>PVIU01000617.1:22747-291271 GCA_004026605.1 Ondatra zibethicus
TTTTTCCTTTCTTCCCCTTCTCCCGGTCCCCTCCCACTACCCCCACCCCTCCTCCCTCCCCCTTCTTCCTTGAAAGAGGGCATGGTGCCCTGCCCTGTTGGAAGTCCAAGGCCCACCCCCATCCCTCCTGGCCTAGGAAGGAGTACATTCAAAAAGACTCGGTTCTCAAAAAGTTAATACATGCAGAAGAGATAGGTCCCTGGATTGGAAGGATCAATATAGAAACAGGAGAGGTGGGTCTTTGGAAGATAACTTGGTCATAAACTTTTACCTCTTATGTAAGATTAGTGTGTTTGTTCCATACCAACATTATAAGAATGGACCATGTATAAGCAAGAGAGGTTGGCCCTTAACAGAAACCAAACCTGCTTATGCCTTGATGTCGGACTTGCTAGCTTTCAATACTATAGCTAACAAATTCCTTTTGTTTATAAGCACCCAGTTTATGGTGTTTCATCACAGCAGACTGAACGGACTAAGATGAGCCACAAGCGTTCCAGTCTATTTAGTTCTTCAGGGCATCTGCTCCAAGCAAGCAAGTCCAGGCTGTGTCTTTGCAGATTCATCTTCCTCTGAAAAGTGCAGAGTGGAGTACTTACCCTGCAAACTCAGTTAAAGCTTAAGTTTTGCCTGAATGCCTCTTGTAAGGATTGTGAGCAACATCATTCAATTACTTCATATATCAGAGCTGGAGCTGGCAATCTGTATTTTCAAGACTATATCTAAACTTTACTGATATTTTGTGTAACTCACACTGCTCTTTCAACCTTGAATTTTTGAATGACCATGTCATCGAAATTGCCTTTTATGTTCCTCTTCAAATCTACTGTGGCTGCGAGTGGTTATCTGGAGATGTTCCATCCCTGCCGTTCTATCTTTAGGGACTCTCGTTAATTTCTCTCACTCTCTTCATCTACCAGTTCTCCACTGACAGGCAAGCTTTAAAGATATCGATTCTGGCTAAGAGTTGAGAGACAGTTCGGTAGGAAAAATGTTTGACACAAAAATTTGAGACCGTGAGTTTGATCCTTAGAAGCTTAGTGCTTCCACATGTATTTGTAACCCTTACACCAGAGAAGCGGCAAGAGAAAGAGCGCCAAGGCTTGGTGTTCAACCAGTAGAGCTTTCTTTTAATTTCCAGGCCAGTGAAAAACCCTATCTCAAAAAGAGAATGGTGGGTGATGCCTAAAGAATGATGCCCAAATTTGACCTCAGGCCTCCGTGTTCATCTACGCAAAACACAGACATGTACATTAAATGACAGCAATTTTGATTTTCTCAAGACATCCGTAGTAAATAATCATAGTAACTGCTCTCCTCTTCCTCCCCTCGTCTCCCTGCTCTTCCTTCTGCTCCTTCTTCTCCTCTTCCCCCTTCTCCTCTAATTTCAACTGCTCTGTTGTAAGTTTTTGCTGTCACACTGCCTTACTGCTGTCTTCAATTTTTTTTTTTTTGTTCAGTGAAATTTTATGGGTTCCCAAATTGAAAACTTAAGAGTCCAGACTAATGACTGTGTCACAGCACAGGACAAAGTGTGAAATGGCGCTTCTGTATAAGAAATGTTTAATCTTCGTTCCTTGGAGACACCAGAAAACTCTAGTAATTGTGGAAAAAAGGATCTTTAACCTTGGAGCCCAACTCTTTATGAACAGTGTGTACTGTACGACACACAAGAGCTCTTTTAAAAGGAATCATCGGTTCAGTAAGCTTACCCTTTGACAAATGATTGTTTTACTGTATGCAGTCCTCCCTACAAAACTTTACTACTATTACACAAAAGGGTAATAAAATGAGATATACCTTCCCCTCTCTATTTGCCTGTCTCTCTCAACTCTGTAACCAAATATAATGTCTACCTGAGAGGAAAGAAATAATTCCTGAGGATCCCTGTGTGGCATGGATGAACTGAGCACTGAGCTGGCCTAACAAGCAGTCACTGGCTTGATACCATAGTTTCAGCGTTTTGGGTTTTTTTTTCCTGATGTCTGTCACACCCATAATCTATCAGTCAATAGTCAAACATCAAGGGACAGTGACCTTGTTGAAAGAATTATTATTCAACTTTAATAAGGTGATCTGTCTAGGAAGGCCAAGGGGCATTTCCCATTTAATTTTTATTTGACTGTACAGTCTATTGGAAAAATTATTCTATACTGATGCACAAATTTAGCAGTGTCCCTCCTCTGCCTTTATCACTCCCACACTGTGTGCCCAAAACAAAATTTTTCCTAAGATGGTATCAGATGGAAACAACAATACACCCCATTAATTACTCTCTCTAAGGAAGAGGCATGTGACACATCTTACAGAATCAGCTCAAAAGACAGAGAATCCAGAGTGCTCATTATGTATTTTCTCCTGACGCAGCACATTAAAATCTGAAGAAAGAAGACCATCTCATAAAGTCAGCAAAAAGGAAAACAAAACAAAGCTCCTATTTGCACACCTCTGGCCCTTGGAAGATTATGCATTATGCTACAAATATTATTTTCCAAAGATTCCACAGTGCAGTCGAGGGAACACAGAATCACTAAATAAGAACCAATCAAGTTTCTCAGACTTCCTAATTTATGAGAGTTTCCAGGAGCTGCTTGAACCCCTCTTTTTCTCATACTTAAAGTATCACCTACCATCAAGGGGGACAGGAAAAGTGCCTATGAGACCAAGAAGAACCACTTTGCAGTGATATGGAATCACTCTTCTACCTTCCACACTAGTCCAGTCCAGCTTACAGAGACTACCTGCAACCTTAAAAGTCCGGACTACCTCAGGACACTAAGCATAGCCTAGTGAGCTCTGACAACCAAGCACATCTCATTTTAACTAACTCTTCTGGTCTTAGTTTGGCTCCAGCAGCACAGAGCTGTACCGCCAGAGTTGTAACTCCATCTCCATGTGTCTTTGAGGATGTTTGGATGACTGCAGTGAAGATCTGGTGTTTTAAATACATCTATGTCTCTGTCTTTATATTTTTTTCTACCTCCTAAGGCAAGCACAGATCAACCACCAAAACAATCTCAGGAGAAATTTAAAAAGTCTTTTCAGAAAAACATCCATGTGATTCTAGCAATCTCTATTCACATACACATAGGTTATTAAAAGAACTGACAAAGTGCAGGTGTGCTCCTGGAAGCTGGTCTCACTTATGAAAACTGGTCACGTTTGTTTGTAATAATTGTGAGAGCCCTCCAACCCACACACAAACTATCACATGCAAAATGCCAAAGTTCAGGAAAGCTCACAATCTCTTTACACTTTAATTAAGCAGGGTTTTCTTTTTCTCTTTGGGTATTTATACTGTTAAATGTTCAGGCTTCTTAATTGGAACCAAGTGAGCCTAGAAGAGAAATGATTTTTATACTCTCTAAACTTCCCTCCAGGAAACAGCAATCATGAGCCAAAGACAGAGATGCCGTGGGCAAGCAGCACCTAGAAAAGAAGTGAGAAGTTTTCCTAAGATGAGCTGAAGATGTGGCTTGTGCTTGGCTTCAAGGTTTTTGCTAATTCTCTTCTAGAGCCAAGCTTCTTAGACTACATTACAATACTACTTGGGATTGAGTAACTGAACGTAGGATTCTCAAAATATTGCTCAACAATAAATGGCTTCTGAACATACAAAGACCAAAACTCAATTCGAAATCAAATAGAAAATGACCCAGCGGTGTCTCTGAAAGTGACTGCATTGTGTCACTTTCCAGAAGCCTTAGTTCTGAAAACACAGTACAAGCGCTTGGCAACACACATGCCTCACACCAGACTTTCCAAAGGCCCCCCCATCAATGACGACTGTGCATTAGGAACCACAGTGTCTTCATATGTACACAAAGGTTCTACATAATTACAGAAAAACAGGATTCTGGTATAATTACAGAAAGCAAAGATTTCTAATCTTTCCCAAATATCATTGCTCAGCATGCAGGAATTTAGCTCCTGTATTTTGGGTTGTATTTTGTTAGAATGTTTGGTTTTAAATTTTTCTGTTTGAGTTACTGACTTGATTTTCATTCAAAATCATTAAATGAATTTTGGCTTGGGATTAGGGCAGAATTTCCAACAATTTCTGAAATGGCACTACATATACTTCTGCCTTTTTAAAATGTGTATTTATGTGAAGCTGTGTTCTCAGCACTCACAGTTACAAAATCAAAATATTAGTCAACTCTGAAAAACACTGAATATTCTCTATATTCTGAAGTATCACATATTCATCCAACATTTAATTCTTTATATAAAACAAACCAATATGTCCATTTCATTAATATGAGAATATGCTTCATATTTAATAAATGTGAGATTATATGCACATCAAACAGTTAAAACATTGATTTGTGATTCAGTAACTAAATGTAATTTAGTGAGCAACAAAATGATTTATTTGTATACCTAGTTTATATACCTATATACCTCAAATTCCTCACCCAGTTCTGGTGAACTTTTACAAAGTGGCTAGCAACATGGGACTTGCCCCTAGATTGCAAAATTACTCAAAATACTCCAAACCCATCCATGTTCAGTGTTATCAAAAGAAGTTGGGGTAGCTGCACATGTTACACAGCTAAAGTGAGACTTGGGGACACAGATTCATGCAGAACATCACAGCGAGTGTTTATTGCATCGTTTCCTTCCCTGCCTCTAAAGCCAGTCTGCTGCCACTATCCCCTGAGTTGAGTGACTGGGTGGGCATTCTAAATGAAGGGGTTGATCATAAATCTTTTACCTCTTCTTATTATATACCCCAACGCTCTTATGATAGTCAGGGCACCCATTACCTCTCTCATGTGTCAATTTTTTCATCTCTTCCCTTCTATCCCAGGAACAAACCTATTTGTTTGTTGTGCCACAACAGCATCAACCCAAATAAATTAACGACAAACCTCAAACAGAACAATCTACAAGTCTTCTGAGATTTTCTTCCTCTCTAGAGAAATATTTATCTAAGTTTCCTAAAGTGGATGTGTCTTTGGCATTCTTCGCAAGTCTGCCCATATCAGTGTGTGCAAAGTTCTGCCTGGTTATCCTGTATAGAGAGACTATCTTTGCACATCCCATCATGGTCAGAGGTGAGATTCTGGCTTGGGAACCACGGCTCACCATAATTAGCTCTAGTTAAACTGGCTCTGTTCATCCTGGCAGGCAGATCGCTTACATCAATACTGCAGCCAGCTTAAGCTTGCTCTGGGGAGAGATTGTGTGTGACAGACTTTATCTTCAGGGCAAGCTGCCATTGGATGCAGTTGCAGAATCCATTGCTCTGCCCAGTTCAGCTGGAATTGTATATGATGGATGAGCTTTCTGGGTGAATGTCAAAATATTAAGCAAACTAATCATTTGCAGTCACATGGTACCATTCATCCTGGGATTTCAGAGACCCTCATCTGCGTTTATTAGTTCTGACAGAGCTTCCGTGAGTGAGGTGTTATTATTCCCACTTTACAGATGAGGACACTGAGTAGTAGCGAAATTATGCAGGCTCCCCAGTGTTATTCCACAGAGAGAAGACAGTTTGTATACAACACCTAAGCCCAATCAGTTACTGCTGCATTTTGATCGTTGTTTTCTTATGTATAATTTCAAGAACAAGTCATTTATCACCTAATATGTGGCCACCTTTCAATTCAAGGAGAGTAAATATCGTTTACACCAAAAACAAGAGCTACCATCAAAGTAAAATCAGGGTGCTTTCCATTGCGTCAAACATCCCCCATCTAGATGCTTTATTTTTCAAAGAAAATCCTTGTTTCTTTATTTTTACTTTTCTGTATGCTTGTCTCTCTTTGTGTACATCTGTGTGCATGTGTACAGGGACCTGAGGAAGCCAAAAGAGTAACAGGCAGCTATAAGATGCCTGACACAGGTGCCGAGAACCAAACTCCGGTCATCTGCAAGAACATTCATTTCTCTTATCTACTGAGGCATCATTCCAGCCCCTAGACGTATTGCTTGTGAAAATTCTTGTCTGAAACTTTTGTTAAGATATATTCATATCAGAGTAGTTGTTGGTTATTCTTGAGATGGGCAGCAAACATGTAGTGGGAACATTATTCGGTATGAAAGAAAATCGGATTGTTAAAACAAAATGAAAAGGTAACTCCTTATTTTTTATCTCAAAATTGGGAAGTTACTGTTTAAAAACAGTGCAAGTTCCCATCTTCATCCCTAATGAATCTCCGTAAGGAAATTAGAAATTTGAAATGTGAAAAAAGCACCCAGCTAGAGCTGCCCAAAGCCCTTACTTTGGTCAGCATGTGATCACATTTCTGTTCTTTGTAGGATTACAGAGTTAATGGAAAGGTGAAGGGCAGACAGAGCAAGCCTGAGACAGATGTGAAGAAAGGAAAATTTGTTTTCAAGGCCCTGCTGTGACCTTTTCTCCATTTGCTTTCCTGTACTCGTGTAGCATGTGGATCTGACAAATGTGGGGGTTGAGAAATAGGAAAATATTTTGCCATTTTTAAAGAAATACTTTTGAGTTTTTTCCCAAATGCCCATGTCCTCATCTGCTACCACAGGGTGTTACTCGGTTTGTCAGAGTCTAGAAGAAGGTAATGTGAAACTGTCTGAGAGCTGCTAGTGTGGCACTTGACCCTTGACAGGTCCTCAAGGATAGGCAGGTGTGTCTGCTGGGTGGTTTGGGAGCATCACTCAATGCCCTAAACTTCCTGATATTCCCAAGCCTTCTTGCATACTTCCTTCAGCATGCCCTCTATTGGTCCAAAGAAAGCTGATTCTCCCATAGGCTGTGCCTACTTTCCCGCTCCCACTGCTCTCATCACACAGCTCAGTCATCTAGTAGGTCTCTGAACTGCCACGTGATCAGTCAGAGTCCCAGAATCTCCCATTGTTCAATAAGAATATCAGCTCCCTTCTGCCTTTCTCATTTCCTAAGATTATTACACGGAACAAAAAGGGGGCGACCCAGATTGCATTGTAAATGGTAATATGCAACAAATTTTAAGTTTCTCAATATCATTATTATTATTTCTTAAAACTTCACTGAAGGAAGAAGACTTATTTTAATTACTCACAGTAAGATATTAGTGACAAAGAGTAAATACTTTACCCCTGCTAGGTAACATTGGTTCCTTTTAATGAAAGCCTTTAATGCCTTAATCCAAAATTGGAAATGCTAGTGAAAATTCAAGACACAGGAATGAACAAGGAGGGGAATTTTTTTAATGAGGAAACCTCTAAATTATCTTCTGTAACTTTAATTTTCAAACAAGGATCATCTTTCTTCAGGTTTGCATGTTGTACAGCATCAAAAAAAAAAAAAAAAACAAAACTTTTGGAGTGAGTGCAAAAGAGAAGCTGATCCCTTGGTTCATAAGTAACCAGGCCTATCTTGCCTTGCAATACTGAGAAGACTCTCCAAAGTAACCTCCATATAAGCCTGTCATTGCCTCATCACCAAAGTAATGACAAGCTTTCTGCTACACATAGCCACTGTGTGGGAAAGAATGCTAACCCTCTTCATTGCAGCAGAGTAGCTATTCTGAGCACTGCAAAAGATCCAAAGCGCCAATCTTCTCCTTCCAATGGGAAATGCTACTGAGCAAAGGTCTTCTTTCACACAAAAATATTTTGTATGTGTTTCAGAGGAAGTCCAATACATGTTTAAAATCCAAGTGCCAAAAGCTAATAAAATGGTAAGAAGATCTTGGCACAGAATTTCAGTTCTGTCAATGATGTGCTAAGTTATGCCAATTCATGCTCAAGAAGAACATTAGACTTTTCCTATAAATGGGACCAAAGGATCAGCTAAAGCAGTAGGGCTTAATTAATATTATTAATAATAGCAAGAGTATGTTAAGCTCACCAATCAGCAAGCAGGTATAATATTGACCTTTCTTTCAAAGACAGCTGCCATAATAATATTTACTGCCTTTAGCATTTTATTCTGAAGTAATAATCACAAAGTGATTAACACAAAAGTGTTCTATGACACTCTGATTTTCTTTATTTCTGTTGCACAAAAGGATGGTCACATACCATAATTGAAAAACACTAAAGTCGACTCATAAGGAAAGTGGAGTGAAAATAAACACTAACCTAGCTAAGAAGAATAATGCAAGCAATGGTAACTGTATTAATTACTTTTCTTTTGCTGTGATAAAACACCAGACAAAGGCAACTTAGAGAAGAAAGGGCATACTTGTGACTTACAGTCAGAGGGAAAGAGGGATGATGGAGTAGAGGCACCAGGTGGTAGAAGACAGGAGTAGCAGCTGAGAGCCACAAATAGGAAGCAGAGAGAGCACATTGGGAATGGTCAGAGACTTTTGAACCTTCAGCTTGCCTCCAGTAGCATACTTCCTCCACCAAGACCGTATCTCGTAATCCTTCTAAAAATACCCATCATCTATAGACCAAATATTCAAATGTCCAAGAGTTATGGGATACTTTCCATTCAAACTACTATAGTAAACAATGTCACATCATCCATCCATCCACCCATCCATCCACCCATCCATCCACCACCCATCCAACCTCCTTCCTTCTTGCCAATCTATTCTGTTTCTTTGTTTTGTTTTTGTTTTTTGTTGTTTGATTTGGCACTCAAAAGTATCTGTGTACCTTAGGCTCAAAAGAATACATGCCACACCCAGACTAACCCATTTTTCATAAATGACCTTTATGCTCTTCCAACACCAGCATATATATGACAACTCTTCGATACTGCATCCAATATTTTCCAAACAGTATGGATATAACAAAGATAATTTGGATCAAATAAATATCCTATATTCTCATTTATTTTTCAAAGTGCAAACAATAAAGTTTGTGTGTACCAATAAATTGAGACAAAATGATGTCTTTTACTTCAAGGTCAATGCATTTAGGAGGCAGTATCAATCCTATGTTAGCCTTCTGTTACTATAATGAACTGGCCAAAATAATAGACTTATGAAAAGGAAAGCTTTATTTTTAGCCCATAATTTTGAAGCTTCTAGTCCATTATGTGTTAGTTATATTGTTTTGGTCTGTGGCAAGGCAGCACATTTGGGGAAGAATGCATCCTGTAAAAAAATAACTGTTTCATGGCCAGGGAACAGAGAGAGGGGAGGTGGCTTATGGTTCATGATTTCCTGGCAAAACTTGTTTCTAGAGTCTCGAGGACTACTTATAAAACCCCAGCTCTCAAATGGCCCACTCTCTGCCAGTAGTACTACCATGGGGTCCAAGCCTTTAATATATGGGACTAAAGGGCCTATTCAACATCCAAACTTAAGCAATAGCATAACTCTTCACCTAGTAAAACCATCTTAAAGGCTATTTCTTTCTAATAGCATTCTTTCAATACGGTGAAGAAGGCAAGACCACCCTGTTTCATATGAAAGAGGAAGGACACACTATCCTGGATGGAGCCACCAGTGTTCTGTTCATCTAACTAACAATTAAGGTTGGTTATTCTGGCCAACACACACATTCCCAGCAGTGGCTTCATTTTGACCTGTTGGAGTATGTTTCCTTACATATGAAACAGATTGGAGCACATAGGTCTACTTTCTGTCATTTTTGGTTCAATATAATATCTTTGAGCATATAGAAAAAAACAACTGTTTAATTACTGGGCCTAGACTATACTTTGTTTCACCTGTGCACATGCTGTAATTTCCCATCATTGAAATTCTTGGAATTTTGATGGATGTCTCTTCTGTAGAGTGTTGCCCCATTGTGCTGTAAATACATGTTTATGCACTTTCCTGGGTTAGCATAAGATTGTGATTTCCTTTGGGGACAAGAATCGTCTTTTTGTGATCACTTTGTCATCAGAACCTGGGATAGTCTTTAGCAACCAATAAATTTTTGTTACTGAAATGTAATTGTGATTCTTGAAAAGAACTTTTTAAATAGATCATCTAATTCTCCCCTGTGACCATGAGGAAAAAACTACCTTATAAGATGTGTAAGGGGTGTTAGAGAAGGGGACTACATACAAAAGAGGAACAGGAGCTGAGGAAGAAGGCATGAAAGCACAATTGAGAATACTGGCAGAGAGAATGGAGATAACTTATTGATGTCAGAGGGTACACAGGGAAGGCTTGAGGGAGTTAAGCCACATAACATGGTCCAAAAGTTCAGTTCAGAGCACAGGGGTCACCCCAAGCAGAACACATAATCACTTTTTGAAGCAGAAAATGAAAAGTGACTGTGAATTGAGAGTTCATAGATTGGATGAGCATGTATCCAATATTTGTGGGTTTTTTTTTTCTTTTCCTTCTGACCAGGGCCATGTATTTCTGGGACTTAGGGAGAATGAAAATTTTGAGTTTTGAAGGCAGGGTCTCAATTCTCCAGATGTCTGGGCCAAGGAAGGCACAGAAGGTGAATTGGTTAGGATGCTGGTGACAGTTTTAAACTCGTTTGACAAGTAGAACAAGACAGAATGATAGGCTCAGGTGCCAAGTGGACAATTGGGCCTCTGGTATTGTCTCAACTAATGTAATCAGGGAAAGAAAACATTCTACTCAGTCCATCCCTGCAAATATCTAACCAAGGTTAAGAATCTCAATAAAACAGATACCTCTTCAGCATGCTCCTAAGGTCATTTGTTCTACTATTGGTTAGCAAGTGGGTTTTACATGATACCTCCCATCAATGGAAAATAAAGGTTGGCCAATACTCTTAACAGTCTCTACCTGCTGCATCTCTGTTGAATCTCACCTTCATTAAGCCTAAACAAGCCAAAGACGGCATCTGCATAGACCTTTATCCAAAGGAGTATTAAGTTTAAAGGCTGCAAAACTAAAACAATGAACAAATAAAAACTAAAGACAACTAGAGAACAAAGTGTTTAAGAAGTGCTGATGTGCCGATACAAACGTCTATGCCCTGAATCCACAGGCAAAAAAAATAAATAAAATTCAAAGTCAGGAGATAATGGCATTAGAACAGATGAGAGGGGAAATGTGTAGGGTAGTTCTATCTCGTTCAGCATTTTTCCTAATGTTTTCAACAGAGTTGGGTCTTTCTAAAGTTCAGCCTCACTGGGCATGTGCAGGTCTGAAATTGTAGGAATTAGTAGACTGAAGCAAGAGGACACGTTTGAGGCCAGTGTGGGGATGCACAGTGAGATACCAGCTGGAAAAAGAAAATTTTGCCTTTCTATATTAGTTGAAATATATGATGTCCTTTCTTAGCACATGAGTCACAAAATTAATTCTGCTTTTAAAATTTATTTTTGGTTGTGAATTATCAATCTCCTTTTCATGCAATCTTTCTTTATTAGAATTTCATACATGTATGCAATGAAATATTATCACATGTACCACCACTCCCTATTCATCCTCTTCCATATCACCCCAACACATCTTCCTCTCAATTCCATGTCATCTGTATGTGTGTATATGTGTATGTTTGAGAATGTCATACATGAGTACTGTTGTAATATCATTTCTACTTCTCTTTCTTTCCTTTCTAACTCTTCCTATGCCTACTTCACTCCTTCAAGTCCATAACCTCAACTTTAAAAATTATTTATATTCATATATGTATATGTACATGAATAAAAGCTGCCAAATCCCTTTATTGTTGCTTATACATACACATACATGCATGTACTCATGTGTATGTGTGTGTGTGTGTGTGTGTGTGTGTGTCTGTGTCTGTGTCTGTGTGTATGTTTGTAAGGTTGACTACTTTGGATTAGATAATTTATTTGTGGTTCATCCCTAAAATCAACTGATTTTTCCATCTCTCAGCAGCCATTAATTGGTCACATCTCTTAATCTAGGGATTAAACCTTATGAGAGTTCTTCCATCACATTGGCATATCAACTGGTATTTTTATTGGTAGGTCTTATTTATGTGACTATAGTGTTGAAAGTTGATGGGTACAGCTTCCCTGTTTTATATTAGAAGAAACTATCTTGTAGCATCCTGGTATTTTGACTCTAAATATCTTTCTGCCTCCTCTTCTGTGATATTCCCTGATCCTTTGGTATAGGAGGTTTTTAAATTTATTTTGGGTCAATTGTTCTCTGCATTTTGACCAGTTATGCCTTTTTGTCATGGTTTTTATTTGCTACAAGAAGAAGCTGCCTTGATGAGGGCTGAGAAATAGCTCATGTCTGGTTATAAGAAGAAGTATTTAGAACACAATTAGAAATTATATTAGAAAATTATAGTAGTAGGCTCTCCTTTAGGGTCTATGATATCACCAGCCATAGTTGCTTGGCTATGTTTATGGTATTCGGTATGAATCCTTCTCTTCTGAGTGAGCCTTTTGTCTAATTGGATGGCTCTTGGTTCCCACCACAATTTAAGTGTCACTACTGCATGCTTGTGGATATCGTATCATGGTGGTCATTTTGTGATTCTCAGTGTTTATGTTTGGCTAGGACTATTGACAACTTCAATAGTATTTGTATACTTTGAGATAAATTTGTGTTCCAAGTCTTTTCCAGCTCAACGCCTTCAAGACCTGTGTCTGAAATGTGTGGTGTTGCCAGTAGTAGCATTTTATCTTCAAGCTACAGAAGGCAACCAAAAGCAAAGAGAAGTTTATATTGTTTTAAAAGTCCTTTAGACTCCCCTAACAAAAATCAACTTTATATGTAAAAGCAAAAAACCCAGGATAGCCATAACCATCCTGTACAATAAAGGAACTTCTGTAGGCATCACCATCCCTGATATCAAGCTCTATTACAGAGCTACAGTAATAAAAATAGCTTAGTAATGACATAAAAAATATACATTAACCAATGGAATCAAATCAAAGACACGGATATTAATCCATACACTGATGAACACCTGATTTTTGACAAAGAAGCTAAAATTATACAGTGAAAAAAAGAAAACATCTTTAACAAATGGTGCTGACATAACTGGATGTCAACATGTAGAAGAATGAAAATAGATCCATATCTATCCCCCATGCACAAAACTCCAGTCCAAATGGATTAAAGACCTTCATGTAAATCCAACTACACTAAATATGATAGAAGAGAAAATGGAAAGTAACCTTCAATACATGGGCATAGGAGACCACTTCCTAAGTATGACCCCAGTAGCACAGACACTGAGAGCAACAATAAATAAATGGTACCACCTGGAACTGAGAAGCTTCTGTAAAGCAAAGGACATAGTCAATTAGACAAAAAGGCAGCCTACAGAATGGAAAAAGGTCTTTACCAACCCCACATCAGACATAGGACTGATCTCCAAAATACATAAAGAACTAAAGAAATTAGACATCAGTATTCCAAATAAACCAATAAAAAATGGGGTATAGAACTAAACAGAGAATTCTCAACAGAATAATCTCAAATGGCCAAAAGACACTCAAGGAAATGTTCAACATTCTTAGCCATTAGGGAAATAACTCTGAGATACAAATCTTACACCTGTAAGAATGGCTAAGATCAAAACCACCAATGACAGCTTATGCTGAAGACGATGTGGAATAAGGGGAGCACTCATGTATTGTTGGTGGGAATGTAAACTTGTACAGCCACTTTGGAAATAAGTGTGGTGGTTTCTCAGATAATTGGGAATCAACCTACCTCAGGATCCAGCAATACGTCTCTTGGGCATATACCCATGAGCAATAATACTACAAAGGCATTTGTTCAACTATGTTCATAGCAGCATTATTTGTAATAGTCAGAACTTGGAAACAACCTAGATTCTCCTCAGCTGAAGAATGGATGAAGAATATGTGGCACATTTACACATTAGAATACTACTCAGCTGTAAAAAAACAATATCTTGAATCTTGCATGCAAATGGATGGAACTAGAAAATACCATCCTGAGTGAGGTAACCCATACCCAAAAGGATGAATATGGTATGTACTTACTCGTAAGTGGATTCTAGCTATAAACAAAGGATATTGAGCCTATAGTTCATGATCCGAGATAAGCTAAGTAATAAGGTGAACCCTAAAAATATATATAGTTCCACCTGAAAAGTTGAAATAGACAAGATCACCTGACAAAACTGGGAATATAGAGGTGGGGGAAGAGAGGGTCAAAGAGGAAGAGGAGGGGAGAAGAGAAGAGGTGAGGAGAACTTGATTGAATGGGATAGTTGAGATAGAGGAAGGACAGAGATGAGAGCAAGGAAAGAGATATCTTGATTGAGAGAGCCATTATGGGGCTATCAAGAAACCTGGCTCTAGGAAATTTCCAGGAATCTCCAAGAATGACCCCAGCTACCACCCTAAGCAACAGAGTGGAGGGTGCCTGAACTGGCCTTGCCCTGTTGTCAGACTGATGAATATGTTAAATATCAGCTCCATCCAGCTGATGGAAACAGAGGCAGAGACCCACATCAGAGCACTGGGCTGAGCTTCCAAAGTGATGTGGGATTCCCCTCTGTATTCTGTGAATACCATTGATTAATAAAGGAACTGTCTTGGGTCTGCGCAGGGCAAAATAGAGGTAGGCGGGGAAACCTAAACTGAATGTTGGAAGAAAGAAAGCTGAGTTAGTGAGATGCCATGGAGGCCCCAGAGGGGAAAGATGAGCCACCAGTTGCAACCTTGCCGACAGGCCACAAGCCTTGTGGTCAAATATAAAATACTGGAAATGAGTTAATTCTAGATGTAAGAGCTAGCTATCAATAAGCTTAAGTGATTGTCCAAGCAGTGATTTAATGCAGTTTTTGAGTGATCATTTCATGTCTGAACAGCCAGAAACAAATGAGTGGCCTCCTACAACACCAAAGTCCAGTTGAAGAGTGGGAAGAATGAGAATATGAGCAGAAAGGTCAAGACAATGATGAGTACATCCACTGAAACAGTCTACCTGAGCTAATGAGAGCTTACCAACACCAGCCGGACTGGGAAAGAACAATTATAGGACCAAATTAGTCCCTCTGAATGTGGTTGACAGTTGCATGGCTGGGGCAGACTGAGGGGCCAGTAGCAGTGGTGCCGGGATTATCCTTACTGCTTGTACTGGCCTTTTGGGAACCTATTCTCTTTGAATGGATGCCTTGCTCAGACTACATATAGTAGGGAGGGTCTTGGACCTTCCCCAAAGCAATGTGCCTTATCCTCTCTGAGGAGTGGATGGGAGTGGTGTGAGGGGTATGTGGGGGAAATGGGAGGAGGGGAGGAAATGGGAACTGGGAATGATATATATAATTTAAAAAGTATTTAAAAATAAAATAAAGGACATTTCATATGTGTGGCACTGGGCTTTTTGCTAGATGACTCTTAGGGGAGTATATTACCTAAGGCCTAGCTCTCACAGTATCTGAAGGTGCTGTGCAACCTTCCAAGGAAGGAAAAGAAATCAGTAATTCAACCTAAATATAAACCCTACAAACAATAACAACGACCAGCACAGCAAGATACCTTCAAAAGGGCAACAGTGGCACTTATATATTGGGCTTAGCCTTCAGTTCTCTGACTGGATTTAAACCTACTCAGTTGAAAGGGGTTCATTCTGAGTACCATAAACCTAGTCAGCCAACTGTGGCTGTTAAGGTCACAGGCCCTAGAAAAGGACCTGTTATCATCAGTTTCCTAAGCTAGCATAATTTCTTAATGCATTTTAAAGACCAATTCTTCTACCCACAAATAAATGTAGCTCTCACCCCTCATCAAAGAAACTTCTTTTTGCAGCAGACCGAGGCCACTGTAGAAATTCCAAAGCCCTTCAAATGCAGAGATCAATTGACCATGTGCTATCCAACATCAACTGGTACATCTACAATACAATCCCTATTCTTAAAGTTCAGGAAAATCATTGGACAAGGGATAGAAAGGTTCTAAGAGCCATAAGACCAGGACATCTTCTGTCAGACTATTTTGTCTCTATGTGACAGCAAAGCTGCACCGAGAAAATCTCAGCAACATGGTAATCTAAATAAGACCTGAATAATAACAACACCAGTTGACATCTTCATATGGATTAAGAAAAACGCAGAAGGTCCCACCACTAGGTAGAGACCTGTAGGCAATTAATGTTTGCTGAGAGAGGGAGACTCAGTCTTTTCTAAGCATAAGCCTCAGGAAAGGTTATCCAGCTCCAAGCAGTCAGTCTTAAACAGAGATACATAGGAGCAATAATAAATGGACTCAGTTTTATATCTATGTCTCTTTTGGGGGGCATTATCACCTCAAGCCACATAACGTTATTTAAAGTATACACACACTCACACACACACACAATACACAATGTATGCTTTTTTAAGTAAACATAAAATGTTTCCCCATAGTCTTTTCAAACATCCTTAATATCATTTATCCTTCCTCCCCTCCTCTCCCTCTGTGTTACCCTCTCTCTCTTTTCCAGGTAAAACCCTCCATTTTACCGATTTCCCCTTCATAGCACCTGGGTGCTACTATCCGTTTTGTGACACCCCTCTCTCACTATGGATGCTGTTCGGCTTGAACTCACCACGTTCTTTTACTCACTCCTAAAGTTTGCAATCATATCCCTTGAACAGGACCAATCTCACGATCTCATTTGTCTTTAAATTTTAGAAAGTGGATAGCTTAAACCTCTCTGTGAGTCATCCAGCAGAGGCTGTCCAGGTGTTTTCTGAATCTCTCTTTTGTATGATCTAGCAGAAACTTCTAGAACCTCTCAGCTGTCTTCAATTTGTCTCAAACAATCATTCTAGGTCCAGATCTCCCCTCTTTGATGCTGTTGGCTTAGTGACTTGTCTTGTCCCAAAGTACTAGTTTGAGGTGGTTCATGTTCCTTGTTCTCTTGATTAAATGGAGAGATGCCGAGAATTTTAGTAGATTACACCTCTTCTGGAATGCTTTCAGAAATGCTGAAGTAAGTAGGGAAGACTGACCCTAAATGTGGCAGAACCAGCATAAAAGAGAAAGGAGGAAGCCTGGTAGCATAGACATATCTTTCTTTCCTGTCCTCCAAGGGGTGAACAACTTCTGTCCCTGTGGTGTTCAGTCCCCATCAAAGACTATGACTTTTTGAAACTTATGAGCCAAAACAAGCTCATCCACCTTGGCATGTTATCCCTTAGACATTTGTTACAGTGACACAAAGTTACTGACATAAAAACTTTTTTTTTTTGCTAGCCGATTTCCAACTTGAAAGTCTAGCTGCTATTTTGATTTTGAAATTGCTAGTTTTATAGTGTCTAAGCCTTTTTAGTCTATGGTTCCATTTATTTAACCATAGTTAATAGTACCATCACCTTTTCAGGTTTAATTTGGAAAGAAAAATACCCAACCAACAGGATCTTGATTTCTTCTGTTGTTCAACTATTTACTGTGTTTCGTGGGTGTGTATTTATTGGCTTTTGCTTCCATGATCCATTCTGAGGTAGAGAGTTAATTCCAAACCTTCAAATTAGAATTTATTAGCAGATAACAAAGGATCCACAGTAGAAGAAACAATGGGTGATACTTCCTGTATGTTTATTTAAATGCTATGAAGTAACACAAAGAAGAAAATTATACATATTAAAATTGTGATTCCAACAGTCTTCCTCAAAGTTCTGTGTTATTGCTCTAGAAACACCCAAGAAAAAGTCTTTTGGCCAATTAAATGTTTTATATACATTAAGAGCTGGAATTCATGCTTCTGTCCCTGTTACACTGAGCTAGTATACTTTTGGCAGTACTGATTAAGAAGGCAAATGGAAGGTGCAAGATTCAAATTCAAAGCTAGCTCACCACATGGCTTTTGTAGAACTTATGAGCTAGTGGCCCATATTATAAATGATTTGGGATGTTTTTTCCCTCAAGTTTCCACCATTGTCTTCCTAGTTTGGTAAAAGATTCCCTGTGTTTCAGTGGCATATAGTTGCCTGGATGAAGATTACAGGGCCCAATTTCCTCTGAATCTTGGTATCTGAGGGAAGTATGGGTTCAATATTCCATGAGTATTTTTTAAGCCAGAACATGAGCTCTACTACTTTCTGTCCTCTGTCATATTGCCTTAAAGGTTGGAGTACTCTGGCTCCATTCTCAGCCCTATCAGATTTTGGAGTAGTCAGTGCTACTCCTACAACTTGGTGAGTTTCTTTCTTGTGCTTCTGCTCTCTTACAATGACTCCATTCACATTGCTACTAATTCTGTTCCTCCTGTAGAGCAAAGTTTGGGCGCATTTCTAAAACCAGAAACACAATTCTACACATGGCAGCATAAAATATTTGGCTGTTTTTCTAGCCCTGTAGTAGTAACTACAGCCTTACTGATCATGGAATCCTCATGGGGGCCTAGAAGGGTAGCTATGTGGGCATCTGATTTCTCTGTTCCTGTTAGACTCAGCAGTTATGACTTATGCTGGTATAATCTGTTTCTGTATTAGTTCTTGCTAAAATGGGTGGTGAGGTCCTTAGTTCCCAGTTTCTACTGCTTTTATTAAAGGTTGCTTAGCCTGATACTTAAAGCAGACTTCAGACATGCCTGTTTCACCATTCTGCACTATGAATTGGCTGAGAAATTGCCAGATCTTTAACATTTTTCTTGACAATGCCTTCTTCAAAGCATCTCTCTTTTCTTACTCTTTACTATAAGCAGTCAGAAGTATCTATCTCCCTTTTCAACCTATGGCTTAGAAATCTTAGAATATCCAACTTTATATTTTATGTTCTGTACATTCCACAATAAACCAGAACAGGACAATTGATTTATATTTTCCTTGCTCTACTATAAGACTTGCCTTTTCTGTATAGTCTACAAAATATTCATGATTTCTGTCAGAATCTTTTCAGAAGCTTCCTTAATGCCTACATTTCTACTGATATCCTTGGCAAAATTATGGATTCTTGTAAAAAATAGAGGATTTTTATGGGGTTGTCCCACTCTTATATGGGCCCTCTGGTAGTGCAGAAGTATCAGTTTCTATTAGGAACCTCAAAATTCATTTAGCCACTGAGACAGTCACTAAGACACTAAGTCTTCATCACCTTTTTATTTGTTAAGGAATTACCCAATTATCAATTCTTGGATGCTCCCTAAAGATAGACCCTATAATTACCAGTGCACACATATAGTAACTTAAGTATGGGGAGACACAGATGGCAGGAGGCTGGGTGAGAAGAGAAGAGGGGGAGGGAAGAGTGGAGGGAGAAGGGAAGACGGGAAAGAGAAGAGAAGGGAAGGGAAGGGAGGGGAAGGGAAAGAAAGGGAAGGAAAGGAAGGGAAGAAAAGGAAAGGAAAAAAGGGAAGGGAAGAGAAACAAAGAAGAGGAGTAGTTTTATATAATTATAGAATCCAAGCTCTACAATCTACTGTCTTTTAACTAGAAACCTGGGAAAACCTGTGGTGTACATGAAACTTACATCATTCATTGAAGTCAGCCAGCAAATGGTAAATATTCCAATCTAATGTTGAAAGCGAGAACAAAAAAGGCAAAAACAAGAAATCAAAATCCCACTTCAAGCAGTAATCCTGAGAGAGTATAAAACATCTTTCTTCCCTCTTTTTGTTCAATTTGGCTCCTACATGAGTTGGATGAAGTTCATTCACACTTCAGAGGGCCATCTGACTTATTCATTTTACCAATTTAGACAATGACTAGAAAGATCCTTATAAACAAACCTACAGATAATAATAAGATAGATACTGAGCATTGAATGGCCTGAGCAAGTTGGCCTATAAACTTAAACATTTGCTCCTGCAATCTACAAATCTCTATTCCATCTCCTTTATCTTCAGAGCCTTTCTCTGCCAGAGCAAAGGGGTGGAACAAACTTTCTCAAAGGAACACACTACATTTCTTCTCCATATTATACTAACATTGCTCTACTTGTTATTTTATTAGCCACAACATGTTTAGACTTCTCAACTATTTTTTCAAGTGAGATATGTACATATAAGTACTTGGAAAAGATGAAAGGAACAGAAAAGCATGGAGCTTAAGAAAGCATTTGAAGATGTTTCCCCATTTCAGCCTTTGTAATTTTCAGGATACAATATCTGGGAAAACACAGAAAGAGACAAGAATGCATACTAAACCAAGAAAGTAAGATTGACAACTAATCTACTGCCAAAATCTTAGAGGAATTTCCTCTAATTACAATATTCATAGAGTGGAAAAAAGAAACACAATTGTCAGCTGACATTAGCATATAACTTGTCACTTTCAGGAGATCAAAGCTGCCAATGTGAAGGACAGAGCAGAAGCAGACCTCCCATCTCCTATGCTTTGGATTGGAAATGCAGAATCCATGACAAATAGCAGGCATCGCTGTCTGTTGAGTTACAGCTGCACTGACCCCCAAAGCATCTGTGTGCCCTGCATATGTATGTGTGTGCATCTTTGCAAAACTGCATTGAAAATGAAAAGACAACATATGTCTGTCCATGTGTATGCATGTGTGTATGAGTATTTTATCCAATTTAAACTGCAACTTCTAAATACATTAAGAGATAATAATTTTGGAGAATGTTTTAGATCTGAGGGCAGTGGAGTTTTGATATGGGATATCCCTCTTTATGCCGTGAATATCATTGGTTAATAAAGAAACTGCTTTGGGCCTGTTGATAGGGCAGAACTTAGGTAGGTGGGGAAAAACTAAACAAAATGCTGGGAGAAAGAAGGGCAGGGTCAACGAGAAGCCATAGAGCAGCTGGAGATAGATGCTGGGAACTTTACCCAGTAAGCCACAGCTAAGTGGCAATATAGAGATTAATAAAAGTGGGTTAAATTAATAAAAGAGTTAGCCAATAAGAAGCTAGAGATAATGAGCCAAGAAGTGATTTAATTAATATGGTTTCTGTGTGGTTATTTTGTGTCTAAGTTAGCCAGGTGGCCCAAACCAACAAGCGGCCTCCTCCCTACTAGAGTTGTATGGTTACATTTTTATATTTTGAGTAAAACCTCAGTAATAATTGGCAATATTGATTCAGAAAAGAAAAACTTCTCGCTACTTTAGATCATACACAGATAAACATGTTTCAGGTCATAGTCATAGCAAACATTGAAGACAGAGAACTTGCTGACAGTGGTGCTGCTTGTATTCTAAATTTCCTCCTGCACTTTACAAGCCATGTGACCTTGCATGGTCAGCTTATTATAAAACTCTGTCAATAATTTTACCTGCAATATAGAAATAAATATAGTCAGGTCACATGTGGTGACCCATCTGTAGTCCTAATGGAACTTAAAATAAGAAGATTATGAGTTCAAGTTTGAGGCTAGCTATATAGCTAGACCTGGATCAAACATGTTTTTAGAATTAGGGAAGTTTGTTATGATGATGTGTTTAAAGTGCTTCAGTTTGCCATATGTTTGATATTAATATTAAATCTACATGTTTGATGGAGAATTAAAAAGCAATTAAGACTTAGAAAGCAAACACATAATAAATTACAAAGGGAAACAGAAATTGGAATTGTTTTCTACTTTGTAATTTCAATAAAATATAAAAACTACAGACTCTGAATAAAGAGATGGAAGATGAGATTATATGAAAATAAGTTCAGATAAGAAGGGAGGGGCCTAAAAGGAAGGTAGAAGCTAAGTAAGTTGGCATGCTAAAGATTGGAAGGAGATTAAATTTGCACTAAAAGAATAGAAATCTGCCTTAAAAGCAATAAAGGGCAACATTAAGGCTGTAGAATTAATGATGATGAGTTTAAACTCCAGAATCGGCAGAAGAAAATCAGTACGAAGAAGAAAATCTCAAAGACACAAATATTGGTGACAAGGATGATGGGCTGCGAGAAAGACAGTCAGATATGAGTATACTTGGCTCTTACAAAGGCCACAGTTACAAGAAAAGTGATTAGTAAATATAGGTTTGGGAATGCATACTGTATGCATGCAATGAGGCAGTGTTTTCAATAAAATGGATTATTAATGTGAGATATGTATGTAACTGGCATTTGAATTTTCAATGTGTTTGTAAATTAGTGTGCCTGCTCACTAGATGAATATAATGTGCACTTTAAGGAAAAACTATAAAAAAGAAGAAAATATTTTTAAATTTGTCCACATTCTATTGCATAGAAATACTCGTAGGTGGTTTTTAAACATAAAGCAAAGAAAACCAGCCTACAAAACACAATCCCAGAGAACTTAGACAACAATGAGGACATTAAGAGAGACTTACATAGATTTAATCTACATGGGAAGTAGAAAAAGACAAGATCTCCTGAGTAAATTAGGAGCATGAGAACCTTGGGGGTGGCCTGTGGTGGGGAAGAGGCAGTGAGGGGAGCAGAGAAAAATGTACAGCTCAAAAAAATCAAGAAAAAAAGAAAAATAGAAATACTACTAACTGTACTATTAATTAAATATTGTGCACTATTTGAGACTGAACATGAATAGTAATGAGATCATGTAAACATAGTAAATATTAATGAAATTTAATAATGAATGTCTAATACATAATTTTACTTATATATTTTCTGCTCAAAAGCAATATTTAGGGTGGTAATGTGCCTTAATCAGAGCTTGCAAATTTATCATGTGAAAGATGCTACATTTGGTACACAACAAACAAATAAGAAACACAAGGATCATCAGTTGGATGCAAAGAAATCTAGGAGCAAAGTAACCAACCATTTGAAAAACTTCAAATAATTTCAGAAATTTATAAAAAATGAAAAAAATTATATCACATGAATTCTTAATAACTCAGAAACAAACTCTGCTGACATTTTGTAGAACATTTTTGAAGATGTCTTTCTATGCAAATGAAATCAATGCAAATAGGATGATGTAGAATCGGTCATGTAAATACAGAAATGAAATGATATATAAATCCATTCAGTGAACAATCTCTTCATGTAATCAAGGCTATACCAACAACTTTTAAAATTTAAAGTATTTTATATATT
The DNA here is from genome assembly GCA_004026605.1 of Ondatra zibethicus. Lineage (NCBI taxonomy): Eukaryota > Metazoa > Chordata > Mammalia > Rodentia > Cricetidae > Ondatra > Ondatra zibethicus. The sequence continues at coordinate 45,469 of PVIU01000617.1, forward strand.
TCAATGATAAATAATATAGATTTACCTGAGCACATTTACAACATTAAATTATTGTATAGGTCTAGTCCTTGATTCACTTATTTATAGCCCAGTAATGGAACCATACTTATTTATTTGGAGTTCCTAAACTGAGGTTTCTCGCATTTATAATGTGGATAAATAATACTGCACTCGGGTAAAATGGATATGTTAAATGAATAAACTGGGAACACTTGTGAAACAGAAAAATGTTGAGAACATTCTAAGAGCTACATTAAGTACCCGGCATTTTGTTCATATTTAAATCCTACTTTATCTTTTCAACAAACAATGACTATCTGAAGATAATGAGTATTTATTTTATAATTGGGGGCTTTTTTGTTTCTCTACAGCATGAGAAGTTAGGACTGAGAAATGCCATTGTTAGGCATGGAAACAGCTGACCTGAGCTGGACTTCATCAACTCTGGACCGACAGCTAGGGAGCCTGTATGGAACCGACCTAGGCTCTCTGCATATGGATGACAATTGTAAAACTTGGACTATTTTGGGGTCCTTGACAGTGGAACTTGCATTTGTCCCTGGTGTATGAACTGACATTTTAGAACCTATTCCCCATGCTGGGATACCTTGTACCGTAACCTTGCTGCAGGAGGAGGAGCTTAGTCCTGCCTCAACTTGACTTGCCATGCTTTGTTGATTCACATGGGAGACACACCCCTTTCTGAACAGAGGAAGAGTGGGGAGAGGGAGGGAACAGGAAGAGATGAGGGGTGGCAAACTGTGGTTGATATGTAAAATAAATGAAAAAAAAATTAAAAAAGAAAGTAAGAAAGAACTAGAGTTTAAAATTGGGCAATAAAATAATCTAAGACTTGGGAAGAGCACCTGTATGAGAAAAAGAAAGCAGTGACAATATCATGTATATTAAGGTGTATATTTAAAATATAAGTTAGCACTGCCATAGGAGCATGTTAGCCTGTTGGTAAATCCTGGGAGTGTAGTTCTGTGGTGGAGGGCTAGAATATGAAGAGAAAGTACATTGGAAATACCTCACCTGGAATTCAAATGCTGAAATCTATATTGATATAAGCTCCTCTTTGAAATGCACAAAGGTACTAATTTTTGTATAGTCTGAATTTTTTCTCACCATTGTTTTTCTACACTGCTATCATTCAAGTAAGGAATCAAATCTTCATTTTCTTTTCCTTTTCGTAAAATTGAAAGTGTTTTTTCCAAACAATAAATTCATTTCATGGCTTCCCCTCCCCCAGCTCCTCCCAAATGCTCCCTATCTCCCCACTCACCTAAATCCACAACTTTTCTTGCTCTCTATCATTATAAAACAAACAGACAACCAGAAACAAACAAGCAAACCAAAGTAGAATTTAAAAACTAGGAAAAAAATGACATAAAAGCACAAGGAACATACAGACAAAGACAGACACACACACAGGTGTACACACAGAAATTGCACAAAACTAGAAATCATAATATAGAATAAAAGACCAGTGAGTTTTTAAAAATGCACTGAAAAAGCATTATGAGACAAAAATCCCTCCAAAAGAAAACAATCCCTTGTTGATCAAGTTTTCTGTTCCACCTGGTCCTGTCTGGTCAGACACAAAGAAACACACAAAGGTCTATATTAATTATAAATTAATTGGCCTATTAGCTCAGGCTTCTTATTAACTCTTATAACTTATATTAGCCCATAATACTTGTCTGTATTAGCCACATGGCTTGGTACCTTTCATCAGTGAGGCATTTTTATCTGCATCTTCTACATCTGGGTGATGACTGCAGACTTGAAACTTCCCTCTTCCCAGAATTCTCATTGCCCTGCCTCTACTTCCTGCCTGGTTGCCCACCTATACATCCTATCTGGTTACTAGCTTAGCCCCAAAATAACCACAAAGAGACTGTATTAATTAAATCACTGCTTGGCCTATTAGGTCTAGTTTCTTACTGGCTAATTCTTACATCTTAATTTAACCCATTTCTATTAATCTGTATATCACCATGAGGCAGTGGCTTACTGGGAAAGATTCAGCATGCCTGTCTCTGGCGGCTCTGTGGTGTTTCTCTCTGCCTCTGCCTCCTTTCTCCCAGAATGCCATTTAGTTTTCCCCACCTACCTAAGTTTTGCCCTATCAACTAAAAAAATGGGGGGTTAACGTGCTTTTGGGACAACGGTCTGTAACCTGTCACTTGTATTTTAAATAAATGCTGATTGGCCAGGCAGGAAGTTTATGTGGGGTGACCAGGCAGGAAGTAAAGGTGGGGCAACAAGAATTCTGGGAAGAGGGAAGTTTCAGTCCACAGTTGTCACCCAGACAGAGCATCACCCAGATGCAGAGAAAGCAAGATGTGACTGCCTCACCAAAAAACATACCAAGGCCACGTGGCAAACACAAACAAGAATAATGGGTTAATGTAAGATGTAAGAATTAATTAATAATTAGCCTGAGCTAATAGGACAATTAATTTATGATTAATGTAGGCCTCTTTGTATTTCTCTGGAACTGAACAAGTGCAGGACCAGGTGGGGCAGAAACCTCTGTCAACAGAAACCTTGGTCAACAATCCCTCCATTTATTTTGGTTTCAGTAGACCATTGCTAAGAATTGGGTCTGTTCCTCAGCATGGTTTATATACCTACTGAGACTCTATTGAAGGAAATTAGGTTTTCTTTTGTGAGTGGTTGTTCACTGGAGACAGCATCTTGGTTAGGAATGGAGGTTTGTGTCTACTTTCCGTGTCAGCACTCTGACCCCTTCTGGCTTCGGCTTAGGTGCAGACCTTGTTCATGCTGCCACTGTCTATGTGAGTTCATATACACAATGTCCAGTTGTGGGTCTCTGTATTTGTTTTCCTCTACTACATGATGGGAACAAATCAGTTTCCCTGATGATGGCTGAGTAAGGGACGCATCTTTGAGTGTAGCAGTATATCATCAGTAGCAATTTTATTGTTATGTTTCTTTAGTAAAACAGTAGTATTTGGTTTTCTTCTAGGTCCATGGCCTGCCTATGTTCTTGACCACTATAGCAGTGTCAGTCATGGATTCCATCTCATGGCGTGAGGCTTAAATCTAATCAGAGAGTGGTTGGTTATTCCCACCATTGTGCCACTATTGCACCTGTGTATCATGCAGACAGTTCATCATTGTAGATCTAAGGGTCTGTAGCTAGGTTAGGATTTACCGTTTTCCTCTGGTAGTGTGCAGAGTACCTTCCAGTATGCTGAGCACTAGTCTGTAGAAGTGAAGGCTCTAGATAGGTGCTAGCTATTGTTGACTTCTCCATGTTCACTAAATTATGGTACTGTTCTATTCAGCAATATGGCCTTACCTTTATTTTATAAAGTGGTAACTGCCTGGATTTGGTGGGAGGGGAGTTTCATGGGGTATTTTTGGCCAACAAATCAATTAGATGTAGGTCATTTCTGGCACTGAAGATTTCCTTTGGTGGAGAGATGTATAGTTAGGGCTTTGTCTCCCTCATTGCTTGGTGATTGCATTGATAAATTTTCTTTATTTCTTATTCATAGATTGTTATCTGATTGCTTATGTTTATTTTATTAAAATGGTCTTTTGTTTTAAATATTTATCTTTCATGTATTTTCACATATGTAAGAAAGAATAAAACAAAAGCAAATTGCCCTACATGATCTTACTAGTAGAAATATGCACAGATTCTCAGTGGGAAAATAAGTTAATACAGCGACAGTAGAAAACAAAATAGATCTGCCATATAACACAGCTATCTCACTTCCAGGTGCACATTCTTATGAAGATGAAAATGAAATTAACATGCCAAAGAGATAGCTGCTGCCTAAATTTATTTCAGCATTATTCACAATAGCTAAGCTAAGGATTCAAGAATGTGACAATCAGCAGATGAATGGATAAAGGTAGTTTTTATATATCATGCAATATTGACCACCATAAAAATCAAATCCTGTAATTTCCAGAAAAATGAATAGAACACAGTGCAATCATGTTAAATAAACTAAGCCATACACAAACACAAAAAATCTCCATGTTCTGCGTCATGCATGGGATCTTCATGAAGGATGCCCTATATGATGGTTAGAGGTTCCATGGATGAATAGATGCTGGATTTAATTAGAACATAATATCGTCTATAATAAAATATGGCAGTAAACATGTTTAATTTGTATCTATTAGTCACATCTAAAATAAAATATGTTTAAAACATGGCATGTGTTTAATCTATTTAAATAGATAATAAAAGAAGGTTAAGCATAATGCCTCTAGCATGTTCATGGTAAATCTTGAAATATTTAGTTTATCTTTATGTTAGCAGGGGTAGTGGAAGTGAATATGAGCAAAGATTAAAGATATTTATACATGAAAATATCATATGTAGCCCATTATTTTGTATGCAAAATTAAAAAAACTAGCAAAAGCACAGTTTTCAAGTAACAGGGAAAAAGAAATATAGTCAATTTAAAGGAATTAATATACTTTAAATAAAATATTTTACTTGATGAGACATTGAACCTTTTGAATTCTTCTGGATTAAGCAAAAAATACTGACAGTCTTCGAAATTGAGATTATACCACATCTGAGAATATTGCTGGCATAGAAAACTTTGGGGGAATTCTTGCCATGGAATATAAAATAACTCAGCACAGATTCCCTAGGATTCATACCTTTGCTTATTTCTGTTTTGAATGTACATCATTTGCTTCAAACTTGGTAGCATTTACATTGTGCTCTGTTATTGCACTATCCAGTCAACTTGATTTGTACATTTTGTTATTCCATGTAGGCTCCTCCCTCCTTCTTAAAAGTTTTCCTTTGTTCTCTAATTATTGCATTTGGGATCTATGTTAGTTTTTGCTCCGCTGTCACTGCAGTGCCAGATGAACAGCTGCAAGGGGACCTGTTTCATCTTGGCTTTCTGTTTTAGACAGGTTAGTACAACATCACATTGCTTGATGTGTCTGGCCCCAGGATAGGGGGAAAGCGTAACAGGGGTGAGAGCAAGTGACTGAACATGGCTTCTTAATTGATAGTAAACAGGAAGACAAAGGAAAGACAAAAAGAAGGCAGGGGCAGTGTGCCCTCCAAGGAAACACCCTCGTTGGCCTATTTCCTCCACCCAGGCTCTAATCCTAGAATTTTAGAAACTTCCTAAAATCTCCACTAGCTGGGCACCAAAATGTTGATCAGAAAAGCTGTAGGTGCTATTTCACATGTAAACCACAACTGAATTTAAATATATTAATTTAATTAAACAAATACACATATTTATTTAATATATATATTCATTCTTCTGTCTCTTGCTTTTTCCTCTGGAATATCTTATAGTGCAACACGTGGCAATCCAAAGGAAGTGTGTTAAATATCCCTGTCTCTCTGTAGTTTAGGCAAAAGGTAGTAGTGAGAAAAATGGATATTCAGACTCTAACCTTCTATGTAAGACTACATGACATCTGTAAGGCCTGTATCCTAAACTCAAAATTTTGGTCATGAGAAAAGTACCTCATAGTGCAAGTTTACAGCACCTCTAAATTGTTCAATCTTTAAAACAAACAAAAAAGTTGTAATTGGCATCATCAACACATATCCAAGGTAAACTTTAGAAGACCTTCCTTATTTAAGCTTGCTTGGTTTTGTTTATGACGCAAGTCTGGAACCTAGAAACACAACATTAAAGAGGCCAACATAGATTATAGATTCATATAAGTGAACTACTGAGTCACTGAAGATAAAGCAACCACACCAATGGAATGATGCAGAATACATATAAACCAAATTAAAAACTCTAATATATGTATAATTCAGATTCATAAACAATAAAAGGCCTTAATAAAAAAGTAAAATGCCATCTTTATCAAATTGGAGTGAAAAATATGAAAGTGATTTTTCATATAAGCAAATAAATGAGAGAGAGAAAGAGAGAGAGAGAGAGAGAGAGAGAGAGAAATGTTCAGATGACTGATGGTCCCCACACAATGAAAGATTATGCAGTCTTTGCTTCTCACAGAACATGAGATTAAGTAGTCACAGGATTCTACCCTCTGGGCATATCAATAGTAGCATTATGAATTGGATATCATTTCAACACATTTAAGGCTGAAACAAGAAATAGATCTTCTCAGCCACCATGAGTCACATGATCCTATTTGTGAGGCTCTTGAACACTAAATGGCTCTTTGAAAATAGTCTTTTTATACTTTAAGTACAGCTCAAATCAGAAACATATATATTTTGCAGCTATTTGAATCACAAAATGATTGAGTTTTTGTCAGTTTAAGAGGGATTATCAACCCTGCATATCATATCTTTGAAAGGCCTGTAGGTTTTCTCTTTCACAGGATTTGGACTGGGAGAAATACACAGTGTTGTCTGGCACAACTCAGTTCTGACCATTCATTACCTGGTAAATTTCTACATTCTCTTAATATATTTTAGTTACCTATAAATAGGGATGATAAAAAATAGTTGTAATGTGTTGAATGTGCTCAGAATTATAAAAGAGACAGATGCATTTATATCACATGCTTGGTATTGTAAACATGAGCTCTGATTTCCACTTCTATTTACTTCCTTTGCCTCCTTTGCCTTATTGTGCTTCCTATATACTAGAAGGCTTACGTGGGAAAGTAAACGCTGAAGAATCAAGAGAGCAGGGTGGAATGGGGGTATGTCTCTTTAAGCTTGACAGAGAATGAAAGGTCTAATTCCTGTCCCTGTAATACCAAAGGCCACATGGTACCCAAGATGTAGTTCAACCTAGTTCACAGAAACATTTGGGAACAAAAAAAAAAAAAAACTCCTCTTATTGAGGAGTACCAAGCAAATATGAAGAGACAGAGACACTTTCAGCTCAGACCATCTGGGTGACCTAAGATTATAGAAAAATCAGACAGGATATAAAAACCCCAACTTGTCATTCAAATAGTCTGAAACTGAGTTAAGGATGCTAAACTTTGTCTATATAAAGGGGAACTAAGGCCGCTGGTGACACAGAGTACAATTATACTTGATAACATTTTATCTAATCTGCAAATAGTTACATTCTTTGGTAAGGGAAGTGATTTATGAAATAATAAAACTTCATAACAAATTGAAATGAATACTATTAAAAGATCTATCCTCAATTTTAAAAGTGTATATGTGTACATGTGTGTTTATGTCTTGAAGGGATGCATATGAGGGTAGTATCCATGACAGCCAGAAAAGGGAGTGGGATCCCCTGGAGCTGGTGTTAGAGGAGTTGTTAGCTTCCCAGTGAGGAAGTAGGTACGGGGAGTCAAACTCAGGGCCTCTGCAATAACAGTATGTACTCTCAAGTGCTAAGTCATCTCTCTAGCTCCATGTATTTTTTAAAAAACTACATCAATTACCTTAACACATGTAGGCAGTGATAACAAAACATGATAAACTAGGCAGATTGCAATGAAAGAAAATTTTACTGGCACAGCTAAAGCTGTGAAGACCAAGATTAGGGCACTAGCAGATCTGAGTCAGTATCCTGGGCCATAGGTATTTTTTTCTTACTAGGACCCTGTGTGGTACAAGGGCAAGGCAGCTCCCTAGGACTCTTTCACAAGGCACAAACCTCACTCAGGAAGTCTTTGCCCACATCATCTATGACCTCCCAAAGTTTCGGCTCCAACACAGTGTTGGTTATCCTGAAGCATGTAAATTTGGGGGAAGTGCTAACATCTGGCCCATAGTACAGGATTTTAGAAGGGAAGCATAAGTAAACAATAGTAGAGGGGGAGGCAGAGTGAACTAAACAATCCAGGTGTGACTCCGATGTCTGAAAGGTCTTGTCAAGGTCAAGAAGAGCTTGCTAGGAATGGTGACGCCTGTCAATAATCCCAGCACCTGAGGGGGAGGGGATAAGGCCTGAGAATTCTTAGTTTATGAATTATGTGGGCCATATAGCCAGACCCTGTCCAAAAGAACAATAAAATCAAACACCACCACCTCCACAACAACAACAACAAAAATAAACGAAAAGAGAAACACGGTTTAGAAGAATAAAGGGGTGGATTCTCCTATATCAACATTTATTCAGAGCTGAGAGGCATTTATTGTTCTGAAAACCACTTAAGTTTGTCTGACCCAGCACTCACCATAGTGCCGTGGACGCAATTTATAGCTGATGAGTGTTGGTTCTGTCCTCTGTCTTTTGACACTTGCCCTGTTCTCTGGCATTTAAAAGGCCATCCACTAGTGATTAAACCTGATCATCATGTTTGTCAAATTGTCGTGACTACAGAGGCCAACCGCTATGGCTTCCCCTGGTCCTGACTGCTAGAGTCTTGACACTGCAATGGAATGTCAAGGTTGGCTAGACACTTTCCGAAATTACACTTTCCGAAATTTTTCTAAACTTTCATCTGAATAGATTCTACATCTCAATCTCACACAGTTTACTCTGGAAAATCTGGGAGAAAAATAAGTCTACCAGGATGTTTCCATGTAAAGAAGATAGAAGTCTATTTTATTTGAAATTGCCAGTTGTAAGACCCAACTGTCTCAGTGGTAATTACCAAAGGGATGCTGCCCCAAGCTGGAACTCTAATTGTATGAAACAAGCACAGAGAGGCACTTTCTGCTGGAATCTAGGAAGCTGGCAATCCGAATTTATTGGAACACAAGAGTGTATTCAGGACACAGGAAATTAACATGAATAGTAACAGGGAAGGGGCATTTTAAAATGCCATGACCTTCAGTCAGTTGGAGTACAGAATGGCTTCAGTATGAAGAACACACCACTCAAAACACATAAGTCAAAAAATGAAGTAAAGTCCTTGATTCTTCTAGCTCCTACAATTCTTTCTCCCCTCTTCTGCAGGATTCCCCAAATTCTGCTTAATGTTTTGCCTGTGGGTCTGCATCTGTAGGAGCCAGAGGGGTCAAGGACACCAAATAAAACTCACATAATAAACTAACCTGGGCTCATAGGGGTTCCCAGAGACTGAACTGACAACCAGGGAACCTGCATGGGATTGACCTAGGCACTCTGCATGTATGTTACAGTAGTGTAATTGGTCCTCTTGTGGGACTCCTAACAATGGGAATAGGAGCTGTCTCCAACTCGTTAACCTGTTTTTGGGACCCTATTCCTCATATTGGATCACCTTGCCCAGCCTTAATACATGGGGAGGTGCTTAGTCTTACTGCAACTTGATATGCCATGTTTTGTTGTTACTCATGGGAAACCTGCCTTTTACTAAACAGAAAAGGAGGGAGAGTGGATTGGGGGTGTGAACAGAGGGCGGTTGGGGGAAAGATACTAGGAAGAGAGGAGGGAGAAAAAAACTGTAGTCAGGATGTAAAATAAACAAATAAATTTCTTTTTAAAATTTTTATATGTTTATTTTTTATTCATTTTACATTCCAACCCCAGTTCTCCCTCCCTCCTCTCCTCCCATCTCGCCTTCTATCCCCCTTTCATCTCCACCCACAACCCAATACTCATCCACTTCTACTGAAGGGTAAGGCCTCCCATGAGGAATCAACAAATCCCGGCCCATTTAGTTGAGGCAGGACTAGGCTCCTCCCTTCTTCATTAAGGCTGAGCATGGCATCCCACCATAGGAAATGGGCTCCACCAAGCTAGCTCATGCACTAGGGATAGATCCTGCTCCTACTGTCAGATGCCCCTCAGATAGACCAAGTTACACAACTGTCTCCCACATGCAGAAGGCCTAGTTCAGTCGCATGGAGGCTCCACAGCTGTCAGTTAAGAGTTCATAAGTTCCTAGGAACTTGGTTCTGCTGTCTCTGTCTTTTAAAAAATGCAGTAAACTCACTTAAAAGTTCAAGAATACAGGGTGCATGGAGGGAAGAGAGTATGTTTAGTGTTTCTAAGATAATAATAGTAAAAGTCACTGGAATAAAAATTAATGAAAAAGGAATTATCGTCGGCTAAATTATTATTATGTGCCAATTTTATGAAAATTATATAATTCATTTGCTTATTCAACAATTATTTCAAACACCTAATACACTGTTATGTACCTGGGATATCAAGATAAAAAATTAAAATTAAAAAAGTCTGTGGCTTTAGATAGCTTAAAGCATGAGAGATGATAAGTAAAATAATGAACATGAAATATATTAAGCATAACTTATTATGAAGATAAATATAGCAAGAATAAGGTCTGAAGAGTGTGGGAAACAATTTTACAACTTTATATCAATATGCAGAAAAAATGATTAATTCAATACTAAGCCATTATAAATGTACCAAACTGCATTTCAAGCTGAAGACATGATTACATGATTATGGTGACATTTGAATTCAAGTGACTTTAAAACACAACTCTTGAGAACACATCTGTAGTATTAATAGTTAAAAGGCAATAAAACTGAAACATATTTAATAATCTTTCTGGTTTAAAAATGATGTTTTTTTAAAATTATTGTATGTTAGCTATAGGGCAATGGAAGTTTAGTAAGTTCATTAATATCATCTTACAAAAGTCAAGTGTTTGAGAACAAGTGAAAATAAATAATAATTTGCTGACAGAAATACTTTAAATCCTTGCAATACAAATCTGAATTGGAAATATCTTATGTAATTATATTTTCTAATGTAAAATATGCATTTCATGGCCTGAAAGCAATCTTCAGTTTGGATCCCTATGTTATTCATCAGTGGAGTTAGGACCCTTTGACAGGTAAGGGTCAGGAATTTTTTGTGTGAATGCAAAGAATAAGGAGGACTAATGAAGGCAAATGTGCACCATTAAAATGTCCTACAGTGTACAAACCATTTCAATTTAACTTAAAAACAAAATCTTTGTTTTTCCCCAAACTCCCACACAACATTACTTGCTTATGTCATTGATCTATTACATTCAACCAAGAACTCTGATAATGTGTAATGTTATATAATATATACATTATACACACATGTGTGTACATCTATATATTCATATATGCATATGCATTTATAGTTCTTCAGACTGAATTTCTCAAACATTGAGATCTACCAGACAACACATATACTAGAGGTATTTATGCATAAGATTTTATTTTGCTGTTGAATCACTGAAATGCAAATAATAATAATCCACAAGGGTGACATCAAAATACACAGAATACACATCTTCACACCATAATGACTTCACAAGGCAAATTGTAAAAACTTAGGGTATCTGAGGGTTCTAGAATGGAACGCAGAATGTGACATAACACAGTCTCTAGTAGCATTCTAAGCAAACATCACTAAAGGGGTAGAAAGTGTGGGAGATGCTAATCTAAGTAACTGGAAATGAGCACAGACTGTAAGACTAAAGGCAAAAGAAACTAGACACAAGTACTGTACTCTAGTTGATGAAGCTGTGTCTCCTGGGCTTAGAGGTTAATAACTCGGATACGTCTGTATGTGTACACAGTAATTGAAAAGTTAAATGTTGGCAGATGGTGGGAGCCAGATTTCTCACTGTAGGAGAAGAGGATATAGATAAGCAAGTGAAAAAGTCTCAAATGTTCTAAATTGCAAGGAATTAGATTCCCGGACATCAGCATGAATTTATGTGTAATGTAGTATAGATACAGATTGTTGCACATAAAAATAATTATAGATACCTAGGCAAACACGTATTAGTATGTAGATCACATGTTCCCTAGGTATGTAAGCTGAGATGCCTAATAATAAGACACTCTAAGAGCAAGGAGTTCATCTAGAGACAAGACCTTGATTTCTAACATTATTCTCTATTGAATTGAACCAGGGTTCCTTAAGAAAATGTTTGATTTTAAGTTAGGGACTGGAAAGTGTGCCAATGCTTAAAGAGTACAGTAGCCCCAGAAATTAAACAGACATGCATAATGACAAATGGTGAGGATTTGGGGCTAGGAGTGAAGGTCAATGGCACAGCTAGCGTGTTGTGGGAGCTTGCCTTCTACCCCAAATAAAAAAATAAATGAATACACAAAAGTGAAAAGAGGGATTAAGATGAATAGTGATCAAGAAACAAACTGAAAATGCTTCTAATAGAAAAAAATAGAAAAACATAAAGTAGGATAGGATATTAAAACATGAAGAATATGCATGAATCCACAGTAATCTAAGAGGATAATAAGCTCAAGGGGGCAAAGAGACAAATCTTTTTCAGAATTCCAAACAACTTTCTCATGCTTTAGTTCACCAGCCACATTATAACTCTCCAGTTAATGCCCAGAGAATTGCTAATAGTTTTTCCAATAGATAAAGATAAATGAAAGCTCAGAGACCTCGCTCATATGACTCAAAGTGCAGGCTGGACAGTGCTTTTCTTTCACAGAATGCAGACAATTTAAGAAGGAAAACGAAGAGTAAATTCACAGTGGAGAAATCACCGGTAAGCACACACTTAACTTGATGTTCAAAGTCAACAAAAGCTGTAACAATCATACTGACATGGGCATCTCTATGTGATACAGTAAGAACTGTCTGCTCCTGTGATCTCCATGTAGAACCCACTCATACAGTCTAGTCGTGAGACAAACTCAAGACAAAATGAGAGATACCCTTCAAAATACCGGAGGAATACTCTCTAAACTTGGTATCTCTAAACCAAGGGAAATCAGTGAATTGTAACAATAAAGATAAGTCTTCCGAGGTTACTTGATGGAACCCAGTGTCTCAGATGACATTCTGGAACCAAAAGAATCAAAGGCAAAAGATGAGCAAATCCTAATGCAATGTTAACTTTCAGTAATAATAATTTATCAGTATTTCTTTATTACTTATAATCAGTGTATTATACTACTTTAAGATACTAATAATACATGAATTATTTCACTATGATCTCAGATTTCTGTATATCTATGATAGTTTGAAATTAAAAACTGAATTTAAAAACTATAGTTGCATATGTGCTTATTATTTAGGAAGAGGCGAAATTTAGAGATATATCCAGATAGTCTTCCATTCTTATCTTACATGAAGGAAAGATAACACGATGCCCACAGAGACTGACTTTCATGTGGAAGTTCATGGTGCTTGTTCAATACCATGGTATTTCATGTTGTCAAGACTGGTGACAAGGTTTGAAACTATCTCAGATTCATAATTTTATTTTAAAGTGATTAAAATTAATCAAATTCTATCAAGAAAATATTCTCAAACAGATGGTGTCTATCAAGACCATATTTTGCCCAGAGAATTGCTAATAGTATTTCCAATAGATAAAGATAAATGAAAGCTCAGAGACCTCGCTCATATGACTCAAATAATCAGATTAAACCTATAGCTTTTAATTTGGCTTAGAGTTTTCAAGCCCAAAACTGTTACAGCTTCAGAATTAAACAGACTTTGAGAAATTCACTCTATTATTCAATTTTAGAAGAAACAAGTTCCTTTAAGAAGCCATTGTATTGATTCATATGCAAGAATGTATGAAATTATCTCATAAATCAAAATTCTGGTGGTAACAAAATTTCTTCCTGTGTAGGCCAATCAACATGAAAAGCCATGTTGAAACAGATAGTGTTCATGCATTCTACAGAAACAAGCAAGAAAGTGTAGAACTGCTTGTGAGAGTTAAGTCAGTTTCCTTGGTAAGCCCACTGCTTCCTCACTGGCCTGGATGCTGGTAATGTCTCTGATTCCTCTACCCAAATTGTTGCATAATTAGAATTATCTCAAAAACCTCAAAGAAATAGTGATGCTGAAGCCCCTCCCAGAACAACTGACTTCCAGTATTTCTAGGCGGCAGGACTCCAGTCATACCACATTTGTACTTATATTTAGCACCACAGAATCATGTAACATGCATGACGCTACAGATAAAGTCACCAATTCCACATTTCCTCTGCCCCATTAACACTGTGAAAGCCTGCTCTGCTTTGAAACTTCTTTTAAAGAAACATAGGAATATAACATGTAGAATGACAATACAAACTTTATCCTTTGACAGACAGTTACCACAGGTATAGCAGTGTCCACAATGGAAGCTGATAAATTTTCATGTTCAATTCAAAGAAACATATCTTTATTTATACATACTTCCAGATCATCTTATGTAAGAAAAGAAATCATATTTCTATCAAAAATCTGAAGTCAGAGCACAACTCCCTGCAACATTTCCTAAGTATGCTGTGAGGCTTGCTATCACTGGGAAATATAAAAGAGAGGATAAAGGATAAAAGAGTCCTGATTAGTCCGTGATTATTTCTGGTTTCAAAGTGTATCATTCCTATGGGTCTAAATGGTCAATTCTTGATGCAGCCTCTTTCCTCCAATGACCAGGTCTAGAAATGAGGTTTTTGAGGTGGCAGAAGACATTGCACATGACTTATTCATGGACTTGTACATATATGTTAACTATCTGTCTTCCTTCCTGCATCACTTAAGATATGAAAATATCAGCTCTTCACTTCTGCAAAATGAGAACAAAGATGAGGACATGGTCCATACAAGTTTTATATTGGTCTCATCATTAATAGTTTCTTGTACAATTTGAGCATCATATTTGAAAATAATTAAATTTTAAATTTAACAAAAAGCTATATAATGGCAGTTTTAAAAATAAAATTTGTTTCACAAAAATGTAATTATAAACAATATCTATTCATACAAAGGCATAGAAGAGAAATCTAAGATTTTTTTAATATTTAAAACATTAAAAGTCTAAAACCTGGTAGTTTCATACTATGGATTTGGCAATAGTCCAATGTTGCTAAGTCCAAGCATTTTTTCATTTCCCTAAGCATTGTGGTGCATTTCATTTTCAGCTTATGCTGGTGTTGTTTGATACTCAACAAACAGCTGTATTTTCCCCATCTAAATATTGGTGACAACTCAACCACCATCCATATTTACAAGTATGTTTGCTTCCACCTTTCACATTTTTCTTTCAAGTCTTTGGCTAAGGAGACATGCACACCTCACTGCATTTATACATCTGGCTTCATCAGATACATCTGCCAGCCTGTAGAGCAGATGTCGAATGTAAATACATCTGGCCAAATCAAGTGTATACATCCTTTTCCCACAACAATTTTAAGTCTAAGTGTTGTTCTACCTTATTGCTTTCAGTATAGTCTCACAGCTTCATTTTTTTTCCTATAAATAACAGTCTGGAAGAGGAACCTTTCCCTTTTCCAAAGCTTATTGGTTGTGACTTTCATTCCCAAGTTCTAAACTTCTCTGAATTTTAGTGATAGTGTTATTTCTAGAATGGAAGAAAATCAAACAACAAAAAGCAGAGAAAATGAGGTGATGTGGAATTTACCTCTGTATGCTATGAATACCATTGGTTAATAAATAAACTGTCTTGGGCCTGCACAGGGAATAGAGGTAGGCAGGGAAACTAAACTGAATGCTGAGAGGAAAGAGGCAGAGTCAGAGAGAAGACATGGAGCTGCCAAGCAGCTGGAAGACAAACTAACAGCTTCCTTACAAATTTGGCACCCACTTGGCCAACTAAAATACACTTAAATCTGAGAAATCTTAAAAAGGAATCCTAGACATAAAAGAACAGACTTAAGCATGGTTTGGTAGTGGCATTTTCTTGTCTGGGCTCTGTTTGCTAGAAGCATGGCTCCTTTAAGAGATGTTTTCCTGATTCAGTGGTAGCAGAAAAAAAAGCCACACTGTTTTGAAAACTACTGCTTCCTGGGCCATGATGTTAGCATGAACTCTGGCTCTTTCAGGAGACTGAGCATTTAAATGGGGTTTGTAAGCAGCATGTTACAAACTGTTTAATGGCTTGACATTGGCCCACTGCATACTTGGAACTGGGGCAATGTGCACGGCTTGCAGAGGTGATGAATGGACTTCCAACATGTTGTACTGTGCAGAGAAAGCAGGCAGGACCATATATACCCTAGCAATGCCGCAGCTGAGATTCTTAAGTGCTTAGCATTTTAAGAAGTGCTCCTGGACAGTAAAAAATTACAGATACACAATAGGGCAGATTTAGACATAAAAGATCTCTAAATGGGTCACAGTTTTGGATAAACGTATGTAGGCTTGGGAGAGAGAAGAAAAAATAAAGTATAGACAGTTATAAAAGGAAGTAAATGGATTTATAAAATAACACCAAGTCTTTAAAGAGACAGAGTATAGACAGTCATAGATTAAAGGAGTAATAAAGTGTAAACAAGCCACCTAAAGATGAAATACACACAATCTGGATTTTATATTTATTTATATATATATATATAATATTGCTTTCTTTGAATATTTTTACTGTGAAGGAGCTAAATAACCAACATATATACTTTTTGTCTTCAAAATTTGACTCTTAGGATATGTCGCTTTGGAAAAGAAGTTCTTCTTTTGTTTCCACAAAGAATGAGAAACTGTGGATTGCTTCCAGACTAATATGTTTTTATGAACCAAGACCCTCTGAAGGGTCACATTGAATACCCCTCAAAAAATTACTTTGCACAATAAACAGCAGGAAGCAGTTTGGAGAAGAACTATACCCATATTCCCAAATATTTTTCTATAAATGTTTGTTTACATTTAAAGGAGGATATGCTATAGAGATGGATACTTTGCATTGGTATGGATCCTGGTTTATTGATACAAATTTAAGGTCAATTTTATTATATGTATGTCTGCTCTTTATTAAGGTATTTGTGCAGCTCATTTAAAAATGTAATGTATAATTAAGAAATATAGGTTAATAGAAAGTTTATAATAGTCAAGCTTGTAGTCATGTTAGTAAGATTTTCTAGATGTACAGAGATGTATTTCAGATAGATATGTATTCTTCAAACCTTTCAAAGACTACAAAATATAGTATTTAAAATGTTTTAAGAACTTAGCACTTTTCGTGTCAGTGAGACACATCTGTTCCTGGTAGCACCAATCTACTTCAAAAAGATGGTAGGTATTAAAGAGGCTCCTCATGGAGTTTGTTAGCCCTTTGGGCAAGAAACTGTTATTGCCTGGAATGCTTGATGAACAAGAAATGCAGGACCCACAGAGAAATGACTGCTGAACTTGCCCAAAGGTGAGACTGTCCTTCAGAGTTCCTGTTTCATGAAAGTGTATGCCAGACATTTTGCAGAACACAGAAGAAAGCAACTGACAGATTTTGCCATTAAAAGTCTGCTGAATACTATGGGCCTGTAGGCTGAAGATGGATGACCCAATGGTACAGAACAACTTTGGGTGACTGTCCACGTAGTGAGATGTCTCTGTCAATTCTAGAGTTTTGGAAGTTGCTTACAATGCACTTCCTGTTTACTTAGGTAATATTATATCCTTCTGGAATCTTTAAATGGAGTTGAAGTATAGACAGTAATAATATAGTTTTCCTTAGTTATGATAAAAGATAAAGTAGATATAAATATTGTAACTATAATTCTTACTTGCTACCTGTTTTGTTATATGTAATTTTACTATGTTAAAATTAAAAGCTTCCTTTTTATTTAAACAGAAAGGGGGAGGTGATGTGGGATTTCCCTCTGTATGCTGTGATTACCATTAATGAATAAAGAAACTGCTTTGGACCTATGGCAGGGCAGAACTTAGGTAGGCAGGGAAAACTAACTGAATTCTGGGAGAAAGAAAGGCAGAGTCAGAGAAAAACATGTAGCCCCGCCAGAGACAGATGCCAAATCTTTAGTGGGTAAGCCATAGCCACATGGCAATACACAGCTTAATAGAAATGGGTTGAATTAAAATGTAAGAGTTAGCCAATAAGAAGCTAGCGCTAATGGGCCAAGTAGTAATTTGAATGGTATGGTTCCTGTGTGACGATTTCAGGGCTGAGCAGCCAGGAAACAACAAGTGGCCCTTTTTACAACACATAATCCTGTTTCTCCAGACTCATTGTTTAACAGTCTTTGATAATCAGGGAAACTAATTAGTCAAGATACCATCTATTATTAACAAATGCAAGCTAGAGTCAGAATAAAGGAGAGAGGCAAATTTAGGTCTTAGCTTTCTTCCACTGACAATTATTAAGAAACCTTTATTCAGGTGGGCCAGAAGGCTCAGCTGTTAAGAGGGTATACTGTTATTTCATAGACCCTAGTTGGGTTTCCAGTACTCATATGACAGATCACTATCACCTATAAGTACAGTTCCAGGGCATCTGGGTCCCTCTTTTGACTTACTTGCACACCAAACACAAGCACAGTCCATATACAGACATGCCGGCAAAACACTCATACACATAAAATGTAATAAATTGGGGAGAGGGACAGAAAGAGTAGATAGAGACAAGGGCAGAAACATCCCTGGCACAACCTCATTACTTATCTGTTTCATTCCAGAACACAGTACAGTGAACCACAGCATGTGTATTTACTGTCAGTCATCTGCACAAATGTTCAGTTGAGTTGTACAATTTCTATCCAAATATTTGGAAATATCCAAAGCACTGCAAAACACTGGAAGTAGGAAATCAAAGACACAGCCTGAAATACAGAGAAAAAAGTCACAGGCTCTGCCCTTAAGTCATTTATTGCTTAATAGAAGAAGACAGCAATAAAAATGCAAAGAAAATCAATATGTTAAGAAACAATGGAAGATGTATGCAGGAAACATTTGGGGAACCCAAGAGGAGCTCATGGTTGCATCCAGTGATACTAAAAAGGAGAGCTGATGACCTACAGATGAGATGTGGACTTAGAGAATAAACATTGAAAGGCTTTTACAGCAAGAAAATGAAGAAAGTAAGAATATCGAGATAGTAAAGGTGGGTGTCTTTGAGAAACTGAACAGGGTAAGTGTGTCTGCTGCAATATGAGGAGGGCAGGCTTTAAAACTGTAGAAGTGCACTGACAATGGTTCTCTGTGATCACAGAATTCAGAATCATTCTTTAGATGACAAGGAGCTGCTGAAATGATTTTAAAAGTTGAAGGTGATTTTCCAGTATTCTAACATGAGTATCAGAAAGAAAGTGAGTAGCCTTTACTGTATAATAAAATACAGAAAGCTGGAAGACATAGACGGGATAGAATGGTAAGGCTGAATTCAGCTTTTGAGTCACAGAAGACTGGGGAAAACCCAACAGGATTTTCTTAGTAGGTTGTCCATTTTCAGAGTTTTAAGGTATGAATGGGATAAAGAGTCATATGAGTAAGCAACATAGAGATGCTTCTCAAACTATGAAGGTGTAGAACAATGACCAATGTGGCAGGAAGGGGAATAATACAAAGTGAAACTTTGGGGGAACTTATCCCTTGAGGAAAGCAAATGGGATGAACCTGGGTATCAACTTCCTGTGAAGAAATCTCACCACAGTCACTTGTGAGGTTGTTCAAAGTATGCTGAGGACTCACTTCTATCCTATCAAATCTGAATCAACACTCTTCAAGAAGGCTCTGGCCATGTATAATCTTGGAAAGGTCCACATTGATTCAGACTCATGCTTCCAGATAAACTGTGAAGTGGAAATAGAGAGTTCAAAATAGCGTAGGGACAGATGTCAGTGAGATAACCTCTAAGCTGAAGACAAGACACTCATTATATTGACAACTTGACCACCCTGTTATTTCTACTAGATTGACTTAGTGGAAGAAAAAGAAGTGAAGGGGGCTTGCATTCAAATGCTGTTCAGTTGACTGTGCTTCAATGACAAGATACCACAGTCTCAGCTGCTCTACAGAATATGTTAATATCATCATATACTCTGTGGGATATGGGAACTGCTTAACTGGTCCTCTTCCTCCTGAAAGTCTCACAAGATGAGAGTCAAGGTATGGAGTAGACTATTTTATATCTTCTGAATAGGAAGCCTTAATTTCTAAGCTACTCAGGTTCTCTGAAGCGATTTTCTAGAGGTCCCAACTTACTGTTGGCTTCTAGATGGAAACAACCTTTAACTCTCACAGTCCCTTATTACCACCAATGCATCTCCAACAGTACCACTTAATTCATCTAGCCAATAAGATTCTGAGGATTAAGACCACTAGCAAGATTGACCATTGCATTATAATGAAAAAAAATGATGCTTTCTCTCATCAGCATAGTCTTCTTAGCTGAAGCATGAAACAGATCTTGCCCACAAGCAAGTAGAGGATATTGTCCGAGAACATGGACCAGGAGATAGAAATGACAGGAGTCTTATAATATTCTCCTAAAAAGTCACACATTAACATCTGTATATTTTCCATGATGAACTTAGAGTTAAGATAGATATAGAGAAAAAGACAAAGACAAGGGAAACAGAAAAGAAGACAAATAAAACTATTAATGTGCCTTTAAGAAGCCAGTGTTTGTCTTCTGATGCTATAATGGAACAGGAGGACTCATTTTAAGGAAAGAGTTGGTTTTCCCACAGTTCTGGAATCTGGGAAGTCTAAGAGCATTCAGCCAGCATCTGACCAGGTCCCTCATGTTGTATCATAATATGTGTAGAAAGCAGAGGGCAAATGATGTGGGGGAGAAGATAGGGGTTAAACTGTTGCTGTAATTGTCCTATACCCAAGATTATAATACTAATTAGCTTATAGGGGCGGGGCCCTTATGGCCTAATCAACCCTGAAAGGTCTCACCTCTTTATTTGTTTACAATAGTAATTAAATTTTGACATAAGTTTTAGGGTGGAATATGTGAGATCCTGCAAAATACCTAAGGTTCTGTCATAACATCACTCTCTCCATTGAAGTCCTCCATGATTCTGGGACTAAATGAGGCTAAAAGGTAAAGACCAACAATCTGTAAAACAGCAACATGTGGAAAGACATAAGGCATGACAGAAACGAGTTCCATGCTTCTTTTTCATATAAGTTTCTTTGCTTTCATTGCCAAACCTTTTGTCATGGTTTGTTTTATTTATTTGTTTATCTTTGCCCTTTCTTAGTGAAAATGAACAATCTAGTAAGTCATTTTAGTAAGTCATTTTAGGTCTTCCTAAAGTAAGTTTACTCTAGTCTTTCTCTTCTTTCTCCATCCCTACTTCTCTCAATATTATCCTCTCACACCACCTCCTTCTCCCTCTTTACCCCCCCCACACCACAACTTCTCATATTCTTTCTCTTCTAAAACAATATACTCTGGAATCAATAAATCTGAAACATCTATCTACCCAGCCACTTCCTAACTAGGTTTTAGTTTAAACTTTTGGGAGTGGAAATAAAACTTTTGGGAGTGAAAATAAGTTTGTTTTGAAAATGTAATAAGGTTATCTGAGACCTATACTGGGCACAGTGCCTAGCACATACAAAGCATGCTTTGTTTGACATTTGTGGTTAAGATAAATGGTGACAAAAATGATGATATATGGACACAGACATATATTTATAACTTCAATGTATGGACTTGTTGACTAGCTGCAACTGTGTTGCCTATTTGAACAAGAAAGGAAGCACATCAAATAGCTGGCACATGGTGTCCTAACCCTTACTTTCACCCAAATAAAGGGAAATCATAGGACAAATGACGACTGACAAAATCAATAACACACAGTGTGAGGTACTTAGGTGTTGCCCAATGACAAGAGTAAATAAGGTTGAGAGTAGATTCAGCCAATTCACGTTAGCTTTTGATTCTTGTTTATGTTTCCAGGGAACATCAATCGATAGACTAGCCAGGGACACTTACTGATCATTCATGGAAGGGATTTCTAAGGACAGCGCCCTGTCTTTGGCATGTGTTGCTCACCATCTGGGGGCACACTCATTCCAAATTCATACAAATGATAGAGAATGTTCACAGGACCTATGTCACCCCATCCAAGAGAGTGTTAAGAAGGCAATTTTGTTTTGGAGGCATGAACAAGACAGATTATTGGGTGACCAGAGGAGTGAGAGAAACCAGAAGGGACTCATGTAGAAAAACCAAATGAGCCATGAAAATGTTTTTGAAAGCTTTAATGGAGTGAAACAAAGCCTGTGGTACAATTATAAGTTTAAAAAAGCACAAAATGGAAAACTGTATATGCAGCAAATACTCTGAGACATTCATAGTCTACCTCATCTTTAGATTAGTCAGGCCATCCATTCAAATGCACACCCATCATTAGAAAAAAAAGTACCATGATTGTAATGGTTTTTGATATTTGGATGGTACAACCCAAGATAATTGCTTTCTTTATTTGTTTTTATCATCTCCTATTATCTCGATGTTTCACAATATAGATAAATAAATTCTACAACTGAAAAAAAATGGAAAGAATAAAGATTCTTTTCTTTATTATACCACCGGACTCACCTAACTGACCTCTGCTTGCTCATTTTATTTTTACTTTATCCGAGAAGACACTCTGTTCCAGAAACAGAAGCTCAAAGTCCTTTCTGTTATTCCCATGGCTCTCATGTTCCCCCGCCCGCCACTTGTCCAATCCAGTGTAATTAATTTTCGGTTGCTATACTAGACGGCACACTCTGAAGACAAAGGCCATGTGTGGCCTCATTATTGTGGTGGACCTTATCCACTGTTTAGATTACCTGACACAAAGTAAGGACGGACAGAAGACAAAACAGGATTTATAAGAAAATTATAAGTACAAAGGAGAGTTCAAATTTGATTTCACTTTAATGATGAGAAAAAATGGGGTGCAATGTGCCTAAGTGAATGAATCCAAAATGTGCCTAAGAAAGAGCATGGTCAGGACAGGAATAGTCTGTTCAGGACAGTGACAACCTGCTAAGGGAAACAGCAAGTATGGACAGTCTGCAGCCACCTTGTGCCCTTCGAAGTTCAGTAATATGTATTTCCCTGATACAAGGGGTAAAAGAGACATTTTCCAGAAGAACGGGAACAAGAATTGGCCTGAGGAAAAGTAACATGGAGGAGGGGTTTTGTCTCTACTACTAGAGAATGTTTTAAGTGGTAGTTCAAGCCTGTTCCCTCTACTCTAAGAGGAAGCACACTTTCATTCCTCTTTCCTCTGGAGTCCTGAAAGTGCTGTGTCATCCTGCTGCAGCCCTTGTGGTAGAAAGCTCCAGGGGAGCTAGGATGGGAGGACCAAAAGGGAGTCTATGCTAAGGGACAGTCCACTCACACCTACCCCTGACCTCTCACATGACCAAACCGGACTACCCTTCTATGGAGGGATAGTAGGTCTGTTTAAAAGAACTATATTTACAAGTAAATATGTAATTTTGATTAATTCTCTATTAAGTAAATAAGGCCAGAAAGAATAAAGTCTTTCCTAAGGACAGAACTCCAAGTCAGTTATGTCAGTTTCTTCTTTGAAAGGTCTCTCGTGGAGAATGATTTCCTCAGTGAGTTAGAGGCGCGTCAGCAATCTGTATGTTTATCATGGGGAAGGTCATTATGTAAAAGACTGTAGGAAACTGACCTTTGGGGTCTTCGGTCTGCTTCTGGTGTTGTGAGAGTTATTAGAAATCCAATGTACCCCTTCGGGAAGACTTGAATTACAAAGACGTTGCATAATCGGCCTCTCATCTTCAGAATGTTAGAGGCCTTTTCCACTGGCCAAAAGATAAATTCTTCTCAACCAAAGGTCTTGAATAGTCAGGGTAACAGCAGAAGGAAGAACCAAAAAAAGATGAAAGAAAGAAAAGTCTGTGTATCTGAGAAGCTGGGTAGTTTGGGAGCATCAGATAATTAAAGATTCTACAGCACACTGCAGTCTTCGACTTCAATTTGAAAAGTGACATTTAATCCCAGGAGTCCACCTGCCTGTGGTCATATGAGAATATTAATTCTTAATTCTGACTAGAGCCTAAAATATGTTTGTGACTTTAAAAACATTTTTCAAAGCTTAGAAATAATACATTATAGGCACTGGTGATTTTTATTATGCTTTTGTGGGTAAAGTGACATTATAGAATTTACCCTTTATTTTTAGCTTTATCTCTATACTGAAATTGCTGTCTTGCATTAAATTAAAATAAAATATTTTCTGGTGATTAAAAGAGAAGGTGATTGTCAATGTGGGTGTCATCAGTATTTGTGTGTTGAAAGCAATGTACACTTACGCTAGATGACATTAGTGGAATATAATTCACCGAACAAGTAAGAAGAAACTCACAAAGCTAATGGTAATTAGAAGCATTGGGTTCACAAATGAACAAAAATCAAAAGAACTACACAGTATTAGGTAGGCTAAGACATTACAATCACTTCATAACAGTGCCCTAAGCAGTTTTCCTTACAGTTAAAATGTTCTCTCCAGAAAAATGAAGTGAATTTCCTGCAAGTCAAGAAGTAATCATCTCAAAAGTCTCAGGAAGTTTCTGAAACAAGTAAGGTTTACTGGGGCCCTCTTCAAAGCTATGTAAGCAGTAAATAACTGCTAGGGAATAAAAAGTGAGGTGAGCTGCTTTGAAAGATTCCTGAATCTGTCCAACTACTTTTTTCTTTTTGCAGAGAATTACGAGAATGCATCTTTAGTGAGCCCTCACCTGTGCTAGGTGGGTATCGGCAATGCAGTTATCTTTGAATTCCCATGCTCATGGAAGTAATTTATCATCCATACACCCTAAGTAACCACAGTGAACTTACTGATTTGGCAAAAGGAATTTGGTGAAAAAATTGCTTTGATCTTTAACTGGGGTAAGAAGATATTTGTTCAAGGCCAAGTAAAGTCTCATAGAACAGGCTGGAAATACCTAGCAAACTGGAAAGAAAATAATTTCTCATATATTCTATCACCACTGGGTAAAGATTTGAAGCCTTAGTCTTTTAAATTATGAACATAGAATGGATGTCTTTCATAAGTGCATTCAAAATGGTTTTTCATTGATATTTTATGCTTTTCTGTATATAAGTTCTTTCTTCTCTTTTTCCCTGATTGATTTTATTTATGTATATGTATATGTGTCTTTGTATGTGTGTGTGTATGTGTATGTGTGTATGTGCACATGTGTGGGTATCTTGGGAGGCCAGAAGAGGAGTCCAGATCCCTTCGAGCTGGAGATACAAGCAGATGTGAACTGCTTGAGGTGGATGCTGGTATCTTACCCTCCTGGGTTCTCTGGAGGAACAGCAAGCATTCTTAAGGACTGGGTCATCTCTCTACCCCTGACAAGTCTTGACTTAATTAATTAATGAGACTGGAGCACTTTGTTTTTCTGAGTTCTATAGTAAATGAGATTGCTTTCTAATCTTTTAGGTGTTTCATTGTTAGTGTGGAGAAGTACAATTAATTTTTCTGTGTTGAATATGTGTCCTTAGAGGACTAACAGAATTTTTGGTCAAGCTTTATATGTTTTGATTTCTTATACAGTTTCTCATTTAGAGAATCCCAAAAGCCTAAGACAAGTGTCTCTCTTGGTGGCAAGTTTGTATGTACTAGGTAAGTTATTGCTGTTTGGATGACCAAAATGAGCTCCTTTTGCTTATTTTTCTTTTAAACTGCTAGTGAGGGTCAACGCCACATCAGGTTTAAAAAGTGAAGAGGGACAAATTCTTTCTCGCTACTTCTTTAAGCTTGGGGTTCAGTATGAACTAGTCTGAACCAGACCACAGTGAAATGTCAACATCCTTAGCTGACACTTAGTTACAGCCTTAAGAGTTTCTCAAAACCTCTTCCAGAAAAGACAGGTTAAACCATACCTGTGTCATTCATATTTTCTGTCCCAACATCTTGCTTGCTCTCTCACTTTTGATGACAAGTTAATTTCTTCACTGGCCTCAGAGCCTACATTTTTTTTGGATTCTGGTGTATATTTAATACCCAGCTGAGACATCCAGCCTCATGGGCTGAAATCTACTGGATTCTTAGACTTTCCGTTGGTAGACAGCCATTGTTAGACGAGCTGGACCACAGCCTGTAAGCCATCCTTCTGTCAGTTTTCTTCCTCTGCAGAACCCTGACTAACACATGAACATGAAAGCCTATTTTTCTAAGTTTTATAAAGATTTATTTTCTTATTTATTTGTGATTTATCTCTGAGTGTGTCTGTGCACATGTGCCTGGTGAGGCCAGAAGTGAGGAGAAAATCACATCCTCTGGAGCTGGAGTTCAAAAAAGAGTGAACTTTCTTGTCATAGGCACTGAGAGCCAACTTCTTCCCTCCCCAAGAGCAATAAGTGCTCTTAGCCACCGACCCATTTCTACAACACTCTCAAAGCTGCTTTTAACATTTTTGTTTACTCTGATAATTTCGTACATTTTGCAATGTATTTGATCATTACCACCCCTGACTCCCCCCTTCCAACCATTGGTAGGTTATTAGTTAATCCCCATTTTCTGCATTTCATTCCTACTTTATTCACAAGTTCCTCAGGTTGGGTTTGTTTAGAAGTACTGTTTCATTTTATCTCTTGGTTAGTTTACCCTTCAAGAAATATTTTTTTAGGCTTTTTTTCAAGAGAGGGAGAGGGTTTCTCTGTAGCTTTGGAACCTGTCCTGAAACTAGCTCTTATAGACCAGGCTGGCCTCAGACTCAGAGAGATCTACCTGCCTCTGCCTCCTAAGAGCTGGGATTAAAGGTGTGCACCACCACTGCCTGGCTCCTATAAGAATTTTTTTTATATTTTAAAGATGCATTTAATTAATCATGACCTTAATTCCTAATTGTTTTTTTAATTACAACACTGGTCAGCCAATGACTCAGGCATATTTCTAGCTAGCTCTTACATCTTGAATTAACCCATTTCTATTAATCTGTGTGCCACCACAAGGCTGTGGCTTACCGGGTAATGTTCTGGCTGGCGCCTTTCTCCTTCATGGCATTTCTTTGACTCTGCCTTCTTTCTCTATATATCTCTTTTTGGAAGACCTCATGTTTAAATTTATGTATTTCATTAGTTTTTGGTTCTTTAAAACAAAAACGAAAAAAATACAATGAACCTGGCACACCACAATTATACATTGCAACTAAATAAGATGTATCTTCCGATTAACAGCTTCTTACCTAATTTTATTAAATTTATCAATTTCAATAGATTTATTACCCATTCATATTTCTAGGCTAAATTTTCCCATTAATGAGCTCGTGAAATAGTGCATCGCAATTTTTTTTAAGTAAGAGTTCATGGCTGTAGCATCCCCAGGTTCCTAAAAAGGAACAATAGCAATTTTTAACTTTGATTTTATAATAATTTTACATAATTTTAGTTATCTTTTATGAGAGCTATACTGGTATTTTTCACCTGCTTTTATTTTGAAATCTCAATTTTTGTATAATTCAGGAGTTGAAATCTTCCTTATTATTTTTTATATGTTAGAGATGCTGAGCCAGCAGTTTTCTCAAGAATCATGAACATCAGGAGGTGTGGTAAGTACACTCAATCAGAGCATCTTTGATTTTGGTGTGTTGACAAGAACTTTTCACCCCAGGAATATGTGTTTACTTTAAGCAACCAACTCTCAACCTCTGGGTCTTGATTCTTTTGGCAGTCACATATCAGATATCCTGCATATCAGATATTTACATGGCAATTCATAACAGTAGCAAATTTACAGCTTTGTAGTAGCAATGAAATAATCTTTTGATTAACGTTACAACATGGGGAACTGTATTAAAGGGTCTAAACATTAGGGAGGTTGAGAACCACTGCAAGCCAAGAGAAATTCAGACAATCCTGCAACACAACATCCCACGACACAATCATGTAGTCAAATTATCATTCCTGGGCATGACTTTTCAAGGTCAGGGTGTTCAGATGTGATTGCCAACTTTTCTTTTGTTTTGTTTTTTCACCCACTTTGCCACAGTGGCAATCAGCTTTTCCCAATGCCAGTATATACATTTGGAGAGTTAGCAATTAGCTGCCAGAGGGTTTTCACATACAACATTATTTCTGGGAATGTCTCTGAGGGTGTTTCTAAAGAGGATTTACATTTGCCTTGATGGGCTCACTCAAGCAGATGATCTCCTCCATATAGGTGGGTAACCTCCAATTCCATGAAGAAATAAACAGAAAAAAAATCAGGAGGAATTTGTCTTACTTTCCAGCCTCACTACCTCAGATAGAACTTAGATCCTTTTCTTCTTGGATGTAAGATATGGACTCATTAGAGTCTCAAGGGTTGGGACTTAGACTGAATCAATACCTTGGTGTCCAACTTGTAGAGCAGACTGTGATTTATCCCAGCCCCCAAAATTATTTGAATTGATTCTTAATTAAATAAATACTCCCTGCAGTGATAGTCTTTATTTGGTATTTGGTGATTTCTCTGTGCACTAAAAGTTTTGGTCTTTTCGCTCTTTGTTTGAATTGTTTTTATTGAGTTATATATTTTTCTCTGCTCCCCTACCTTCATCTCCCCTCCCGTTCTAACCTCTCCTATGATCCTCACACTCCCAGTTTACTCAGGAGATCTTGTCTCTTTCCTACTTACCATGTAGATTTAGATCCATGTATGATTCTCTGGATTCTCTGGAATTATGAATTGTAGGCTGGGTTGGTTTTTTTTCCTTTATATCTAAAAGCCACTCATGAGTGACTATATATCATATTTGTCTTTCTGGGTCTGGGTTACCTCACTCAATATGATGCTTTCTATATCCATCCATTTGCCTGCGAATTTCTGCTGTGTAACACTCGATTGTGTATATGTACCATATTTTCTTTATCCATTCTTCAGTTGAGGGGCATTTAAGTTGTTTCCAGGTTCTGGCTATGACAAATAATTCTTCTATGAGCATATATGATAACATGTCCTTGTGGTATGATTGAGCATCCTTTGGATATATATATATATATATATATATATATAAAAGTGGTATTGCTGGGTCTTGATGTGGGTTGTTTCCTAATTTTCTGAGAAATTGCCATATGGATATCCAAAGTGGCTGTACCAGTTTTCATGACCTCAACATAAAGGCAACCACACTGAACCTTATAGAAGAGAAAGTGGGAAGTGCACTTGAATACATGGACACAGGAGACCACTTCCTAAATATAACCCTAGTAGCACAGACACTGAGAGAAACAATTAATAAATGGGACCTCCTGAAACTGAGAAACTTCTGTAAAGCAAAGGATATAGTCAACAATGCAGCCTGCAGAATGGGAGAAGAGCTTCACTAATTCCACATTGGACAGAGGGATAATCTCCAAAATATACAAAGATCTTAAGAAGTTGGTCATCAAAAGAACAAATAATCTAATAAAAAAGAATGAGATACAGACCTAAACAGAGAGCTCTCAACAGATGACTCTAAAATAGCTGAAAGACACTTTCGGAAAAGTTCAATATCCTTAGTCATCAGAGAAATGCAAATAAAAACAACTCTGAGATTCCCTCTTACACCTGTAAGACTGACCAAGATTAATAACACTGATGACAACATATGTTAGAGAGGATGTGGGGTAAAGGGAACACTCTTCCAGTGCTGGTGGTAGAGCATTAAATGTTTTGAAAGCTCTTTAAGACTCTTACATGTCATGCTGTACTGCATAAGAAGCCTGTGATTAACTTCTCACAATAATCCATCCAGCCAGGGAGGCAACTGTCACTTAAACTTTGTAATTTCTGGCAGGGCGTTTCTCTGTTCTCAAAATCTTCCTCCAATTTTGCCATATTTTACAATATTTGCCAGTGCTTATTTGCTGTTTATGTATTGGCAGGGTAGACAAAGGCTACTTCTATTACAGTAGCCAGTTCTGTTTCATTGCTGTTTATTAGTTTATAGTGGTTGTTTTCCTCCTGGCTTTATGTAAGAAGAATTGATGTAATATCCTTATACTGTCCTTAAAAGAGTTAAGGGCATTAAAAATACAATAATGATAAGGTAAGAATTAAGGTGGACACATAAATAATTAGTAGATTATATCATCAAACTTGAATATATAAAACTACAGGGGGAAGCTATCTCAGTCACACATAAAAAGCATAGTACATTGTTCTATAGAGTAGCGAAAAGACAGTTTTGAAATATGGGTTTAGAGAAAAGCATTAAGAATATACAATGCAGAGTTTTACTCTATATTATGGGCAATCAAGAACTATTGAATAAAGGCCTAGACTAACAAAAACTAGATATTCAATTCATCTTTATATGGAGTAATCTAGGCTTGTTACAACAGGTCGAAGGTTATAGTGTATACAATGAATTCTTTTAAAGGATGTGATACTAGTTTCTGTTTACATTCTCTGTATTTACATAGTAAGTCATGTATGCATAGAGAAACTCAAAATAATTTCAGCAGCACAGGATTGCAAATGTTCCTCAGAGCATAGAAGGCTTTGGACTTTCTCTTGTCAGACGAAGGTAAAAATCAAGATGTTAACTGGGACTAAGGGCCCACTTGTTCCTTCAGCTTCTATTTAAGTTGATGCAATAATCTAGCAGAACTTATGTTCTGTTGATCTAATAGCAGCTTTTTCTTCAGAGCCATAGAATACACTGTCTTCAGGAAAAACCTGAAATCCCTTTTAAGAATTTTTGTGAAGCTGGCACCATCCAGGAAAACTATCCCTTTAGATGAAGTTCAATTGACTTGGAGCCTTTATTACACCTGCATTATTTGGCTATCTTTGGATTGCTATAGAATATAATTAAGTCAAAGGCTGACTGAGTCTCTTTACCTTTGCCAAATAATTTCATTCTTCCTTGGTGTAATTGCATGGGTGCAGATCATAGGGCCTCTTGGAATTCTGCTTACCATCTACCAGGGTGATCAAACAAGACACCTTTCACAGTTATGCATCTTAGCATTGTGCTCAAATGTAAGTTGGTGTGGAAATTTAACCCAGGAATTAAATATACACCCGTACGTGCTAAACAGAGGCATGTAACAGGTAACACATTCATTGATAGTCAGCCTTCAGCTACTTTTCTAAATAAAATGACATATGACACTTCTTGGAAGAGGCATTTCTTAAAGGGATGAATAATATGGACAGAGCTAACATAAAGCACAGGAATATAAAGCAGGGAATCAGTGGATAAATATTTTTTTATTTTTACAATATATTTAACTTAAATAATGATTCATTATAGATTTCTGCTTTAACTTTTATTTTTAAACTATTGCATTACAACATTTATTGTCAGTGATAGCCTTTGGGGGACATTCTTTTAAATTTTGCACTTGAAGAAATTTCTCTTACATCAGTGAAACCATAGCTTCATACCTCTGATAGGAGAGCTACCCAGAGAATGTACATGTGTAGGCATGGTTGAAGTATAAGGAGAAAGCAACCATTAAACTAACTGGCTGGGGTAGGATTGTGGGAAATGTTTCTTTGCTATCGAGAAAGAACACAAGATGCTTTCCCTGGAGAATCTCAGAGAAAGCAATGGTTTGGAATTGAAGCAGGACCAGGTCAGACATCCTCTAAAAAGATTGTCCTGTAGCAGATCTAGTCTGGTTCTGAAGGGGTTGCCATTTTCTGTTAAAGTGGATAATATGACCTACATCACTACAGCTTTGCTACTACATGTTTCATACACTGAAAAGTATTTTAATTTTGAGGTCCACCAGGCTAAACTGTGAAGTCTTTTTGGAGAGCATGAAGGATGACTTTTTTGACTGTCTAAATAGTCGACCTTCTGCTAATTTTTTTCTAAATGGCAATCACATTTACAGTTGAAGCATTTCCATAGCTATAGGTAGCTTATTTCACCTGAGAAAATGTTTTTGATAAGATACAATGTTCTGATACATGATGCCAGGATTGAGTTTGAGCCTATAGCTTTTATTACATTTATATGCACTGATGTTAGGTTAGGAGTAAGGCAAATGAATTCTCACCATACAAAATTGAACAGCCCAGCTTTATAATTGCTTCAGGACAGACGATTGCCTATTTTGTCTCTGTTCAAAGTACCCAAAGGAAATCTTGCTAGGGCTGCTGAAAATATCAGAGTCTGCAGATGGAGATCATAACTATATGCTATTGGCTGTATATTTAATATACAACTAGCAAGAACGATTCAAGGGAGGGAGCCAGGATTACAATTGGATGCTTGATTGGAAGGGCTGATATTAACCAAGAGGCCAATCTATAAAAGGCTCTTTTACATAGTAAAGGAGAAGCATATTAAAAAAAAGTATTTACTGCCTTGAAAGATTTTAAATATGCAGAAAATAAATGCTGATGGAATCATAGAACCATTTTATATGTCAGTGTTATTTAGTATCTCGGATGCCAACCCCTGTTCTTGCATACCCATCATTTAGCTTCTTTCTTTAGTTTAAATTATAAAACTTTGCCCATCCCAGATCGTTTTATCCTTTTTAGATGGAAACCAAAGGCTCCAATTTACTTTATTTATTGGGGTTTTTCTTTTTCAATTAAAAAAAGACTTCAGTTTTTAGAGTTTCTTATCATGCAGAGTGACCATCAGTTAACTCTCACAATTGGTTCTTGGAACTGGGGACAGAGTTGTTAATTTTAGGGTTGATGGGGAACAAAAGAGGGTTCAGAAGATCAATGAGCATCCTGAGTCTCTAGAACATCTAGCTGAACTAATCTGTTGGGAGAGTGTTCTGATTCCTCTGGCCTTATGAGTAAGAAAATCCAACCCTTTCACTCCTCAAAGGCTTAATCCCAAAGCAAAGGAGATGGGGCATGCATGTCAACAGCACTCAGAGGGCCTATCTTATACCTGATCCAGTGGATAACTTCCAAATATCAAGGAGAACAAGTGCTGGGAGAGTGTGGAGAAGAAGACATACTCTGCACTGCTGCTGGGACTCTGGACTGCTGACTGGGACAGAGATTGTGACAGCCATGATAGAGAGCACTCCAGAGAATCCTAATGAAATTAGAAGCAGACTGGAGGAAGTCAGCTCCTTGGAATGTTCATGTGCACTGCAAAAGCCTGAGTGACTTGTGAGACAATGGACAAGGAAACATTGGTACTTATAGGCACTAAGATGACATTAGGCAAGGGAGGCAAAGGCCAGCTCATTCCTGTTGAGTTCTGAGGTCAATTTGGTTAACCAATTGAATTCAAGACCAATGGGACTACAGAGGTGAGGTCTTATCTCTAAAAATTCTATTAGGCTCTAGAAGATCTTGACATTTATGACAATATGGCTGATTCTGGAGAACATCATGCTAGATGAATATGAAACAAGATAGAGAAAGAGCAATATTGTACAGCTGTACAATCTCATCTCTCATCTGTAATGGTCTGTCCTGTCACTTTAAGAGACAACCCCTGCCCACCCACCCCCATATCCAACCACTAGGGCAGAAAATCTTCCTTCAGCTTCCTTCCTTTCCCTCTCTCTCCTGAAGAGGCAGCTTCTGCCTCTCTTCCTTCTCCCCACTTTTCCCCTTCCCCCTCTCTCCCTCTCTGCTCTTCTCTCTTCTCCCCTTCTCCCCTTTCCCTTTCCCCTCCATATCCCACTAAATAAATACCCACTTACTCTGCATGGCATGCCTATCTGTCTGGGACTGGCTGCCCCGCTGAGGCACCCACCATGCAGCTCCCTGCCTGGGACCTGCTGCCTGCTGAAGCCACTCGGGGAACAGTGCCACCATTTTTATTTAAACTATAACATTGGTGCCATGACTAGAATCTAAAATAAAAATCAGATACAGAGAAAGAGAAGAAAACAAGGTTCCCAGAGTAAGTTTGGAGAATCAGATAGAAGGGATGACCAAGTCTAGAGACGTACAGCACAGCACACAGATTGTTGTTAAAACTGCACCAACCTGCTATATGAGTAGATTTCAGCTAAAGACAAGAAAAGGCAATTTTTCTGTGTGATTGTGAGTGTGCTAATTTGCTTCACTACACACATTTTTAGTATTGTCATTTATCCCATAGCATCACATTGTATATGTTAAATATTGTCCATAAGGTTCAGGAAGAAGACTCAGTAAATTGCTTGTTGCACAGGTTGAAGACCTAAGTTTGAACTCCTAGATGCCACAAAACAGCCAGGTATAGTGCTGAGTGTAATTCCAGTGCAGAGGATATGGAAACAGGCAGAACTCTGGTGCTCACTCATCAATCAGAAAGAAAGTTGAATGGATGAGCTTCAGGATCAGCATGAAACACTGTCCTGAAAACCAAGATGGAGAGTGGCTGAGGAACACACTTGACATCTGCTCTTCAAACAGTTTCACATACATGTGGACACACCTGTACATGCACACAGACAAGAACATATACATAAATCACATGTATAAAGAAGTCTTACCACATAACTTACTTATAACAAACAAACAAAACACAAAACCAAAGAGGAGAGATGCTCGCTTCCATATAGAACCTCATTTCAGAAGCTCCAAAATTGCCTTCCAGGATATGTTATACTTAAAATCCCACTACACACCACACAGTCTTTTATTACATAACAGAATTTGGAAAACAGGGTTTAAAACATAAATCTTCCTAAGAGAGTTTACATTTTAATTAAATTTTTATTAAAGCAAAAATTGCTAGTCACTGAGCTTTGCCTGGGAGACTCCACATCAAGAGGAAAGTTCTGCTGTGAGCTGGTGATGCCACATTAAGAGATGTGAGGGGTGGAGAAGAACGAGCCTCATTGGCCTCTCTCCCTTTCTACCTTTGCTCACATTACTAAAAAAGAAACTAACATGCAAATATTAACTACAAATAAAATAACTCAGTTTGATGGAGTCTTAAAACAACAGAAAATTATGTGAAGTAAAATAAAATTCAATTATTTTTCTTGTAAGTGAACCTATATTTGTTCAGATCCCACCCCAGAGGCCATTGTTGAGACAGTTTGGAATGCTTTCTTAGGAATGCTCTCAGAATATATACATAGGTCTTATCTCCAGTAAAGCAGCCAGTGTGCCATGGTGGCAAAAACTGTCAGTCTTACTCGATCAAATATCACTGGGAACAAAGCCTCTGAGCAAGCCTTGGAGGAAGTAAGGTTGAATTAGTGGCTGTGGGATGACCCACCCTGACTCTGGGAGGCACCACGCTATGTGCTGGAGCCCTAAATGGAAAAGGGAAAGTGAGTTGACCACTCAGGTGCATTGCTCTCTGCTTCCTGCTGTAGATGCAAATTGGTCAAGTTCCAGCCACACTGCCTTCCTTGCCCACAATGGACTGTTTGGTCAACTATGAGCCCAAATAAACCCCCTTTATTTAAAGTTAATTTTGTCAGGTATTTTGACATAGTTACAAAAAATTACCTAATATGCATATATCACATTGCTACTATGAATATACATGTGTACAGTTCTCAGTTATACTAATGGGAGCAGATAGTATCTCACTTCTTTTGTCAGTGTACATCAAAACCATTCCCTGTCTGAGCATGCATGATGTCCCTCTTTCCTTTTAGGTCTGTCTTCTCAATCTTGCTACCTCGAACATTTTGGACAGATAATTGCTTATTTGGGAAGGTAGTCACATGTAATCGAAATTGCTTAGCAACATCCTTTTCCTCTAGTTACACAAGCTGTGAACATCACTGTGACAACCCAAATATTTCCAGATATTACCAAATGTCCCCTGGGGTACAGAGTACCTCTTGGTTGAGAAACTGTTTTAGAGTGATCCTGTTATAAAAATATGTACCCCCTTAATTCATATTTAGTTGTTATTAATTTTAAAAAAATCACAAGCTGTTCACACTGAGCATTTTATTTATTTTTATTTTTTAGATTATTGTTATTAATATATTACTTTAAAAAATACCAATCCAAATTTACACTCCCTCCCTTCCTCCCACTCCCTCCATTGACCCTACCCCCACCCCCTCCAATCCTTAGAGAGGGCAAGGTACCCTGCCCTGTCGAAAGTCCAAGACCCTCCCTACTACATCTAGGTTGAGCAAGGTATACATCCAAAGATAATAGGATCCCAAAAAGGCAGTACATCCAGTAGAGACAAATCCCAATGCCACTGTCATTGGCCCCTCAGTCTGTCCCAACTGTCAACCACATTCAGAGCAACTAGTTTGATCCTATGATCGTTCACTCCCAGTCCAGTTGGAGTTGGTGAGTTCCCATTAGCTCAGGCAAACTGTCTCAGTGGGGGAACCCCTCATGCTCTTGACTTCCTTACTCATACTCTCACTCCTTCCACTCCTCAACTGGACCTTGGGAGCTCAGTCCAGTGCTCCAATGTGGGTCTCTGCCTCTGTTTCCATCTGTTGTTGGACAAAGGTTCTATGGTGATATTTAAAATAATCATCAGTCTGACTACAGGGCAAGGCCAGTTCAGGCACCCTCTCCTCTATTGCTTAGGGTCTTAGCTGGAGTCAATATAAATTCGACCACACTGAACCTGATGGAGGAAAATGTGGGAAGTAACCTTCAATGCATGGGCACAGGAGACCAAGTCCTAAATATAACACCAGTAGCACAGACAATAAAAGCAATAATAAATAAATGGGACCTCCTGAAACTGAGAAACTTCTGTAAAACAAAGGACACAGTCAATGAGACAAAAAGGCAGCCTACTGAATGGGAAAAGATCTTCACCAACCCCACATCAGACAAAGGACTGATCTCCAAAATATATACTCAAGAAATTAGACATTAAAATTCTAAATAACTCAATTAAAAAGTGGTGTACTGAACTAAACAGAGAATTCTTAACAGAAGAGTTTCAAATGGACAAAAGATACTTAAGGACATGTTCAACTTCTTTAGCTATCAGGGAATTGCAAATCAAAACAACTCTGAGATTCTGTCTTACACCTGTCAGAATGGCTAAGATCAAAAACACTAATAATAGCTTATGTTGGAGAGGATGCGGAGTAAGGGGATTACTCATTCATTGCTGGTGGGAACGCAAACTTGTGCAACCACTTTGGAAATCAGTGCGGCAGTTTCTCAGAAAATTGGGAATCAACCTACCTCAGGATCCGGCAATACCACTCTTGGGCATATACCCAAAAGATGCTCAATCATACTACAAAAGCATTTGTTCAACTATATTCATAGCAGTATTATTTGTAATAGCCAGAACCTGGAAACAACCTAGATGACCCTCAACTGAATGGATAAAGAATGGATAAAGAAAGTGTGGCACATCTACACATTAGAGTACTACTCCGTGGTAAAAAACCATGACATCTTGAATTTTGCATGCAAATGGATGGAATTAGAAAGCACTATCCCAAGTGAGGTAGCCCAGACCCACAAAAATGAATATGGTATGTATTCACTCATGAGTGGATACTAGCCATAAACAAAGGACATTGAGCCTATAGTTCATGATCCTAGAGAAACTAAGTAATAAGGTGAAAAAGAAATCATATATAGACCCACATGGAAATTGGAAGCAGACAATATCACCTGTCAAAATATAGGAGCATGAGGGCGGGGGAGTAGAAAGAAGGGTAGAAGGGGAAGAGTAGAAAAGAAGGGGACGGTTGGGGAGAACTTGCAGGAATGGGATAGTCGAGATGGAAGAAGGACAGATAGGAGAGTGAGGAAAGAGATATCGCGATTGAGGGAGCCATTATGGGGTTAGCAAGAAACATGGCTCTATAAAATTCCCAGGAATTCACAAGGATACTGAGCATTTTATATCCACATCTTTGAGTGAGAAGCCTATTAATAAGATAATTTCTAGATTAGTTCCTGTGTCAAAGGGTTATACATTTTATTTGAGCAGGTATTGGTACCTTATTCTTTCATATGTAATTTTCACTTTGTTTTAGCTTCACTCTGTTAGAATTCACATCTGATCCTGGGTGGGAGAAGAAGAAGATTCTCAGTAAGTGTTCAGGTCGCACATTCAAAACTGAAGATGATAGCAACGCAACCATCAATTGCTTTGACTGAGGCTCTCAAGGAAGAGAAGGTAGAACATCAAAAACTATTTCAAGGCAGAAGGAAGAAGAGAGAAGGAAAAACAATGAAGAAGTGGGAGGTGGTGAGAGTACAAGCATCCATTACACATCCTCTATGTCCAGGTACTGGGATGTATACTTTCCATGTGTTAGCTCCAATGTGGTAGGAATTAACACTGTAGCCTCTGCAGGCATTGGCTGAGGTCTCTGGGCAGGAAACCAAACCAGGTGAGCAGGTTTATTTAAAACCTCATCTCTGCCAACATCAGTGCAGGTGCTGCTTCCTTTGAGCAGAGTAGGCACCACCTCTTCAGCAGCCCAAAGCCAGTCTCTGTTTCATGACTAATATATGTCAACCAAATAGCCCATTCTGTCAGCCCCACATAGAGTTCTATGATAGATGCTTAAAATACATTTTAGGCCAAAAGTCCCAAACTATGGACTAGAACGTGGATTGAGCCATAAATATGACTTATTTGGCTGTTAGTCTTATGAAAATATTGTGCCAATATTAAAATCTCAAGAAAATTTTATACAATTTTTTAAATCTCTTTTTCACTGTTCTCTTTTCCCTTTATTATAATACAAGGGCTCAGATGGGTGTCAATGGAACTTACTATGTAATACCAACTGACTTTGAACCCTCCTGTCTCAGCCTCCGAGGAAACAAGATTACAGACATAAAAGGCACGATGCCTTTTATTAAATCTTGAGTTCTAGTTTCTAATTTTAAAAAAGGAAGGTGGATGGGGAAATGAATCTGTGGTTAAGAGTACTTGTAGTTCTTGTAGAGGACCTGGTTTTAGATCCTAGCACCCATATGGTAGCTGACAACCATTTAGTCAACCATTTGTAACTTAGTTCCAGGGTATCTGTCACTCTTTTCTGAACTCCATTGGCATAGACACACACACACACATAGTACACACATTTTCATGCAAAGATACATACAAAATACAAATAAGTGCATCTGTATGAAGAAGAAGATCTCCCAACATTGGGCCTGCATTCACTCACCCAGCAGCATTTGACATGAGCTTAGTGTAGCCAATGCCCCTTAGGATAGGCATGCGCTATCCATTTTTATCCTATTCCTTCCTGTGCCCTGGATTATAAGCTTGCATTGGCTTTGAGGACAATGTGATCATCCTGAAGTCACAGAGGATAAAAAGGAATCAACTATCTGGCTTCCTGGAAAACAAAGAAGACAAGTCTAATTTAGTAGTTCCTACTACACCTTAGAATCACTTCCCTTTTTTTTAAGGATAAATCTTTAATTCTCATGTCTTCATCTTCACTGACTCCAGAGAGGTCATAGACCTAAGTATGTTTTAAATGCTTCCAGGTAACATGAATACAGAGAGTTGATATCCATGTCTAAG
This sequence comes from Ondatra zibethicus, assembly GCA_004026605.1. NCBI lineage: Eukaryota > Metazoa > Chordata > Mammalia > Rodentia > Cricetidae > Ondatra > Ondatra zibethicus. Next base: position 84,339 of record PVIU01000617.1, read on the forward strand.
CTCATGCTCATACCGTCTATTACTTCAGTATTTTGGCTTTGGATTCCTTGTCCAAGGCCAACGACTTTTACCACACTTATAAAACCCATAGCCTAAGTCTTTTTCATCTGAGGAAAGTGCATATTCAAAACTAGGCTTACTGCTTGGTGTAATACACTCAAACAAGCTTTGTAAGTATAGATTCATCTGAGATCTATGCTCATTACCTCTAAAAAATCTTCCTAAATTTTGGCCAATTAACCCAATCCATTCTGTCTTTACCATCATACTTATTTCTGTTTGCTGTGTCTATTGCTTTTTCTCATCAGTGTGCCCATGAATGAATTGGACTCAAAGACCTCAACTGACATGGTGAAGATTATCTTTCAGATAAGAGGCAAGCTTGGAATTATCTCCTACATTTTTGTTGTTGTTGTTGCAGAAGTTTTACTCTCTCTTCCCCATAGCAATTTGTACTTCATCACCATTCCCTGTCTTGCTTTTGGAAGTGTTCAACTGGAGACAAAGCCTGTTATTTCACAATGAGAAAGAGCTTGAGGGAAATTGCCCCTTGAGGGGGCAAAGTAATGAAACAAAGCTATGCTGATGTGTGACTAATTTCATGTCACTGTGTTGGGATCAAATATTATATCACTACCTTTGTGTAGTTATAGGAGTTTCAAATGCTTACTGGAGGATTTTTGCAGAACAGAGAAAAATAGAAGACATTTTAAATCATCAGAGACTTACCACTCTTGAAAAACACTCAATATTTTGATATAGGGTTTTTTTTCACACTTCTTTTTCTTACCCACTTATCTCAAAATCAAAATCATATGCTAGATGCAACTTTGTCTGTAAAATCATTGTGTAATATTACATACTGTTTTACCCACTCATTGAAAATGCTTAGAAATATTTCAAATGACTCCAAACTATTTGTGTCAATTGCTTCAATTCATTTAAGCAGCACTGCTCACGATGCTAGAGATGGATTAAGAAAGATGTGAGGACATTTCTACAAATGGACAAGGGAATACAAGTGTCAATATCCACAGAGCTGGGTGCTTTCCCAAGAACCACAGCTGTGACTACTCTTCGCTTCTGGCTGACTATTTGATTTGGATTTAAAATGATTCTTTGGAGAGCCTGTCTTAAGCAAGTCTTTCAAGGGAGGGAACTGAACTTAGATTAGAAGGAAAAGAGGCAGCACGGGGAAACACTCACCAAGAGAATTTATGAAGTTGGGAATGCAAAAAAATAGAGGGAAGTCAACTTCTTTTTACAGTAGACAACTCTGGATCCAGAGGATGAATATGTAATATGCTATAACTTGCTCTATAATTAATTAGAGATTTTTAAACTCCAACATTTAAGCATTATTCACTTGACAGATACACTGTGCCATATATAAAGCATTAGGATGTAATAATGGACAACGCAGACAAACATTTCATTTCCTGATGTTTGGAAAGTTAGAAATTTATACTCCTGTTTTCTCGTGTATAAAATAGATGTATCTACACGGTCCTATTTATCAATGAAATATTATTTTTTCATTTTGTTCACCTATTTCAGAAATATTTAATAAACGCCTATTCTGTTGGATACCCTCTGCTAGTAGTTGCTGCTTCTACACCACATTACTATCAAGAACTCAAACCAATGAGTGTAGGTAATAGAAATATTATTTACAATGAAGTGCAATGGCTTGCTGTTCTGAAATATGTCCAGGGATATTGGGGTCACTCAGAGGAAGACTCTGTAACTCCAAAGTGGAAAGGGAAGTTTGTGAAAGCATTACAGGAAAGAAAACAGTGAGGAGGGTCACAACACATGAGCCAAAGCTTTGTAGTCAGAGAATCTGAAAGTGGTTTATGGGGTACAGCAACTCAGACTTGTGAGATAGCATGGTGGACTCAGGGTATAACTAGATTATACATGATATTTATTCATTTATCCATTCCACAGGCATTTGTTGCATATCATGCATGTTTGGTATTGACTGAATCCTGAGATGGAATGAGGGTCAATAGAAATACAGACACTAAATTTCAAGCGCTTAAAACCTATTGATAGACCCACTTAATCGACAAATAATCACTTGTGAGTATGTAGGTACATAGTCACAGATTATGAAAAAATTCTTAAAATGATCTGTGTTAGTGATATTCCTATCACGATAAATGTCTGAGATGATCAGCTTATGAATATGTATTTAATTGTCTCATAGTTTGGGGGGTTTTGGTCTGTGATTAGGTGATCATATTGCCTTGGGCAAGGGAGCACATCATTGCAAGATCACATGATTTTTTTGATGAGGAAACAAGAGAGAGAGAGAGAGAGAGAGAGAGAGAGAGAGAAGAGTAGGGTGACACAGTCTCATCAAGAATGTGATCCTAATGACCTAAAACTCTAGATTCTTCCTAATGTCCCCACCATCTTCCAGGAGGACTACAGTCTAGAAACCAAGATTGTAGCCCATAGACCTTTAGGGAACATTTAAAATCAAATCACGCCAATTGTTCACTCAGAGAAAGACAGCATTGGACCTATGTATAAATTAGCCACAAAAGAAGATTGGGAATAGATAGTTGTTGAGATTTCTAAAGTCATATCACAGAGGTGAGTTTAAAAATCCCACAGTGAGGTTGAGTTAGAAGGCTGGCTTGAGAAAAAAGCAAGCTTTTGGACCATTCTATACCAAGACCAAAATTTACCCAGAACTTTTACACTGAACATTCCTAATTTACTAATGTCCTGTGCTATCTTTCCTGAACCTAGACCCAAGCTTTATTTTTTGCTGTTTCCACTCCTGTGTGGATCTCTGTAATATTCTACCAGACATTTCCTTTTTTAAGGACTGTTCTTTCCTATTCTCATGGTTAGCAGAAGACTCATCACACACATTGACACATGACGATTGCTCTTAGAGGTAAATATACTCCAAGGTAGGCTGACAACACTACCCTTGGATTCAGGACATAATTGATTGGTTTATATGACTTCACATTTTTTTCAGTAATTTTATTCTCTGATCATTTTTCTTTATTTGCAATTTCAAAGAATATATGGTAACCACATCATTAGTGACATAGAATAAAGACAGCATTTTATTTATTGTTATCAATCATTTTGGGGCAGAAGACCAGTATAGGATTTCTGGGAGTATTTATTGCAAGAATTATACCTGTAATAATTAGTAGCACTGAGAAACCATACCCAATTTACACTCCACATTGCATATTGATAGGCTAGAGTGAAGGAGTATAGATCATCTCTAATACCATGACATAATGAAAAAAAGTGTACTAGGTGATCATTGAACCTGCAAAAATCAGGAACTTCTTTCTTTTGTGTCCCTTATATGGGATGTCACCAAAAGGTTTGGCCCAGATTTCTGGGGTATCTTCTGACTTCAACAGATCTGGATTAAAGTTGGGTCTTCCTACTTCAAATTATGTAGTTAAGAAAAATCTCACCAGGGTGCCTTACTTGGGTTTTAGCTACTTACAGATTCAGTCACATTTACAACCAAGAATAGCCATCACAACATATACCCATTTATAAACAAGTAGTTTCTTAGAGATGCAATACAAGTGGTTAATAGTGATAACATGCTAAACTGAATCAGTAGAAAAACATTAGTTATTTTTTAATATCTTTGCCTCTACACTATGTAAAATGTTAGGCATAATAGCATAATCCCTTAACCCCAAACCTAGTAGGGCAGAAATAGACAGATACTTGGAGTTCATTGACCAGTCAACCCAGTCAAATTGATAAGCTCTATGTTCTGTGAGAGGCCCTGCATCAAAAAGTAAAGTGAGGATGATCCAAGAAAATATTGACTTCTTATACATGCATACCTGTTTGTTAGCACCAGCAAATACATGTGTATACATACACACACATTTGCATTTTACATGATGTAGGGGATTTGAATTCAGGTCCTCATAAATGTGGGGCAAGCACCTTGATGTGTGATTCATGTCCCCAGCCACCAGGACATGTTATGTTATTTATTTGGCATACTTACAGTCATTTACCATTTACAATGTATAGGACATGTTTGTCATATGTCTTATAGGTAATTGGTATCCACTAAATTCATGAATACAAGAAGTTGAAATTCATCCAATGGAAGACATACTACCTTTCCTTTTAATAACACTGGCTGATGTAGCAGCTGTTTAATTAGGTACTGTGAACTCTCCAAGATTTTCTGAGTTCCCAACTACCATGAATGTTATTTCTTAAAATGAATTTCTTTGCAAGATGAATATTATCCCTAACACCTGCCACCCCAGTCCTAATCAGTGGTGGAAGAACCGTCTCAGAACTGTTTGTCTCAATTGGCCATCTAAGTTTAATAGTAAAAGATTGGTTAATGATAACAATGCATCGCAAAACCTTCAGAAGGAAAGGAGAATGTTTTGTGAACCTTTTTTTTTTGTGTGTGTGTGTGTGTGTGTGGCAGTTTTATGTTATTAGTTTTCAAAATCAGTACTTTTTAATGGAAACAACTTGACCAAAAAACTGTCACAGAATTTTGAGACCCATTAAAACAAGTTTATTGAGAAAAAAAATTAAAAACGAAAATAGGGAACATCTCTGATATTCTAATTGTTGATCCTTTTGTTGTAGCAATAGCACCATTGATATAATGACTGTAGGAAGAATTTGATTTGATAACTAAGGCTTGGACTTGTTTTCATGCTAAATTTTCTTTCCTTAAGTTCTGTAAGAAGGAATGGAAAGTGTGATTTGACATTTCAAATAGCAAGTTTCCAATTTGCTTGTAATGAACTCAAGTTACCTGTTGCATCATATCTTTTGAAATAAAATATAATTGCAACACAACAACAAAAAAATGAATTTCTTTGAAAAAGCAAATTTATTAGACAAATTCTAGCATCCACCTCTAGCAAGGTGCCATGGGGCATATAAACCTCTAAGACACTGGGCCAGGGGATGAGCATTACGGATGCAAAAACCTGAGTGACTAAGAGTTACACAACAAATTGTTTATTGAAAGTCGAGTTTCCTAGCCTTTGCTTTCTGCAAAACTGAAGATGGTCTAATCAAGCTGCTAGCCAAGTAATGGGAAGTAACATATGATGTGAGATTACGATATCAAGCAGGGCATGTGTTGCCAAAGAAGATCAAAGATTAAGTGACAATGCTCTTTCAATCCTATCTATTCATGATGCGTGACTTCTCAGTGTTCGCAACTACAAAAACCAAAACTAGAAGGAGAAATTGGATAGGGTCTGTGAAACTCTAGGAATAAGTAGTATTCATCTGCAGGTACATGAGCCAAGGAAAGAAAAAAAAGATTTATGATTTATATCTCATTAAGAGATGAAGAGCTAAAAAAAATTACTTCTATGCTTGACAATTGTTAATAAAATTTGAAACATAATATGTTGTTTTGATCAATGGTGTGTCTATGCCAATTACTATAACTCATCATGGAAGATATTAATACTTAACAGTCTTATAGTTCTAGGAAACATTTAAAAAATTAAATCTCAATTCAAGTATTTGGTTTATTGTAGAGATGTGTGGCAAGGCAATCAATAAAATTCTTCCAAGCATAAAACACATGATCTTAGGCTAAAAAATTTTACATGAAATAAAATAAATGTACAAGTTTGAACAGTGAAATTAATGCCTTTATATTTAGAGCCACTCCTCGATTTTCAATGAGTGCTGGCAAATATTTAATCACTGTGATTGTTAGAATGTATTGGAAACATTTAAATAACAATCTAAGAGTTTTATTTTTAAGCATCAATATTTGCACTGTGCAAGAAATGACATCTCTGGAAGGTCTTAGATCTATGAAGAGCACTTCCAGCTGCCTGCTGAGATGTACAGTTCTGAGTACACACTCACTAAATTCTTTTAGGGGTGCTCCAGTAAAACCTTCAAGGCTATTCTAGAAGCTGCACTTATTAGTGGTTATATTTTACCATTCTTTGTATTCCTAAGTATTATATATGCATACAAGCTTGTTCTTCGTGAGTTCCTCTCAGGAAGTTGAATAACCAGTGGTAGTCACACTCCGAAAACTTATCCCATTTAAAGCTCCCAAATAACTTCTTCCTGTCACCAGATCTAACAACAGTAACTGATGAGCTGTTAACAGAGAAACATGGAATTTGTTGTGAGCTGTGTCTCACAGTAATGTAAATGCTTCACCTGTAGTGTCATCAACATGACTTTCTGAGCATGAGATGAACAAGCACACGTTACAGTGAATGGAGTGAGAGAGTCCTGCAGGCCGGAGTCCTATAGAAAGAACTACAGGCAACTAAGAAACGCTGGGAGTGAGAGAAGTGAGCACCGACTGCTTATCCAATGCCAAGTTTCATGCCTGAAAACACACACAAGTGATATCAAATAGACCGGACAGGTATCATGTATTTAGAAATACATATATATTGTTGATAGGTGTGTATAAGATGCCGTGAGTTTGAAAGGACACAAGAAGGGTTTTATAGAAGTATTTGGAGGGAAGAAAAGAAAGGGAAAAGTGATGTGATCGTATCACAATCTCAAGAAAACAAAATGAAAGAAATAGTAAAGGAATTACATTGGTGCTGGAACTTTCCCATTTAGTACAATGAGATCCAAATATTTTCAAATGAGCTCAGGCCTCTGTCAAATCAACTGTCTCATTCCAAGAAATGAATCTTGCTATTCTAACCCCTACCGCTCCTGTGGCTCCTCCCACTCATGACCATGGCTATATTGGATGCCCATATTTCACTCTGTCCTTTATCATGGAGGAAAGACTAAGTTCATTCTGTCTTCTTCAGTTCTTTCTCACATGCAGCATGTCTGTTACATAGATAACGTTCCAGATTTTCTTTCTTTGTTTTTCCAAAGCTCATCTTAATTTTTCCTTGTGAGGACTTATGGCTTTCTAGGCACCTGAGTATTGGGGACTTTTCCTTCAAATAGTTGTTTGGAAACTAAAACTTAATAACATAAAAAGGACCTTGATTTGAAAAAATGTATTTGCAAGATGTTTTACGTACTTTTTGTTGTTATGATGAACCGTTGTGCACAAAACTGACTTAGAGACTTTATTTGGGCTTAAAGTTCCAAATGTGGAGTCCTTAGTAGAAAGAGGGATGGCACAAGCATACCAGAAAATGAAACTGATTTTTCCCATCTCATCTGTTCAGAGGGAAATAGGAGAAGGTCATAAACTCTGAAAGTCCAACTCCAGTAGTATACCTTTTCCAGTAAGACTCCATGTCTCAAATTTTCTACCATTTTCCCCACAAAGCACCACCTACTTGGAACCAAGAACTCAAATACCAAGATCTAAGAAGACATTTCTTAACTAAACTCCCATATAAATGATAAAGATGCTTGGTAGGTATCTGAGCATGGCATAACACCATAAGTTGGTTTCTCTTGATTAAGCTGTACTGAAGCACCTTTGGAAGCCTACTGGTTGAAGACAAAGGTTTTTCTTTCTAGGAGAAGGAGGAGACATCACATTTCCTTTATGTAATTGAAAAGTGCGTTTCAAAACTGATGAGAAGCTGCAACCACTATCCAACTATCCAATTCTCTGACTTCTAGGGTGATTTTAACATGCGGGGAGGAAGAAAGCGATGTGCCAGGCAGGATTTTAGTGTGTGATTTACTATTCCTCCTTTACACTTCACCAAAATTTAGTCACTAACAATGTAATTAAAGTCAAGTAACCAACTTTGAAATTACAGTAATATCAATGCCAAATTGAAAGATACTTAAGGAAAAATAATGATGCTATCCATTTTCACCTAATATTCTCATACAGTACTTGAACCTTCTAACTCTACAAGTAGCCCAAAGACACTTAAACATTCAGAAATCACAGTGTGGTGTGTGTGTGTGTGTGTGTGTGTGTGTGTGTGTGTGTGTGTGTATACATTCGTTGCTGGGATGGAATTTGGGGCCTTGGGCATGGTAGGCAAACAAAGAAGAACCTCCAGACCTCCAGGCCCACAAAATTTCTATTTACATAAATTTCTGTGGTCTTCATGGTATTAAAAACTGTGAACAAAAGACATCCCTCCATTAGTGTTTACAGTTTATAGGGAGATAAATAATGTACAATTACAAATTGTGATTGCATATTTTTGCAAAAAGTTTAATTTAACATGCATTAACTATTTTAATGGAGAGAATAATCACAACAATGCCCTCTTCTCAACTCCCTTCTTTATAAGGTTACAGGGTTGAATGTGAGAGTATTAGTATTCCCCAATAGTATTCTAAGTAAATCTTATTGTCCACTAAAACATCCTAAAGAGAGGTTGAAATTTTTGGACTTATTTTTTTCTTGGTGTTTCTACTGCTGTAAAGAGACACAATGACCATGGCAACTCTTATAAGGAAAAGATTTAATCAAGTAGGCAGTTTACAGTTTCAGAGGTTCAGTCCATTGTCATCATGGTGGAAAGCATGGAGGTGTGTGGGCAGATGTGGTACTGGCTACATTCTGAACAAAAGACAACAGGAAGTGGATTCAGTGTCACACTGAGGGAAGCTTAAGCAAAACAAACCTCAAAAACATTTCCCACAGTGACACTCTTCTTCCAAGAAGGCCACACCTACTTCAGCAAGGCCACTCCTCCTAACAGTGTCACTCTCTTTGGGGGACATTTTCTTTCAAATCACCATATTCCACTCCTTGATCTCCAAAGATTTGTAGCCATATCATAATGCAAAAATGCATTTGGTCTAACTTCAAAGTTCTGATACTCTATTACAGTTCAACAATGTTTAAAAGTCCAAAGTTCAAATTCTTTTCTGAGATTCATGCAAACTCTTAACTATAAACCCCTATAAAATCAAAATTTAAAAAAAAAAAACAGATCACGTACTACCAATATATAATGAATGGCGCACGGCGTATGTTACCATTCCAAAATGTAGGAAAGGGAACATGATGAGGAAATACCAGACCAAAACAAGATTAGATTGAAAACCATCTAGGGAAACTCCAAACTGTGCTTCTCCATGTCTGATGTCAAAACATTATTCAGATCTCAAACTTGATTCAGGTTTGTTGATTGGAAAACACTTCTTTCTCTTGGACTGGTTCCACTCCTTGTTAGAAGCTTTCTTAGGCAAACATTCTACAACTCCGGCATTCCTAACATCTTTGGTTCTAAGACAATTCAGGATCCAACTTCACAGCTTCATGCAATGGCCTCTCTACTTGGCTTCCACCCAGGAATACCCTGACACATGCCTAGCCTCATTGACTTTACTGAGACATGGAGGCAAATTCCATAGCATGTTTATTCTATCCTTTAACTCTAAAGCCAGAACCATGTGACTGAGGCTGCTAAGTTTTGTTGCTTTCTGGGGCTGGACCATGGCTTCCTTGTTCAATGACATCTTTCTCAGCTTTCTGTTTTTGATTGTTACCTTCCCTGTCTCAGCTTGTCTATAAGCTGGAACTTGCTCTGTAGAGCAGGCTGACCTCAAACTCAGAGCTCTACTAACCTCTGCCTTCTGAGTATTGGGATTAAAGGTATGTACAACTACACTGGTGATGTGGGATTCCCCTATGCATGCTGTGAATGCATTTTGTTAATGAATAAAGTTGCTTTGGTCCTATTAGCAGGGCAGAATAAAGCTAGGTGAAAAAACTAAGCTGAATGCTGGGGGAAAAAAAGTAGAATCAAAGAGACACCATGTAGTCACCAGAGGAGAAAGACACCTGCACCACGATTCTGGTAAACCATGAACCTCATGGTAAAATATAAAATAATAGGAATAGGTTAATTTGAGGTATAAGAGCTAGCCAATAAGAAGCATGATCTAATTGGCCACGCAGTGCTGTAATGTATACAGTTTCTCTGTGATTATTTTTCTGGTTTGGGCCACCAGGAAACAAATGAGTGGCCTCTACCTACACACTGGGCTCTAAACTTTTCTTTTTAAAAGTTGGAAACTTAGCTGGGTAGTATGTTGTCCTGAGATCACCACTCCCTGTTTTTCATTTCTTAATCTGTTCATCTCTTAGAACACAGGATTTAGCTCTATTCCTCTTCCTGGTGCTCCTTTTTTCAATCTGTACATTTTATATTTTTTTTGCTCAACTCCTTCTGGATGGATGGAGATAGAGTTAGAGACTCACACTGGAGCACTGGACTGAGCTCCCTAGGTCCAGTTGAAGAGCAGAAAGAGGAAGAAGATGAGCAAGGAAGTCAAGACCGTGAGGGGTTCGTCCACCCACTGAGACGGTGTGACTGATCTAATTGGAGCTCACCAAGGCCAGCTGGGCTGGGACTGGACGAACATGTGATCAAACTGGACTCTCTGAATGTGGCTGACAATGGGGGCTGACTGAGAAGCCAATGATAATGGCACTGGGATTTGATTCTACTGCATGTACTGGCTTTTTGAAATCCTAGTCTGTTTGGATGCACACCTTCCTAGGCCTGGATGGAGGGGGGAGGGCCTTGGACTTCCCACAGGGCAGGGTACCCTGCCCTCTCTTAGGACTGGAGGGGGAGGGGGAAGGAAGAGTGGGGGAGTGGGAGGGAAATGGGAGGAGGTTGAAATTTTGAATGGTATTATTTATAAAGCAAAACAATAATAAAAAAAGAGAAAAAAGAATATTTTAAGAATCAAATAACACAATATTTTTCCAAATACATCAGCAATTTCATTGAATAGAAATGAATGAACTCCCTATCTTTCTTATACCTAAGAAGCAGCATCATATCTAGTGTGGTTTTTCTTAGTTAAATATTTAATTCCTGACAATCCCAGGAATTACAGCCTACATGTTTGTCCTTACATTAATAACCCCACCTTCTCTGTGAAAATTCAACACTTACACTTCATTCTTGCTTTACTAGCATATTTTGGACCTTCTTTCTTGTGCACTGGTAAACAGAGTTTGTTGTCTGAGGAAAATGCATTTGTATATTGAGTTTATTAAATGGATTATTACATACTGTTTCAATGGATGACTTACAGTTTTTAAATTTTGTGATAGAAAAAAATCAATATATCTTCAGCAGAAATTGTACTTCAAATATTTAATATCTTTTCCTGGGGTAGCAACATGTGGCAAAAAAGTCTTCCATGGCACAGGGCAGTGGCACTGAGCCACTGTCCCAGTCAGTCTTAATTCAGGGAAGACAACCAAAGCTTTATAGTGTGCTGTGTCACTAAGATTTTTATGTAGGTTAAGAGTGCTAAATGCATGTTTGACTTACAATTTCAATTGCTATGTATTTTTTCAGGATGAAGTCACTATAAGTGAAAAGTAACAGTGCTTTTTCCTGATAGAGAATAATACCAAGTTGTTAAGTAATGATACAATAGACAATACTCTCATGAATTTTATGCAATCATTTCTTACAAAATGCTTCCATTGAATGTTTCCAAACTTTTATATGCTCCATCAAAATGATGCCTGCTTCTTAACAAAGAAATATATACAGAATATGAATGGTTTTATGGTTTACTTATATCATCAAACATTATAACAATTAAATTAGATAAACATTAAAGTTTGACACCTTAGCAAGATAAATTTCTTTGCTAATACAGATTATAATTAAGCAGCAAGGTTGGCATATTCTTTACTACTTTGTAGAAGATAAATCAAAACAATAAATCAGTCTATGAGTTGCAATGTCTACTGATTCTCCTGGTGTGAATGTTGTTCTGATAATGAACTCCAAATCACAATGTAACATGCCTGAGTACATGCTGGAAATTTTTCAGTGCACTACTAGGAAGCATCCCATACAGAGATAGAATAGATAGCAATCATATGAAGAATTAGCAGTAATAGTAAATATAATACAGCAAATAGAAGGTTTTGGTTTTTGAATTCTCACTTATTTGCTGTTAGTACGATTTTAGTTGCAGCATTGGACTTTAACTTTTGATAAAATTAAAGCACATATTGAAAAATTAGCTTTCAGAAACAGTGAATACTTGCCAGTGAGCTCCTACAAATTGGTGGTTCCTGACTGAAGATCCATATTGGAGTCTGTGTGCATTTCAATATTTCAATATGTTAGTCATCTTAAGCATTGACTGATGTATTTACTTTTTCATGACTTTTCTCTACTTTTATAAACATGTTTAGAGGATGGTAAAATGGCACAACCTAGCAAAAATGAATGTCTTCTAGGAACCTGACCAGATGGGAGAATGGCTTTTCTCTTAGAAACTTCAAGATAGGGTGCATTCCTTGCTAACATATTGACTGCACTTCAAAGACACTGTGACAGACTTCTGACTCATACAGTAATACTGTGAATTTTATTATTCTGGCAAATCAGGGGTGACAGGTAACAGCAGCACAATGTTAATAAAGTTCAAAGTTAAGTGCATATCAGTGACATTTAAAAGATAGTTTGCCAACAACATTTTTTACAGATTAAAATTAATTACATTACCATCTTCCTCTCATCTTTTCTATTTAGAAGTCAGAAGATTTTTTTTGGATCAATACCATTTCCTTGGAAAATAATGATTATTTTTCAAATTTTTGTTTATAATTTCTGTTTATTATCTTACTTTATTTTTTATTATTCTTATGAACATTAAGCAGACACTCCATCTCTAAGCTACATCCCCAGCCTGCTTTTATTTGTCTTTCAACATTTCTAATACAGTTGCTCAGATTTCTTTGTGTTTATATTACTGGTCTCCACTCAGCTCTTGAAATCAATGTCTGCATATCCAATATAGGCTTTAAAAATAATATGTGAGTATCTACCTGCTCTTTCTTCCATTTTTCTTCTCTACTCTTGGACTTGGGTTACACTTCTTTTAGGCTTTTTTCTTTTGCTCTAAATGTCTGTTACATTCTTCTCTGAATCCTGTTTGTTCTTTCTATGTCTCAAACTGGGTACTTCTCACTCCCTTATTTTCTCTTTTTCTAACTCTGTTTTCTATTGTGCTTGATCTTTGTAAACTCCTGGTATATTTTGGCACTAATATTTCCATTTTACTTCTACTCCTATGTCTAAATTCTAAGTCAATATTATTTTTCTTTCTATTTTCAAAAACATTTATCTTCATTGATTATCTTACTATATCACAGGTGTATAACTATAAATATTTGATTCACTTTCTGGATTTCTGTGTTTCTTCTTTTGCATTTTGATTATTGATTATGATTTATATGATTTTGATGTAAGATATTAAATTATATTATTTTGATGTAAGATATTAAATGTAAAGGATTTTAGTAATTCTAAAGATGTAATTTAAAAAGGATATTTTTCTCAAATGAATAACTAAGATAAGATCTAATCACCTTAACAAATAAAGACCATTTATCAAGCATTTGACCTTATTACTAAGGAATAGCCATCCCTGACTCTAAATATATTTTCCTTTCCTTATTGTTTAAATTCCACTTTATTCCTTACTGTGTTCACCCTGAGGCAGTAAATAGACATACTATTTTATTATTATTATTATTATTGTAATTGTATTATTGTATTGTATTATTGTAATGCTATTTTGTGATCAAGGAACTTGTTTATTGTAATAATTGTATCCTATCCAGTAGCCAGATCAGAAGATAATTATCTGGTCAATATACTAAGAATCCATGGTCATTGCCATGAATTTTGATATATTTTCATTGTAAATTTACTATTAGATTTTAAAACTCTGGAATTCCTTTCATTAAGATTTGTTTCATTTTGCTCAGAGAATGGATTATCTAAGTTGTACAGATATCTATCTATCTTAAATACATAGGGCACATTGTTGTCTTGTTACTTACTATAGCTTATCCTAATAGAAACTTTTATGTTCTTCTTGAGCCCACATTGAAAATATTATCTCATATATTTTTTTGGTTTATATTCAGATCATGATTTGGAAGAAGATATAGAATAGAAGATATAACTCAAATTTCTTACAAAGTGCTTTCTTTATATTTCATACTGTCTTAGTATTCCATTACTGTGAAGAAAAATTATGACCACAACAACTCTTATAATGAAAAACATTTAATAGGGGGTTGAAGTTTAGTCCATTTTCAACATGGTGAGAAGCATGGCAGCACTCTAGCAGAAATGGATCTGCAGACAACACGAAGAAAAAGACACTGGACCTGGCTTGAACTTTTAAAACTGCAAAGCCCATACCCAATGACACACAATTCCCCCAACAGGCCCTGACTCCTAATCCCACTCAAGTATCCCTAAGGAGGAAGCATTCAAATATATATAAGTATATGGGGACCATTCTTATTCAAATCACCACACATACACTCTTTCTAAAAAAAAAAGCAAAACAGCAACAACAACAACAAAACCCTGCTTAATTAGTAGATTATGGACAATCCAATCTCAACTCAGTAGGTTAGACAACCACAGAAAGACTTGAAAGAAGGAGAGGAATGTGTTGGGAAGAATATGAATTTCAGCTGAAGGAGAAGACAAGATAATAGAGAGGGAGGGCAGACTTTCAATATGTACATTTATGAAACTGTCAAAGAATAAAAAAGACAAATAAATTTTAAAAAGCATATTTTAACTGTCTCTGCATTGACAGATTTGGTAAGCATCTATTATATACCAAATATTTTGTATTTTAAGTAATGTATTTGCAAATTTTACTAAGGTGTTTATAATCTAATAAAATAATCCAAGCATTAGCTTTGTACCCTTTGTAATAGATGAGAAAACCAGTTCTCAAAAATCACACAAACAACATGACAATAAGCTAAAACCCAAGGCAAATATCTTAATGCTAATATAGCATGATTACCAAAGAAAAAATAAAATGCCTACATCTTTAAAACATGGCAACTTGGATGCCTACTCTCACGCTATCTTTCTCCTGTTCATGGGAGTCTTCAATTAAACACTACAAATATTTTCTGAAGTAGGATAATACTGTTTTATTTTAGCTTAGTACTTACAAATCCTTTCTTTGCTTATCACCACACTTTCTGTAGAATAAGAGCCCTTTAATTTGCCGTTCACATATTTATGCCTGAAGGTACACCTTCAAATGGATCAAACTTAATTGCATTGTGGCCCTTAGCTAGTTCAAATTCCTCAATCAATTCACCTCAGACTCATCTTCTTTCAAGACTAAACAACCCCATTTTTCTTAATCTCTTCTCATATGTTCAGTAATCCCTTACATTCCATTTATCATTTCTGTTGCCCTATGCTCTCTGCAGTTTAGCTATAATGTTCTTCAAATAAGGTCCTCTATCAGATGTGTGCATGCTTAAAACTCACGCCTCAACGTTCCTATTAGGCTAAGAGGCTCTGGTGATTGTAGCTTGCATGATGATTATGAATCTCAAAGCTGTGAAAAGTGAAAGGTTACATTCTCAAAAAGCAGGAACAAATGACATTTTTTCATGTTTCTATTTTGCAAGAACATGTTTTGCCTAGAGAATGAAAAGGTGAGTCTTCAAAGCCCGAGAAAGGAAATGTTTGGTGTGAGAAATTGATTTTGTAATATTCATATATAAAGGCTAATTTGAAATTTCAGGAGATGAGGTCATAACTATCAATAATTAAATACTGCTTGCTTTTCCAAAGTGCCCAATGACATTTCTACAGATAATCTATCATTATCAAGGAGGTGCACAAGATGTGAATTTAGAGACTGTGTAATAATGGAGTAAATTCATCATAAAATTATAATCCACTTTTAAAAATAAGTAAAGCAAATATCTAAATAAGTCAGTGTGCAGCTCTCCAAGGCATCTCTAAAAAGAAACACAGCTATAGGAAACATCAATTACACAAGCCCCTTGATGATGCATAGCTACTTACATGCAAGGAGTAATTACTGTCTCCAGAGCTGACCCAGAGAATCTCTGTAGGGAGTGAATGTAATAGTGTAGTTGAGCCATATGCCATGGGCATCTCTGTGCACTGATGGAGAAGACTAATTTGGGAATGAGCTGGAAGAAGTCATGTGTGTTTATGCAAAACAATCTTGCTATTCTGTTATAAAGAGCTCGAATGCTATATTCAGATTCTTAAGGGAAAGACAGAATGGCAAGATCAGAAGTTGGTAGAAGTAGTTTCCCGGCTGAATCTTGACAGTAAGTGCTCAGTTGAGACAGGCATGCAGAGCATGGCTGAGCAGCCCAAAAGGCTTGCAATGCCTATTATTGTTTCTGTTGGATGTGTTCAAGTGCATTGGTTGTTCCAATGATTAGAATTGAAGAGAGTTTCAAGTGACAGGATACCAATTTGTTTAGTTAAAGGAACAAAGTAAAATTTGGACCTGTAAACTGAAACGTTTAGTCTTAATTCGGTTTCACATCCGGGTAGATCCACAGAAAATCAAATTGTATCTTCATTCTTTATCTATTGTTTAACCGTGCTTTCATGTAGGTTCCATGGTCTCCAGTCATCATGGGAAGAAAGTTAGCACACATTTCTAATGTTTTACTATTTTATGTTATCAGCAGCTCAATACAAAAAAAAATAAAACTGTTAAGTTTAAAGGGAATTTCAAAAACTGATGTGAATGGTTTCTCCTAAATTCATTTAAATCATCCCTCTGTGAACTAAAAGTGAGATGGCCATACTACTCCATCAATTACATGTCATGAAAGTAGTGGATGGGTGCCTTTCAAATACCATAATGCTGCTATCAGAAGGAAAATATGAATGAAAAAGTAGAAAATAATATACTAATTCACTACATAATTATGAGCTACTATGAAAAACTCATAGGACTATAGACAGCAGAGAGTGGAATCCTTCTCCATGCTGAAATACTGTGTACTGCCACAAATGTTCCAAAGCTGTTGAGCAAAAGATGGCTTGTGAGAATGAAAACCTCAATGGATTTCTTTGGCCTCTAAGGCTAGCTCTGTATCACTCAAACACAAGAGGGCCATTTACTCTGAAAACACTAGAAATCCTTATGCTTTTTTATTTACAGAATGCTTATTTGCTTGTTTATCATAAAAGATTGAAAATTATGATGATTTACAATTTTGGCCCATTTAATTATTTATATGAGCCCAAGCAGTATGAATATTGATAGCTCTGCATTAGTGAGGACACGTAGTTATAGAAGGCTAAATGGCGGGGCTTGTGGTGTTCATGATTACTGATGGCAAAACATAGATTAATATACAATTTTTTGACTGTTTCCTACATAATACAGACACCAACACTCTAAATTAGCAGTACAGTTTAGAAGGCAGAGAAAGCAAATCTATTTTATTGCCAACTGTAAAACATTCTAGGCAATCACCATATAAAATTCTCTACTTCTTTGTCATCCAGCAGTTGCTAGTCCTCACGTGAGCATTTTAAGAGAACTTGGAATAGATTCAGACTTATGGGGTTGCAGAGTTTTAAAACACTGATTTATTTATTTTATGTATTTAGTGTTTCACTTGCAAGTGTGTACATGCAGCACACCCATGTCTTGTGGCTACAAGAATAAATCCCCTGTAACTGAAGTTGCATGTTGGTATGGGAAGTCCTTCTCTATATGTGTGGCTTTTATTGGTTAATGAATAAAGCTGCTTTTGGCCAATGGCTTAACAGAGTAAAGCTAGGCTGGAAATCCAAACAGAGATACAGAGAGAAGGTAGGTGAGGTAAAGAGAAGCCATGTAGCCACTGAAGGAGACAGACACCTTCACCAGAGCCTGCCGAAAATTTGTCAGAGGTCACGACCTTGTGGTAATGGACAGATTAGTGGAGATGGGTTAGTTTAGAATATAATCGCTAGGTAGAAATATGCTTAAGCTATTGGCCAAACAGTATAGTTTCTGTGTGATTATTTCAGGTAGTAGTGGCCAAGCACAAATGAATAGTCTCCATCAATAGAATCACACCCAAGCGACAACTGGAGCTAACCTGTGTGGCAAGCCACACACTTCATATCTGGGTGCTTGTATGACTGCTCGGGGTTAGGAAGAAAGCAGTTGAGAACATTCCTGCTGCTCAGCATTCTGGCCTAGTTGAGCAGCCTGATCAAGTCTGCTAGGCGTGCACAGACATGAAAGCATGGCAGAATCCCCCCACCATAAAAAAGAGATATTTCCAGGCCATGCAATACACTGCACGGCCTATTTAGCTTTTTCTTAGATAAAAAGGGTTTATGTATTGCACACTCAGAGTTGAGGCAGTGAGGGCAGCTCCCACCCAGCAGTCCCAGAGCAGGCAGTGAACTGCCTCTGCCGTATTGAAGACCTGAGAGATATGTAACCAACATTTAAGGCCACTGAGACCAAGCTGCTTACCATTTTAAAAGCACTCTTTGGTCAGAAAGTTATAACAGATATGCAATAAGGACAAATTCAGATGGAAAAGACCTCTAAATGGGTCACAGTGTTGGATAAATGTGCATAGGCTTAAAAGAGAGAAGAAAAAGAATATAAACAGTTATAAAAGGAAGTAAATGGTTATAAAAAAATAAAACAAAGTCTTTAAAGAGACAGTCATAAATTTAAAAAGTACATAAAAATAAGGTAGGTAAAGATGAAAAATATACACAGTCTGGATTATGTATATAATTGTGTTTTCGTTGAATGAGCTAAGTATAGAGAGACATTTCATTGTACACACTGAGAAGCTAAGAGAACATATATGTATGTATATATATATATTGATTTTTATTGAGCTCTGCATTTTTCTCTGCTCCCCTCCCTGCCTCTTCCCTCCCCCTTTCAACCCTCCCCCAAGGTCCCCATGCTCCTAATTTACTCAGGAGATCTTGTCTTTTTCTACTTCCCATGTAGATTAGATTTATGCAAGTCTCTCTTAGTGTCCTCATTGTTGTCTAAATTCTCTGGGATTATGGTTTGTAGGCTGGATTTCTTTGCTTTATGTTTAAAAACTACCTATGAGTGAGTACATGTGATAATTGTCTTTCTGTGTCTGGGTTACCTCACTCAAAATAATGTTTTCTAGCTCTATCAATTTTCCTGCAAAATTCAAGATGCCGTTATTTTTTTCTGCTGTGTAGTACTCCATTGTGTAAATGTATCACATTTTCCTTATCCATTCTTCGGTCAAGGGGCATTTAGGTTGTTTCCGGGTTCTGGCTATGACAAACAATGCTGCTATAAACATAATTGAGCACATGTCCTTGTGGCACAATTGAGCATCCTTTGGATATATACCTAAAAGTAGTATTACTGGGTCTTGAGGAAGGTTGTTTCCTAATTTTCTGAGAAATCACCACATGACATCCAAAGGGGCTATACCAGCTTGCATTCCCACCAGCAATGCAGAAGTGTTCCTTTTTCCCCACAACCTCTCCAGCATAAGTTGTCATCAGTGTTTTTGATCTTGGCCATTCTTGTAGGTATAAGATGGAATATCAGAGTTGTTTTGATTTACATTTCTATGATGACTAAAGATGTTGAACATTTCCATTTTAGATTCCTCTGTTGAGAGTTCTCTGTTTAGGTCTGTACTCCATTTTTTATTGGACTATGTGTTCTTTTGATGATCAATTTCTTGAGTTCTTTGTATATTTTGGAGATCAGACCTCTGTCTGATATGGAGTTAGTGAAGATCTTTTCCCATTCTGTAGACTGCTGTTTTATCTTGTTGACCATGTCCTTTGCTTTACAGAAGCTTTTCATTTTCAGAAGGTTCTATTTATTAATTGTTTCTCTCAGTGTTTGTCAAAATCCCTGCAAAATTCTTCATAGACCTTGAAAGAACAGTACTCAACTTCATATGGAAAAGCAAAATACTCAGGATAGCCAAACAATCCTGTACGATAAAAGAACTTCTGGAGGCATCCCAATCCCTGACTTCAAACTCTACTACAGAGCTAAAGTACTGAAAACAGCCTGGTATTGGAATAAGAACAGACAGGAGGACCTAAGAATTTGTCTTCCCTCTCATGACTTTATGTCTAGTGTCTTAGCCTATGCATAATAGAGGCATCTTTCTGAGTCTCAAGTATTTTACTTAATATAACAATTTCTGGTTCCATTAATTTTCTGAAAATTTCATTTCGTTTTTCTCCGTGCAAAATACAGTTCCAATGTGTATATATTATGTTTCTTTCACCCCATTCATCAGGTTAGTAGACACCCAGGCAGCTTCCATTTCTTAGTTCATTGGGAATAGTGTGGCACTGAACAAGGATGATGCAGAATCTCTTTGGTAGGACGTTCAGTGCTTTTGAGTACTAGTGGTTGAGCTGGGTCATGTGGAAGTTCTGGGTTTAGTGTTCTAAGGAACACCCTCACTGATTTAAATAGTGACTTGACCAGTTCTTGCTCCTATTAGTGGTGAATGGATTCCCAAAGTAGTTTTAATTTACATTTCTCTGATGGCTAAGGATGTTGAACACTATTTCAGATATTTAATGTCATTTGTGTTTGTTTGCTTGTTCATATGTGTTTGTTTTGAGAACTTCTGTTTAGCTGATAGAAAGATTTTTTGGGAGAAGGTATGTGATGTTTGCATTTTCATATATACTAATTGTTAACCCCTTGCCTCATAGAGAGCTGTCAATGATTTTCTCTCACTCTGTAGCTGGTGCTTTACTTTGGTGATTGTTTATTTGCTGTGCAGAAGTTTATCAATCCATGTTATCTTTGTCAATTTGTGTGTGTGTGTGTGACTGTGTGAGTAAATCTGTGTGAATGTGAGTGCATGTGTGTGAGTATATGTATATGGGAGAGTTTGTGTCTGACTCTGTGTGTGTGGTGTGTGTGTGTGACTGTGTGAGTGTGTCCTTGTGAATGAGTATATATAATGTATGTGTGTGAGTGTTTGTGTGTGAGTTTGCATGTGCATGTGTGTGTGTGTGATATGTATGACTATGAGTGTTTCTGTGTGAGAGTATGGGTATGAGCAAATGTATGTGTGTGAGTGTTTGAGGCTTTGTATGTGTGAGAGTGTTTGTGTGTGAGTGTGTAGTGTGTGTGTATGCGTGTGTGCTATTAGAATCTTTTTCAGATAGTTCTTGTCTATGCTTATTTTTATATTCTGAAGTGTTTTTTTATATTTTTATATTCTATAGGGTTTTTCTCCAACCATTTTAATACTTAAAGTGTTAAGATCTCTGGTGATTTGGAATGAACCATTCTACAGGGTGGCAGATAAATAGAAAAATTTGAATCTTCAGTTTTCCCAGCACCATTTGTCAAATAGATGTTTATTTCACTCATGTATAATTTTGGCATTTAGTCAATAATTAAGTGGCTGTCGCTCTGGGTTTACTTCTGGGCCATCTATTCTGTTCTGATGGCTTACCTATTGGCATTAGGGCCAGTGCCAGGTTTTCTTTGTCCCTGTGGTCTTGTAGCACAATTTGAGATCAGATATTGTGATGCCGCTAGCATTGTTCTTTCTTAGGACTGCTTTGGTCATTTAGGGTCTTTTGTGTTCCTGTGTAAATTTTAAGATTGTCTTTTATAGTTCTGTGAAGAATGTTATTGGAATTTTCATAGAAGTTACCCTAAATCTATACACTGCTTTTGGCAATACATTCATTTTACACAGTATTAATTCTGCCAGTCCATGAGCATGGAAGTTTTTTCTATTTTATAAGACCTTTTTCCACTTTTTATGTCTTAATGTTTTCATCTTAAAGGTACTTTAGTTCTCTAGGTTAGATTTTAGGTACAGTAATAATTTTGAAGCAAAATGTGAATATGATTTTCCGCTAATTTCATTTCTGTTAAGTTTATTATTAGTACATAAAAAAATCCACTGATTTTATATGTTGATTTTGTATACTGCTACTTTGCTGAAACTGATTATCATATCTAAGGATTTTCGGATTGAATTAAAATTCCCATTTCTCACACGTAGGAATTCAAATAAGGTTTTTAATTGCTCTGTTTTCAGTTTTCAAAAATTCTAAAGAAAGCCACATATTCATATGTCTAATAGTTATTTTAAGGATTAACTACATAATATGTGAAAATTCTTTAGAACAGGCACAAAGTTTATTCATCAAAATATAGTTTTATTATTGTTGAAAGCAGCTCCTACAACGTAACCCTCAAGAACCTGACAAAATAGAAAGGAGAATCCATGTGCTCTGGTTAGCAAAAACAATGAAAATTGTGGGGGGCGGATGAGGTTTTAAAAAGCATAGTTTGGAAAACTTTGTTTCAAATATACACATGATTATGATTTATTCTCCAATCATCAAGAATAGATTTGAGCAATGAGAAGAGAGAACAAAGAATCAGGCATCCACATGCCATCAAGTCTGTAAACTTGTCTCATTGTTCAATTTTTGGAAAATTCAGCTTCTATAGTTACTCATTTGGGATCATCTGTTGCAGGAGGAGGCCACTTGTTGATTCCCAGCTGCTCAGACCCGAAATAACCACACAGAAACTTATTATTTAAAACACTGCTTGGTCTATTAGCTTTAGCTTTTTATTGGCTAACTCTTACATATTAATTTAACCCATCTCCATTAATCTGTATATCACCACAAGGCTGTGACTTACTGGATAAAGTTTGGGTATCATCTCATATGGAGCTACATGGCTTCTCCTGACTCCACCCTTCTTTTTCCCAGTATTCAGTCCAGTCCTCGGCCTAGCTCTGCTCTGCCCTGCCCTGCTCTCCTATAGGCTCAAAGCAGTTCTTTATTCATTAATGGTATTCACAGCTTACAGAGGGAAATCCCATATCAATCATCTATGCCCAATAATTTCATCCAGCTTTCATGAAAGCTATGTAATAGCTTGTGACACATGACATGTGCCCAACATGACTTAGAGTTTTGCTTACTTTCAAGTAGTATGGTTCTGCTTGACTCTTTGAACACTTGACTGTGTTCCTTCAGTTAGTACTGTTTCAAAAAATCTATTGTTTTCCTAGCAAGCAAATTAAAATTTTGAAAATTTCTGCTTGTTGTGTGTTCTTTATTGTTACTGTGTGGCTGAGTTTTATAACCACTTCTTTCTTCAACCACCAAAACTCTTTCTAGAAACACATTTACTTTCTGCATAACAAAATGGTCTTGATAATCTTTCATGAAACTTCCATAAATTCTGCACAATATCTGCTATTGACTAAATATCAAGGTACCTCCAAAGGTCATTAAATCCAAATACCAGTAAAATGCTATTTTGATGTGTGGAGTTTGAGAGGTGGTTGGATTGTGAGAAGGCGTCCTCAGCATGGAACCCATGCCCTAAACTTCAGGCAGGATCTCCATCTGTTCTTCCAAGTGAGATTGGAGCTTATTCTTAAAACAAAAACCCAATATTCACTAAATATCCATCTGTTAAGCCACTGAACACAGTACTTTCTAGCCTCTGGAGCTTTAATAAATAAGCTTCAATTATTTAACTGCTACTCAGTTTATAATATGGTTGTCATAGAAGCCTGAACAGATTAAGACAATTTCTTTTCTCAACTGCCAATGCCAATACTATTAATATCCCTGAATTAGCAATGATGCAAATGGTAGGGTCTCTTTTGGAGAGTTCCAACCGGCTATAAGGTTCTTTAATGCTCTGAGCTCCTTTTATGTGTCTGACTTTTGGGTCATATAGCATCTGGAATAGACCAATGTTCTTACATGTGCACTGGGTATCTTGAGTCTTAAGGCATTGTCAAGGTACTCTGACATCACATCAGGTGAAGTACAAGATGTGATCATGGATCTTTAGAAATTATTTTCAGCATGTGTTATAAATATCCCTCCCCAAATTCCACTAATACATTTCCTCTCTCAGTATGTTTTTCTCTAATTACACTTGTTCTACCAAGGACTCTAAAACAATTGCAACTGTTAGTCCATTATATCAATTAGTATGTTATTGGTATATAAAACACAGGTAT
Source organism: Ondatra zibethicus (assembly GCA_004026605.1). Lineage (NCBI taxonomy): Eukaryota > Metazoa > Chordata > Mammalia > Rodentia > Cricetidae > Ondatra > Ondatra zibethicus. The sequence continues at coordinate 108,109 of PVIU01000617.1, forward strand.
GAGGTTTTATAGTGTATCTTAGCAGTATCTCTTCCTTCAGTTTACTGCCAGACAGAATGTTTAAAAGTGTTCAGGTCATTTGGGGCAAGACTGAAAATGTATACTGTTATTTCTTTTATGTGAGTGCCATTTTTGATCTGCCCTTTAAATAGATGTAGAAAAATAGAAATTAATGACAATGCCAGATGTGAAAATTTGTCTGTGTCATAGTTTGCTTTCTCTCAGGGAAATAAACACCACAACAAAAGGAAATTTGGTTTGGTCATCTGATCACAGTCCATCATGAAAGGAAGTCGGAGCAAAAGCTCAAGGGAGGAGCCTGTATGCAAAAAGTAAGGCAGAGGCGGTGGAGGAGTGTTGCTTAATGGCTTTCTCTCATGGCTTGTTCAGCCTGCTTTTTTATACAATCCAAAACCATGTGCCCAATGGGCATCACCCATAGTGGACTGCCTTCTCAGATCAATCATTAATCAAGAAAAACCTTACAAACTTACCTATAGGCAATTCGATAAAGGCACTTTCTTAATTAAGGTTCCTCTGTGAGTTCGAGACCAGCCTGGTATACAAGAGCTAGTTCCAGGACAGGCCCCAAAGCTACGGAGAATCCCTGTCTTGAAACACTGGAGAGAAAGGTTCCTCTTCTCACATAACATTAGGTTGTGTCAAGTTGGCAGACTGAAATCCAGCAAAGAATGAATGAAGGAAGGAAGGAAGGAAGGAAGGAAGGAAGGAAGGAAGGAAGGAAGGAGGGAAGGAGGGAAGGAGGGAGGGAGATAGGGAGGAAGTAAGGGAGAGAAGGAGGAAGGGGTGTAGAGGAAAGGATAGAGGAACAAAAGGAGGGTGAAAAGAAGAGAAGAATAGAGGGAGAGAGGAAGGGAAGGAGGGAAAAGGGAAAGACTCTTATTGTTTAGCTACATCCAGTCTCCTGATCACGCAATATTGATTTCTATTGTTAGTAGATCACATATCATGCACTTTGGAGTACTATTTTATCTTCAGTCTTCATAGATCTGTTAAAGAAGTTTTCTTGAATATCACTCCATCCTGACTCCTTATCATGATCATTGTCCCACTTGGATTCTGAGCATCTATTTCAGATACTTGCATTTCCAATTTAGGATTCCATCTTTCCTAGTGTTACAAAGAGATTGGTTATGTAGCATCTCTGGTGTAGAACCCGACCCTTCCTCCATGCTTTTCAAAGAGCAATTTTCACCATGAGTTTTCTAGCAATAGCTGCCATTTTGGCAGCCTAATGTGGACCTTGCTTGAGATGGCAATTGTACAGCATATCCGGAAGGTTCCTGATGCTTGTCAGAAATCTAGATTTAAAGTACATGCATCTTTCACCACCCAGATGGTTAGTGGCATGTGGACTTTCGTTGCTCCCTGCCGGGGACTGTCTCTCCCACTCAAACTGTGAAGTCCTTTCAGAATTCTGCAGCATTACTCATCTTGATTATGTCACCAGTCTCTTTGATGGGAGGCTCACCTGCTCCCCTTAGAATGAGGATGCAATTGAAGGTTTAACTCTCAACATTTAAGGCACTTAAGGTGCCAGGTCTGATTTATTTATGGCTTTTGATCGATGTCTACTTTCTGTGTGGAACATATACTTGGGATCAGGACTGCCTCTCTTCAGTTCCCTCACTGTCCCTACACACAATAGAGTTGATTGTGCCTTCCCAGAACTACCCTGTGCTATAGATATTCCTTGGTACCTCATGAAAGCAAGAGGCTTGTCTCTATGTGATTTGGGAGTTTAATGTTGTAACTGGAAAACTGTTTGGCCAATATATGCATGAAAACAGTAAATTCTGGGGCCACTATGAAAAGCATGTATGCATATTTACCACTTAAGATATTTAAAAACATTATTTCAACTTAGAATAAATGAGGACTTGCACTCTGTCCTCAGTGCATCAAAAGCAAAAATTGTACTTAATTTGATTTGAGTCCAGGTAAAACCATAGTGGTTGATGGGGGTGGTTAGAAAATTTGCCCACCTTTGACCAACATTAGTTATATACTAATATATATAATATTCTGCTCCTTGCCTGCTTTACCTTTTAAAATAAAATCTTCTTGAAAATAAATCTGGTGCTTTGTGGTAGGGGAAGGATGGAGCAAGGATGTAGATTGAGGAGTAAGTCTTTGTCATCTCAACTATCTGGCTACAAATTTCCACAGCATTGAAATAATCTTTAAGGGTCTTAGCATTCCGAAAACCTATTTTCCATAATACTGATTGTGTTTTATGTTTTATGATTAGGCTCTGAAAAAGGTATAAAAATTCACCTATGAGTAAATAGACAATCATAATAATGACAAAAACAAAGATTAGAATCCACAACTTCATTTTTTCTCCATATCAAATTTGTAGTTATTCCAGTATTGTCTACAGGTATCTGATTTTATGGGAGTGCCATATTTAAACATTCATTATCAACTCATGCAATCAGACTTAAGTGCACCTAAGTACACCATCTGTCTTTTTCTTTCTTATATATTCCTCTGTAGTCACACGTGGAGATCTGCTATTCTAGTAGTGTCTGGAGCCCATTTAGCTGCACTAGTTACCCTGCAATCAACAAAGGATGCTTTCCCTTCCTAGCCCTGATTTTTCAGGATTTAAAAGCGCCAACCTTTATAATGTCTCTACCCTTAAATGCAATGCACTTACACCTCTCTACACAGGTGTGTGCGTCTTTTTTTTTTCAAAGCTACAAAGGCAGAATCTGTCTTAGAGGGATCGTTTCAAAACCTGAACCTCTTTTCCAAAAGCCAAAGCATGATAAAAATAATGTTTTGCAACTGCAAAAAGATTCTGGTCAAGGTGCACAGCCATGAAAACCATTTCTAGGCTACTGTACAGGAAAAGAATGACAGTAAGGCTGCCTTCTGTTCCATCACTGCAGTCCCAGGAGCAGAAGCCTGAACCTTTTGATTGGGTTCTTACAGCCCTGTTGTTCAAGCAGTGTGCCTGATTTTGGCCCAAAGAGGCCGTAGTTCACTCTCTGCAAAGCAAAGCACAACAAGCCTTTTCAACACATCAGTGATGACTTGACGGCAGCGAGATCCGACTGTTCAGAGCACCTAGGCTCAGTGGCAGGTCTTGCATTTTGGCAGTCAAAAGCATAAAAATGAATAGGACAGGGGGCTAGAGATGAGACTGCATGGAAATAAAATATGATCCTAAGGATGTGTTCTGGAGTAATCTATCGCATGCCATGGAAATAAAACTCCCCCAAAGGATACTGACTGTCAACACTCACCTTCATTTCTATCTTTGGTCTCTTGGGACAGAAATAATTCTTGTGAAGCAGGGGAATTAGGCTTTGAATTCAATCATCCTTCTCTTTAAGTCCCAAATCTGTCTTATTTTAGTTGTGTAGCTAGGATAAAGTTGCTTAACCCTTGTTAGCTCTGTTTGCATCCTGGGTTATATGAGAATTAGAACGCCTGTCTATTTAGTTGTTTAAAAAATTAACAAAAAGAAAGATCAATCTGCTAATTTATGATTAACTCTATCTAAGTGAGAGAAGAAACACACACACCTATATAACTAACTCTGTATAAGGGCATATTCAAATAGTTATCAAATATTACTTTAATTAATTATCTAAATAGCCAAAATATAGATACTATGAGAATTTCTATCTACAGATGAAAGATTTGCATAGGTTAAGTCACCAAAATATATAAAGTTTTTAGTAAGATTGAAGTTTTAACCCAGGCAATCTCTAAATCCATATTTTCTCATATATCACTCTACACTGCTTTGAAGGAGGCTAAGCAATCCCGACAGTTTACTCTCCATCTTGTCCAATTCATAAGCATGTTTAAAAATGCCATTGAGTGTGTCTAGTCACCCACAGCCCTGAAGGGATCACAGCACATCTCCTGCCATCACTGATTTAACTACCTGCATGGCCTGGCTTAAAAACTGCCCATGCAGAAAGGTCAGCAAATGATGATTTGACATAAAGCAAAGCACGGAAAGTAAGATTTTTTTTTCTTTAAAGACTTTGGATTAAAAAAAATGCAGAGAAGATATATCCTTGAACAGTAACATAATTAGCATAAACAAGAAATAACTTCTCTTCCAAGAGTTACACATTGCTGAATAAAAAGCCTAGTGCTTGGTGTTGTAAAGTTCCCTCAAAGCTGTTGGTCTGAAGTGTCCCGGAGACATCCTAAACAATACAGGTTATTTCTTGCTGTGGGAATTTGGTTGGATAAGTCAATGTGGTTTTTTGGGGGGGTGGGGGGATGGCCCAAGGGCATAGTCTTCTCTGGAGGTACCTGACCCATTAAAATCCATGCTCTCTTGGCAGCAAGTCAAGGGAGCACACATGACTGGCAGCTTGGGTCTCATCTGATTTGCCCTTTGGGAACAGGATTACATTATGGCCTAGCCACAGAGAGCTGGTTTCCCAATGGGAATAGCTGAATGGCTGGTGAGGCAACCCGGATTCCTCCGTCTGTCTTATAATCATTGTGCACAGATTTGATATTAATAAAAGGCAAAACTATCCACTCGTATTCCCACATTTATTTCCATTGTTCTTGGTTGCCATCAGAATTTCTTGACATGACCCTATAGCTGAAGACACTATAGGCTTGAATCATAGGGCAGGGACAACTCAACTTGGTACTGCTTACGAAGCTACCACCATATGAGCTAGCTCTTATTGTAGAGAAAAGTGCAGTGTGTGCTGCTAGGGGAACAAGTCATCAGCCGTCTTACCCATCTATCAACCCTGTGGACTGAAGCAATGACTGGCATGGCAAAACACACCCATGAATGAGTAACGCATCCATCAAATGCACTATGATGCTTTGATTGTCAAGGTAAGGACTCTTCTCCTGTGACATGATTATTTCACACATATGCTCAAATCTTGGAAATAGAATTATTTCAAGCTCTAGAAGTACACTAAGGTTAGTGGCATCAACTCTGAGAGTGGTCCAATCATGTCTCTCCCTTGCTTAAAACCCTTTGAAGGTATTTATATGAAAGTTTCGGTTTCAGTTCTTCTGTCCTATGTGAACCTCTTTTCATGTGTTTATTGATGATTTGCACATACCCCAAGGCTGACATGTTTCTCTTCTCCTTTTGAATCCTCTATATGAGTAAGTTCCAGCAGGCATCTAAAGGAACTTAACAACAGGAGAGTAAGAGTAAATAATGGGTTGGTAGAAGGGAAACCAAGAAAAAAGAGGACATTCTCCCAGACTCGATTTCTAGCAGTACCTCTGTCCTTAAAATCTCTCACACTAACCCAGTGCTAACCCCCCTCTTGTTTCCTACTCTCTTAACCTCCTAAGTTCCATCCCATCTTTCAGACCATCAGCACCATCGGCATTATTATTTTTCTTGTCCAAGGACTCCATTTTCAAGTCCTCTTTCCTGAGGATATTCTAATAAAGAGATTAGACTAAATTTAATCCGTCCAAGGATACAGGAGAGTCTGAAGGGTAAGTGTGAAGCTGTTTTACCCATGTAGTATGTACTGGATCCCAAAGGCTTACTACAAATGAACAAATTAAAAAATTTAACCTATTTTATTTTAATTACCTGCTAAATATATTATAGAATTATATATGTATATATATATACATATTATTGCTAATTTCATGTATTCTCCATTATATTTTATGTAGGAGAGACAGCTTGTTCATTTTCCAGCCACCTAGACTCCTGAAATAACTACAAGAAACTGTATTAATTAAATCACTGCTTTGCCCATTAGCTCTAGCTTCTTATTGGTTAGCTCTTACATCATAATTTAACCCATCTCTATTAATCTGTGTATCGCCACATGGCTGTGGCTTACCAGCAAGGTTCTAGCTCGTCTGTTCCCCGTGGTGGCTACCTGGCACCTCTCTACTCTCCCTTCTTTCTTTCAGCATTCAGTTTAATTTTCCCCACCTAGTTCTACTCTATCACAGGTCAAGTCAGCTTCTTTCTTCATTAACCAACAAAAGCAACCAACAAAATATACAGAATGACTTCCCTCACCACTCTAGTGTGACTGCCGTAGTCAATATTAGTAAATTACACTGTCAGTTACTCATTCAAAATTTTAGCAATTAAAATTATTTATATGATTTACATTATATTTATGTTAGGCAGCACTGATACAGAAGTTGTAAACAATCATCATTTACACTTTGTCAAGATATAGAAATTAATGTTAATGTTGGTATTTTGAAATTACTTGAAATACATGCCAAAATATTTACACTGTGTGTAGGTTGGAAGCTCAACCATCAAGCATTTACCTAGCATGTGTGAGGCCATGAGATGAGTCTCCAATAGAACAGCAAACTTATAGTCCTTATGCTTTAGAGCAATCTAAAATTGTGATATAGTATATGCAAGTCAAAGTGATGAGGATGACTCAGCAGAACTTAAGCTGTAGCAAAATTTTCAGATTTCTGAAGCTACCCTTTGCTTTCCTAAGTACCTTGTTCCTGCTGTTCATGTAATAGTGATTAAATTCCAGTTTACATCTGAAAGGGTAAAAAAACCAAATATGCTATAAACATATTCAGTATGTAGTCACTGTTAAATGATAACTAAACTGGGGGGGGGGATCACATAGTAAGAATATATATAAAAGCAGTAAAAAAGGTTATACCTCAGAGGATTTTGTTTGTTTTTGTTTTTTCTCTTTTTAATTCATTTTACATACAATGAGAGTTCCTGTAACTGAAGACTGTTTCTTCATTTCCTGCCTCCCAGACCCGAATAATCACACAAAACTATATTAATTCCAAGACCATTTGTCCAAGGGCTCAGGCATATTCCTAGCCATCTCTTATATTTTAAATTAACCCATTTATATTAATCTGTGTATTGCCACAAAGCTGTGGCTTACCACTAAGTTTTTGACTTCTTTCTTCTTCGGTAGCTACATGGTATCTCCCTGACTCTGCCTTCTTTCTCCCTGCATTAATTTTAGTTTTCCTGCCTACCTATATTCTGCTTGCCATAGGCCAAGGCAAATTCTTTATTAACCAATGGTAATAAAGCATATTCATAGCATACAGAGGGGAATCACATATCAAGTTCCCCCTCCTTCTCCATCTTCCAGTCTCTCCTACCACCCTACCTCTCATCCACTCCACAGAGAGTGTAAAGCCTCCCATGGGGAGTCAACTAAATCTGTCATATCAAGTTGAGACAGGACCAAGTCCCTCCCCACTGCATCAAGGCTGAACAAGGCATTCCACCATAGAGAATGGGCTCCAAAAGTCCAGTTCGTTCATCAGGGATAAATTCTGATCCCTTGCCAGGAAACCCACAAATAGACCAAACCTACACAACTATCACCTACATGCAGAGGGCCTCGTTTGGTCCCATTCAGGCTTCACAGTTGTCAGTCCAGAGTCCATGAGCTCATACTAGCTTGGGGCAGCTATCACTGTGGCTTCCTCATCATGATCTTGCACCTCACCCTTCCTCCCTCTCTTCAGCTGAACTCCAAGAGCTCAGCCCAGCACTGGGCTGTAGATCTCTACATGTGCTTCCATCATTTACTGGAAATAGGATCTATGATGACAATTAGGGTACTCACCAATGTGATTACAAGAGAAAGCCAGTTCAGGAACCTTCTCCATTATTGCTTAGGGTTTTAGCTGGGGTCATCCTTGTGGATTCCTGGGAATTTCCCCAGCACCAGGTTTTTCCCTAACCCCATAATAACTCCCTATGCCAAAATGTATCTTTCATTGCTCTCCCTTTCCAACCCCCCAAACTCGACTCTTTGGTTCCCTCATGTTCTCATCTCCATCCCCTCTCTTCTTCACTTCCCACTCCCAGTTTGCCCAGGAGATCTTATCTATTTCCCTTTCCTAGGGCAACCCATGCAAGTACCTCTTAGGGTCCTCCTTGTTACCTAGCTTCTCTGATGTTGTCCACTGTAGCCTGGTATCTTTTGCTTTATGTCTACAATTTGCCTGCAAATTTTATGGTGTCAAATTGTTTTGTACAGCTGAATAATACTCCATTGTATAGATGTACTACTATCTTTATCTATTCTTCAGTTGAGAGGCATTTAGGCAGTTTCCAGGTTCCGCCTATTATGAATAATGCTGTTATGAACATAGATGAGCAAGTGTTCTTGTGGTATGATTAAGCATCTTTTAAGTGGTATTGCTGAGTCATGAGGTAGATTGATTCCCAGTTTTCTGAGAAACCACCGTGCTGATTTCCACTGTGGCTGTACAAGTTTGCACTCCCACCAGCAGTGATCCCCTGACTCTACATTCTCTCCAGCATAAGCTGACATCAGTGGTTTTGATCTTAACAGTTCTGACAGGTGTTAAGATGGTATTTCAAAGTTGTTTTGAGTTCCATTTCCCTGACGACTAAAGATGACTAAGGACACTCCTTAAAGGTCTTTTGGCCATAATGCCTCTGTTGAGAATTCTCTGTTTAGATCTGTACCCTATTTTTAATTGAATTATTTGGTATTTTAATGTCTAGTTTCCTGAATTCTTTATATATTTTGGAGATCAGCCCCACAGAGGGTATTTGTAAGCAAAGGTGTTGAGTCCTCAGGGAGACAGAGTTGAGCTGAGCCATGGCAGGTGTGTGTGTGTGTGTGTGTGTATGAGTGTGTATGTGTGTGTGTGTGTGTGTGTGTGTGTGTGTGTCTGTGCATGTGAAGACTCATTATGCCAAGATCCAGTAGTCAGGAGAGAACAGAGGACATTCCCAGATGCTTGTCTCTAGGTTTTGATTCACCTACAGTAAAGACAAGTTGGAAATTAGTGCTCAATGAACTAGGTATTATGCCCCATGCTAGTGGCTAAAACTTCATCAGCTTGTTGGAGGAGAAGTAGGTATTTAATATGGATCCTTTTGCTAACCAAGTAGACTTTCTAGAAGTTTGCCTTTGTGACAGAATTTAGAACTATGTCTTGATTCTTGACTGTTCAGTGCTTCACACATGAAGCAATCATCTCATCTAAGATGAAGCCTAGTCGAACAGTCTCCAAGAAAAGGAATGTGTACATTACTACAGGGAAGAACTCTGTAATGGATCTCAAACCAGTGCTAGAGTGCTAGAGGGTTCAGGGCAAAGGTCTGGGATTAAGAATCAAACCCCCTGATCTGCTATGTGGTGGCATGAGTGAGAGGAAGGTGCCGCACGTGCGCGCGCGCACACACACACACACACACCTATTACCATCTGTAACAGCAGGGAGAGCTGGCCCTGGGGTCACTAGAATGGGAGAGAGAGCCTGATCCTTTCTGGACAGCACACTAGAGGTGACCCTCACCCTGGTGAGTCAGCCCTGAGGGCATGAAAGCAGGAGAGCTGACCTCACCCTCCCACCAAGTCTCCTACTGGAGAGAGGTCTCTGCACCTCTCCTGGGAAAAACAGTAGAGCTGGCCCTGGTGAAATGAATGTGGATACCTGAACTGAAGACCTCAGAGTAGGAAAACTGGCCCTTTCCTTGCTGCAGCCTGTGTTGAGTGAGTTAGCTGGAGTAGTGCTGGAAAGTTAGCTGGGGTAGGAACTGACTGGGAGAATCTGACTACCACCCAGGCCCAGAACCAGTACTGTGAGTTGGCCCACCCCAACCTCCACCTTATCTATGAGCTGTTGGAGCATGTGAAGGCTGGCTGCTGAATACTAGAGCACAAACTGGGGCTTTTGAGCTCTGTTACTTTGCCTTATTCTGGTTCCATAGAGTTTGCTTCCAATATGACGACAAAAGACCAGTGTTGACAAAGCTATCTGTCCCACCTGGTCCCACAGTTGTTCAGTCCCAAAGAAACACAGAGGCCTACATTAATTATAAACTTCAAGGCCTATTAGCTCAGGGTTTCTTATTAACTAATTCTTACAGCATACATTAACCCATCATTCTTGTCTGTGTTATCCACATGGCTTGGTACCTTTTATAAGCAAGGCATTCTCATCTTGCTTTCTCTATATCTGGGTGACAACTGCAGACTTAGATTTTCCTCTTCCTAGAATCCTCCTGTTCTGCCTGGTCACCCCGCCTATACTTCCTGCCTGGCTACTGGCCAATCAGCATTTTATTAAAACAATACATGTGACAAGTCTTTACAGGGTACAAGACCATTGTCTCACAGCATTTCCGCCACCTTTTTTTCAAAACAAAATCTCTGAATCTACTCTCCATTGTTTATCTTTTTTTCTGCCCATTATCCATAACAACTTGTAACCAATACTCTAAACAAAGACAAACATCCATAATCCATGGGGGAGGGGAGGAAAGTGGGCATAGTTTTACAGGATACTTCCTGCTGATTGGGGGCACTGATAATCTTATGTAGACCTAAAGACAATTGAGAATTATGGCCAAGTCCTGGCTGGAATATTCTATGAGGCTTGATCATCTCAGCCAGCAGTCTTGAGTTTGTTCTGCATGTAGAACTCAGACATCTGGGCCATCTGCTCCTACCAGAGATTTCTCAGGAGGTCTTCCTTGATCAAACCTGATTTTTCTTAGTCCAGAATGACTCCACCACCTCTCATTTCTTGTGGAAACAAAAGCGAAACTTCTTCTCCAAAGTAACATATCCTTTGACTTAAATTTTGAAGTCAAGACATTTTCAAAATATATATTAATCCAGCAGCATTTAGAATCAAATGTCTTAGCAGCTGTTGCTCATTCTTCAGCCATCAAATGATTCAAAGACAACACAGTAACACAGAGTATCCAGTTTCTCTGTGTATTCTCCTTCTTTATGTGGCTTTATTTTAAACTCTATTTCTTTTATTTTTACTTTTATTTTTGTTTGAGACAGGATTTCTCTTTATATCTTTGGCTGTCCTTGAACTCACTCTGCAGACTAGCCTGTCCTTGGACTCACAGAGATTTGCCTGCCTTTGCCTCCAAAGTGCAGGAATTAAAGTTGTGTGCCACCATACCCAACTACTCTCTGTATTTTTCTGTTTTTTTTAAGGACTTTATCCTTTTTTTTCTCTCCCAAGCCTACATATATTTTTAAACACACTGTAAAGCATTTAGAGGTCTTTTTTTCATCTGAATCGATCTTCATTGTATATCTCTCTTTTTTCTGATCACATGAGTCTTTAATTTGTTAAACAATATGGCTAGGATTAAAGCCTATAAACAATAAAGCTAGGATCCAGTCCATGCCTTAGCTTTCTGAGAGTCTAGCTTCATGGCAGAGGTTGCTACAACTCTATAGAGTTTCAAGGTCCCTACCACCTACAAGAAGTGTGCTGTTAGCTATTCATAAATACCATTTAAGTGCTTTGTGGTGGGGGCCTCTTAAAAGAGCTGCAAGGTTTCTGCAACTAACGCTGAGTCAGGAAGCCTCTCTTAAATGAGACATGCTTGCCTCTAGCAAACAGAGCCCACCTGAGAAAAGGCTACTACCAAGAAGCCATGCTTAACGCTGTTCTTTTTGTGTCTAGATTCCTTCCCAAACTCTCTCAGGTTTTAAGTGGATTTAGTTGTCCACATTGGTGCTATTTGTTGACAGAGATTTCTGTCCTGCCCAGACCCACAGTCATTCAGTCTCAAAGAAACACACAGAGGCCTGCACTAATTATAAACTTCAAGGCCTATTAGCTCAGGGTTTCTTATTAACTAATTCTTACAGCATACATTAACCCATAATTCTTGTCTGTGTTATCCACATGGCTTTGTACCTTATATCAGTGAGGCATTCTCATCTTGCTTCCTCTACATCTGGGTGACAACTGCAGACTTAGCCTTTCCTCTCCCCAGAATTCTCCTGTTCTGCCTGGTCACTGTGCCTATACTTCCTGCCTGGCTACTGGCAAATCAGCATTTTATTAAAACAATACATGTGACAAATCTTTACAGGTTACAAGATCGTTGTTCCACAGCAGACAAGGATTATCTGGTATTGCCATTCATTCTTTTTTCCCCTCAGGAGAAAAGCTGCAAGTCACAACTTTATGAAAGGTCTTCATTTGTATGAAATAGTAGCAAATTAGAACATCATAAAATAAACCATTTCCATATGCCAAAATAGGATCTTCTCTACCCTGTCTGCTGAGTATCTTATCTCCAATTTATGCAGTTGCTGGTATCCTCAGACCTTCAAGTTAGCATCTTTAGTTAGGAGTATTTATTGTATTGAGTATATCAAACAGAGTCCAATCTTGGAGTAACCAATTACTTATAATTAATTCCATGATGAGGGGTTTTCTCTTCAGGTGGCCAATTACTTCCTATCAAATTATCACTGAAAACCATTATTTTCATTTCCATCTGTAGACATCTCAAGACTTTATTTTCTATTCGGTACAAGCAAATGCGAAGGAAGTAATAACAAGCACAGCAATTATGACTGTGATCTTATCTATCTGGACTGATTAAAAACCTTTCTTCCAATCACCTGAACATTTTACTAGTGTGAAGTTTATTAAAATCCAGGTTTAAGTTTACAGGGTTTTTTTAAGGATTTTATTTATTTCACCCCCCACGTACACATAAGATAGTCAGGGATGCAGAGTAGAGCAGCTAAGGGAAAGAGAGCTTGATTAGCAAAAGAATCCAGAATTCACTAAAAGTTGGCTTCACCACAGTCAGTGATTTTTGTTAAAAACTCACTCTCCATTTATCAAAACTTCATCTTTGGTGAATTACAATGAATTACAGAGGAGTGTTTTTAACTCATACTAATACCTGGAAATCCAGTACAGAGTATTAAATCAGAAAGTTAGCAAGTAAGGAGGTAAAAAAGGAAAAAAAAATAGTAAGTGGAAGCCACTATATAACAAAAGTATCTGTTTCTTCATTTGTTTTCATAATTGTGAGTTACCTTGTAATTAATTAGGCTAATATATCATTGATAGTAATACAAATTATGTACTAGGGGCTTTCGACAATGAAAGAATAGTTAAAAATTAGGTGCAAATTTCTTGTGCGGTGAGTTAAAATAAAATAATGCCAGAATAGCAAACTGAACTTGATGAAAGTCAATACAGTTCCACTTAATACACTATTCTCTCCCATTCCTGTCTGAATCAGTTGTTGGAATGAATGCATTCTTCAATTCTCACCCAAGAAAACTGACCAGTATCCAAGGAAGAATTATTACTCACTGTTGACCATTCAGCCTGCTTAATAGAATCAGAGCTGGAGGTGCACCTTGAATCATCACCCTGTGTCTCCAGTCTCCAAGAATTCACAGAGGCATCTCTGCATGAGTACCAACCCACCCCCAACCCCACGGTCTTCATCATCTCATAGGAGAACAAAGAAAAAATGAACTTGGTGGAGAAATCTGAAAATACAGTAATATTTTAATACCAAGACATATTCATCACCTTCCTTTGTGACAGTGATGTAGCTCAGAGTCAGAGAAAATAAGAAAAAAGAGGAGGAGTGGATGGGGAGGGGACAGGAGGAGAGAAAGGAGAAGAAACTGTGATCAGTATGTAAAAAAAATGAAAAATGCTAATAAAATAAAATAAAACTTAAAAAATTTCCATGGAGAAAGACTCACTTCCAGCTCTTTTCAATATAACTCCTTACATTTTTTTAATGGACTTTGCCTGTATTTTCTGCTAACATTTTGCTCACAAAACATAGCAGTTAAAGTTTATTGACAAATGAAATCACTCAACAAAGTTCTTTTCAGCAACCAAATATCTGCACTATGTCATGTATTACCAGGTACTAACAATAGAAGCCATGGATCTTTCCTTGAAAAAAGTTCACACTCTTGAAGGAAAGAAAAAAAGAATAAGCAAATTGGACAGTTTCTGCAATGAAGCTGCTGGCTAGGTGATAAAAAGGCTCCCAGCAGAATGTTTATGCTGATATGTTGGAAGAATGATGAGCAATGAGCTAGGACAATAAGACTGGAAGGGAGATTCGCAGCTCTTTGTAGACAAGGGATAGGCAGATAGGAAAAAGTCCATAACAGACTTTGGATACCAGATCAGAGTCTAACAGTCCACTTGTTTCAATGGGAACAGCATAAAAGCTGGGCTAAAGTGACCAGGCTTAGAGGAGCTTAATGGGGAGATTTACTATTGTGAGTCCCATGATGCTCATAGTTGGGGTTGCGTGAGGGCCTTCTTACTGGGAATATTCTTTTCCCCTAGTGGACAGCAGGATTCATGCAAAACTACCTTCCTATGCAGGTTCACCATAGAACTTGAGATCTCAAGATAAGCTCTCATTTCTTCTAAGCTAACCACAATAGCCCACAGGGGAAACAAACAAACAAACAAACAAACAAACAAAACCACCTCGGACTGGGACTGTGCCTTGGATTCCCATGAAACAAATAGGACAGGGAGATCCAAGTGGGAGATACGCCAGAGAATGTTCTGAACTTTACTTGGACACAACTGAGGGTGGTCTTCTCATTTGATGAACCAAGAAACATGCAGGATACATGTTACTGACTACCATAATTTAAATATAAAATCCACCCTACAGAAAATAAAAAGTGTGAGCGTGTGTATGTGTGTACATGTGTATGATCATGTATGCATGTATGCCAAAGCTTACGTCAGCCTATTCTGACTTAGAATATTAGTGTTAAATAGAATTGTGAATTATTTTTCATCATTTTTGTTATTGGATCATTTTTCTGTACTATGGATATGCCTATTTCTGAAAGTATCTTAGCTGCTAAAATTCTGGATGATGCAGTGATGAAGTCTGGGAGGCAATAAGAAGACCCCTTCCAGCATCTTCATTCTCAGGATTCCCTCTCATCCCTCATATATCACAAGGTACTTTTAAACAGCAGGCTGATGACTAAAGAAAAATGGCAGGAACATTGCAAAAGTCAAATGACTCTCCCTAAGTCCTCTGACAGCTCTCCTCCCTTCCTCTGTTACTGCCTGTCTTTGGCTGCCAAGAATTTGCTGTTTGCTTCTCACCTCCCTCATCCAATCCACACTGAGAAGATAATGTGCCCAGCTAGCTCCAGCACAGAAAGCTGAATGTCAGCACACATTTTGCCTTGAATGAAAATAACCTACCCACGCAGAGAGGGCCTCTGGTATCCAGGGCTGAGACCATATTGGGTTGGGTGGTTAATTCTTCAGCCTTCTGGTCCGGGGATTTTAGCTAATGGCTTTGGGGTTTTACACAAGTCACATGTCCCTGGGTTTAATGTTGCCACTGTGGATAGGAGCTTGTCATGATGTATAATATTACACACTTAGTCCAAAGCAGCTTTCTGGCTAAGTGACAGGATTTGACATGTCCCTAATATTGACAGTAGTGGTGACTTTCAAGTGTTCTGTTTATGTCAGATAGAAAAGAAGCAGAGATTTAAAAGAAACAAAATAAGCATGTGCAAAGGAAGCTCCTGGTTTAGTTTAGTAAAAATGTCAAATGCTCTGAAAGCCTGCTCTGTGATTTTCTGCTGTGGACCCTTGGGGAAGATTAGGAGACTCAGTATCACCATCTGTAAAATAGAAATAATGATAATGCCTGCCTTAAAGAGTCATGATTATATTAGCCAGTGTGTCTAGAATGTCTTATGTGATTCCCAGCTCATCATTGAAATCCTGTAATTATACATACATTAATTGTGATTCCCATGATGCTCATAAACTTTTTCAATTTAAAAGCTACAACCCGGCACTTCACTTCAAGAATACTTGAGCTACTTTGTAACATGGTCTGAAATGATTGGAGAATTGACAACTAAACCCAACAATGTCACTTTTTGATGAGGTGGTAAAAAATTATGACTTGCATTCTCAGTTAGTTCATAGAGACTGATAGAACTTCTAGCAATTCTGCAAAGGATCAGGGAGATGGTATCAAAGACTCGACGAAAAAGTTTACCAAGAGAAGAAATCATGTAGGAGAAAAGTTTGAAGGATGATTGAGGTTAGGAGAAAGGACAGATCAAGCAAAGCAGTCAAGTTCAGAAAGATATGCAGAGAAAAAAAATCAATGAGAAGATGTGTCATTATTCCCATCTGAAAACCAAGATAAAGAAATAGTGGTTACACAGTCTATGTTGTCACCTGTTTTCTTCACAGTCCCCTTTCTTTCAGGATGTTCTCAATCATCCCTCATCATCTCATCCATTCCATAATCCTTCAGAACCTCAGCTTTCTGGCCTCTGGTTCTGACCATTCTTTGTAACTCTTTCCCCCACTCTTTTGCTATGACAGAGTGTGCCTTGGAATGCCAGTCCTGAGGGTCACCTGTTCTTTGTACAAGAAGGTCAACCCCATTCTACCTATGTTGAAAGAACATAAGCAGGCAACCGAAATGCTCATATGAAGCTTTATTGGATGCTATGCTAAATCTCAGGGGCTGTACACTGGAGAACGGTCACCCAGTCACTGCTGTGACAGAAAAGAACCTGCTTAGACAGTGATTTGTGCATACACATATGAGGCAACCACGGATAGGGAATGTGTTCCTTCTCATCTACAATCAGTACAGTTATCGTGAGCCACAAGGTAGTCAATGACTACCTTATCAGTAGTTATCTGTACTGTCTATGGGGTCATCAGAAGGTCACCTGAAGCTGTCACGGCTAAAGCAAACCCCTGAAGCACTACCAGGTTAAAACAACCACCATGATGAGGCAATTCCCAGGACTGGCCTGGACTCTCTCTGCCCTGATACTTATCTAAAGTTACCTCCCAGGACTGGTAGCTAATAAGAGCATTCCTAGACATCTGAGAGAGAAAAAAAAAACTCTATTGTCCTGAGGCAACCTACTGCTGATGGAGAACTGTATGACAGACAACTCGCAGACCTCTGTGAAAATGGCAGGAGCTAAGATGGGGTTGTTGCCACTCCCTTGGAAGCAGGAGGAATGTTCTTTAGGGTCTAATGGGAGTTGGGAGTTACAAGAGAACTGAGTTGGGTTCACCATCTGTACTTTCTGCCATGAGGCAATCCTCCTGTTCCATTCTCCGTTACACCTGCCATTGTAGACAAGTGAAGGAAAGTACCTGACAACTGTCAATGAAGCAACCCAATTACCTATGCCAGACAACTTTCATCTCATCAAAGGGAAAATATTAAGGGATGTGTAAAACAGATTCAACATGCACTGAATAGCTTTGTTTTTCAAACTGATTTTTCTAATAGTATATAACCTCTAGCCAAATAACCTGAGGGACTCTATGATATATCACACAGTTATAAAACTGAAGAAACAAAAATATTTTCATTGTGTGTGCTTTCACAACACACAAAGAAAGCAGGGAGATGTATGACTGTTTCACACTGACAGTTATCTAGGAATCACACTCATAGTCTATGCTACACAGCATTTGCATGAGGGTAATTTGCCCAGTGATAGCTACACACACATCAGTTTAGGTAACTCTCTTTAGTGATGCTAGATACATTTTCAATGCTGAAATCTGTTGCATTCTAGGTCCATATAACATACATGAGCTTGTGGACATACACCCCAAGGCAAACTTGGTGACCTCATGTCACAAGCCTGAATCCCATAGGATAGACTACACAAATTACAAAGTTAGGGAAACTGAAAGTCACCACAATAACACGAGTAGTAAAAAGGAAAAAATGCTATAAAATAAATGGAAGAAATTACACTCTGAGGTCATGCATGGTTCATAAAGAAGCACAGATAACACATGTAAGCATTCCAGGAGCAAGGATCCAGAGGCAAACAGGGAACTTGGCAAATGACAGGTGCACTGGCCTTCTTTATTTGGGTCAGGCTGGGTTTTCTCATCAGGTTTTGAGGGATTCCGTGTGATCTGTTTGATATGAGACAACTCTGGTTGACTCCCCGACCAGCGAGGAATAACAACCACACTCAGGATTCTTCTTGTATCACGCTTTTATTGGAGAGCCTCTCGGTTGAAGATTTTGCAGGAAGAGAGGGGGGAGGGGAAGCGAAGGGAGGTAGCAGGAAGGGAAGGGAGTGAAGGGAGAGCAAAGGGAGCGAAGGGGGAAGGGGCGAAGGGGACAAAGGGACGAAGGGGATGCGAAGGGGACAAAGGGACGAAGGGAGAGGAAGCGAAGGGGGAAAGGAACGAAGAGGCGAAGGGAATGGGAAAACGAAGTGAATGAGCTCCGAATGGAGGCTGCTTATATAGGGAAAGGAGACACGATTCACACCTCAATTGGCTGCAGATAAGCCTGCTGGCACCAGGACCCTCAGGATTGGTTAGGAACCCCAAGGTTGAAGCGCATTCGGGAAGCGCCTGGACACTCAGTCCTGGAGCATTGCCAAATATGGAATTGTTTACCTCTGAACTGCGAGGGTGAAATCGCTATCTTGTAATGATGGTTTGCCTGCGGCTCCCTGCAGACAACTCTACTTTAACTGTAGTTAAAAATAGAAAATCACTTTCTCCAAATCCATAGCACATAGGTGTTAGCCAGGTTTCAGTTTGATGATAGGATACTTGACAAAAAACAACCTAAGCAGCAGGAGAATTTCTTAGATCAGCCTGTGGTTTGCAGTCCATAGTCTTTATCTCCATAGACTATGGATTCATGTTGGAAGAGAAGATCATGGTGATGTGAAAATGTGGCAGGGGCTACCTAGCTTCTTGTGGATGGGAATCAGAGAGAGTCAGAGGAAACTGAGGAAAAATAAAGCCCCAAGATGTGCACTTCTACCATGGAAACCTCACTTCCTAAACTATCCAACAGCTGGGGGCCACGCCTTAAATTAACTATGAAATATATTTTATACTCAAAACAAAATAATGTTCATGTGAGTTAAGATTATCCAATGGAATCATCTCAAAGAACTCCTCCTATCAGGACATAATTGAAGCACGATTAGTATAAACTCAAAGAGAGAAATTGGGGTTCAATCTGAAGATCTGAAAAGCAAAACAGCCAGCCACTGGCTCTTACCTCAATGCCAGTCCAAAAATGGCAACCCTGCCTCTAGGAATCTCACAGTGAGACTGTCTGAGAGCTCTTTCCTCCCGTTTTATAATCCTCTCTAGGGCTTGTATCAAATACAATCCTCTTTAGGGCATGCACCACTGGGATTAAAGGCATGCACTGCCCGGTTTCTATGGCAACTAGTGTGGCTACTGGGATTAAAGGTGTATGTCATTGCTGGCTGGTCTATATGGCTGGGCTATGTGCCTGTTTTACTTTCCCAATTACCAGGCAAGCTTTATTTATTAAAATACAAACAAAATACCATTACATGTACTGGTGATAAAATTTGGAGCAATAGAGCATCCATCCAAGGCGGGTGGGAGCAGGGAAGCAACATTTAGCTTCTAGGTTCCAAGAACCAGCAGCAATAGCAAAACCATGCTGATATGCACGGCTGATATGAGTGACAGATGTTTTTTGCTCCCTTAGGATATTTCTATTGTCATATTTTAATTATATGTAATAATGAGTTTAATCATGACATTTTCATATGTGTAGTATATTTCGATCACATTCACCCCCATAACCCTCTTCTATTCCTAGCCAGCTCCCACTAATTCTCTTTCTTTTCCCACTTAATTGTATTTTCATCTTGTCTGTCTGTCTGTCTGTCTGTCTGTCTGTCTGTCTGTCTTTCCTTTCTTCCTTCCTTTCTTCCTTTTTTTCTTACAAGAGTTTTTAGCTGAAACCTATAATATGTATTCAGAGGACCTGGTGTAGACCTATTCAGGCCCTGTGCTTGCTGCTTCAGTCTGTGAGTTAATATGAGCTTTGCTCAGTTGTTTGTACTCAGGTGTCCTCCATCCCCTCTGGCTCCCACACTCCTTGTGCTTTCTCTTCTGTTGGGTTCCCAAGCTTTTGTCTGATGAAGGCATCCCATTTAGAGATGTGAGTTCCAACAACTCTGCATATTGTCTGGCTGTGTGTCTCTGAATTTGTTCCCATCTGCTGCAGGAAGAGGCTTCTCTGATCACTGCTGAATAAGGAACTGATCAATGAGTATAGCAGAATGTCTTAGGAGTCATTTATTCTTACTTTTTTTGATCAATAGTATTTGGTTTTACCCTAGGTCTCTGAGCTATTTAGTGTCTAGTTTGTGGTCAGCCAAGTAGTATCAGGCATGGATTTCCTCTCTTAGAGTAGGCCATAAGTCAAATCAGACACCGGTTGATTGCTCCCACAAACTTTGTGCCACCATTGCCTTAGCATGTTTTGCAGGAGGGGACAGCATTGTAGATCAATTTTGTGGAGGTTTGGTGTTTATATTTGTCTTCTGGTAGTCTACAGAGTACCTTCCCAAACCAAAGACACCAGAACATGGAGATGAAGGCTCTATGAGGGCACCAGATCTACCTCTCCATGTTCAAAGTGTTGTGTGACTGTCGTCCTCAGCATTGAGGCTCTGCTGTCCGTTTGTGGAGAGCAACATGTCTTGGCAACAGCCTGAGCGTTTTGGGGATTTCCGTGGTAGCTCTTTGCCCAACAACTCAATTGAATGTAGCCCAGTCCCAGCAGTGGAACCTGTGTTTGGTAACAAGAGATGACTAACTGGCATTCCTTCTAATTATTTGGAGGTTTCATTAGGATCTCCTGCATATATTTTTACCCTCCTTCTTCATTTGCATGATGCAATTGAACTTCATTAGGATTACTTACAAGGTTCTGGAAGAGGGATTATTTCTAGAAGTACAATCTCTTTACCTATGTATACACCACTGGGGGGGGGGGAATGACTCTTCCTCCTCCAACAACCATTAACTTCTTTAGTTACTCAAGAAGAGGGTGGCCTTATATACCTTTCTCCCCCTCACCAATGACAAGATGTTGGCAGGCCCAATCTTGTGCAGGCCTTGTGCCAACAATTACAACTACTATGTGATCAAGAGTGCAAAAGCAATATCGTGTTCCAAGGGAAGCAAAATAACTCGCTCAACTCCTTCCTCCGGTTCATTCTGCCCAATATCCAGCAATGTTCACTAAGCCTTAGAAGAAATGACTTGGAAGCCCCAGTTATGTCTGAATAATTGATAGACCCTTTGACCAAATATGAATCTCTGTAGTTACCATTGCTCCAGAAAAAATTGAGATTCTCTGACCAAAGCTGATTATAACACTAATACAATACTATAAACATAACTATGTAGAGGAAAATTTGATGGACACATCATATCCATTTAGCAAAACAATAGCAATTGCTATCCAACTAGGGCCTATGGCCTTCCCAGTCACAGGCTTTTGATCAGTACAGAATGTGGACTCACTGCAATGGAGTTGTCCTAAAATCTTGTGAGAGAGCTGTGGGCACTTCTTTTTTAATAATTTATTGTTTTTAATTGAGCTATACATTTCTATACAATTTTCCTTATTCCCTTCCTTCCTTTTCTCTCCTCTTCCACCAGCCCCCTCCTCCATTTTCCAATATACTTAGGAGATCTTTTCTTTTTCTCATTCCTAGGCGAAACCATGTATTTTTTAGGGCTTCTTTATTGTCTAGGTTCTCTGGGATTGTGGACTGGTTATCCTTTATGTCTAAAAGCCACTTAAAAGTAAGTGCATATTATTTTTATCTTCTGGGTCTGGGTTACCTCACTCAGTATAGTTCTTTTTCCAAGTTCCATCCATTTGCCTGATAATTTCAAGATGTCATTTTTTTTTTTACTGCTGAGTAGTACATTATTGTGTAAATGTACCACATTTTCCTTATCTGTTCTTCAGTTAAGGGTCATCTGGGTTTTTTCCAGGTTCTGGCTATTATTAATAATGTTGCTGTGGTCATAGTCAAGCAAATGTCCTTTTTGTATGATAGAGCATCCTTTGGGTATATGCCCAAAAATGGCATTGTTAGGTCTTGAGGTAAATTGATTCCTAATATTTTGAGAAATAGCCATACAAAATTTTGCACTCCCACCAGCAATGGGAGAGTGTTCCCTTTACTCCACATTCTCTCCAACATAAGTTGTCATCAGTGTTTTGATTTTGGTTATTCTTACAGGTGTAAGATGGTATCTCAGAGTTGTTTTGATTTGTGTTTCTCTGATGGCTAAGGATGTTGAGCATTTTCTTAAGTGTCTTTTGGCCATTTTAGATTCCTCTGCTGAGAGTTCTCTGTTTACATCTATACCCCATTTTTTATTGGATTATTTGTTCTTTTGATGTCTAGTTTCTTCAGTTTTTGTATATTTTGTAGATCAATCCTCTTTCAGATGTGGGGTTGGTGGAGATCTTTTCCCATTCTATAACCTGCTATTTTGTCTTGTTGTCTTTGTCCTTTCCTTTACAAAAGCTTCTCAGATTCAAGAGGTCCCATTTGTTAATTGTTGCTCTCAATGTCTGTGCTAGTAGAGTTATATTTAGGAAGTGGTCTCCTGTGCCAATGTGTTCAAGGCTACTTCACACTTTCTTTCTTTCTTTCTTTTTTCTCATAGCTTTGTAGCCTATCCTGGAACTAGCTCTTGTAGACCAGACTGGCCTCGAACTCACAGAGATTTGCTTGGCTCTGCCTCCTGAGTGCTGGGATTAAAGGCATGCGCCACCACCACTCTGCTCATACTTTCTTTTCTATGAGATTCAGTGTTGTTGGTTTTATGTTGAGGTCTTTGATCCATTTGGACTTGAGGTTTGTGTTTGGCGATAGATATGGATCTATTTACATTTTTCTACATGTTGATATCCAATTATGGTGGCATCATTTGTTAAAGATGCTTTCTTTTTTCCATTTTATGATATTAACTTCTTTGTCAAAAATCAGGTGTTCATAGGTGTCTGGATTAATATCAGGTTCTTTGATTCAATTCCACGTGTCCTCCTGTCTGTTTTTATGCCAATACCAAGCTGTTTTCATTAATGTAGCTCTATAGTAGAGTTTGAAGCTAGGGATGGTGATGCCTCCAGAAGTTCCTTTATTGTACAGGATTGTTTGGCTATCCCGGTTTTTGTTTTTCCACATAAAGTTGAATATTGTCCTTTTGAGGTCTGTGAAGAATTTTGCTAGAATTTTGATGGGTATTGAATTGATTCTGTAGATTGCTTTTAGTAAGATTGCCGTTTTTACTATTTAATCTCACCTATTCAGTAGCATGAGGGATCTTCCCATTTTCTGATGTCTTCTTCAATTTCTTGCTTCAACGATTTAAAGTTCTTGTCATACAGGTCTTTCACTAGTTTTGGTAGAGTTATCACAAGATATTTTTTTTTTGTGGCTATTGTAAATGGTGATACTTCTTTGATTTCTTTTTCAGCTCATTTGCCATCTGTATAAAGGAGGGCTATGATCTTTTTTTTTTTTTTAGTTAATCTTGTATCCTGTTACATTACTGACGGTGTTTATGAGTTGTAGGAGTTCTCTTGTGTAATTTTTGGGTCTCTTATGTATACTATCCTATGATCAGTAAATAGTGAAAGTATGACTTCTTTTCCAATTTGTATCCCCTTAATCTCCTTTTTTTTTTGTCTTATTGTTCTAGACAAAACTTCAAGTACTATGTTGAATAGATATGGAGAGTGTGGAGAACCTTGTATTGTTTCAAATTTCAGTGGGATCGCTTTGACTTTCTCTCCATTTGGTTTGATGATGGTTGCTGGTTTGCTATATATGGCCTTTGTTATGTTTAGGTATGTTCTTTTTATCCCTGATGTTTCTAAGACCTTTATCATGAAGGGATGGTGAATTTTGTCTAAGGTTTTTTCAGCATCTAATGAGATGATCTTGTGGATATTTTTTCACTTTGTTTATATGGCAGATTACATTGACAAATTTTCATGTTGAACCCTCCCTGCATCTTTGGAATGAAGCCTACTTGGTCATGGTGGATGATTTTTAGGATATGTTCCTGTATTTGGTTTGCCAGTATTTTATTGAGCATTTTGTATCAGTGTTCGTGAAGAATTGGTCTGTAATTCTCTTTCTTAGTTGTATCTTTGTGTTGTTTGGGTATCAGGAGAACTGTAGCCACACAGAAAGAGTTTGTAATATTCCTTCTGTTTCTATTTTGTGGAACAATTTGAGGAGTATTGGTATTATTTATTCTTTGAAAATTTGGGAGAATTCTGCACTGAACCCATCTGGTCTTGGCCTTTTTTTATTTGGTTGGGGGACTTTTGTTGACTGTTTCTATTCCTTAGAGGTTATAGGTCTAATTAATTTGCTTATCTGGTCTTGATTTAATTTTGGTATGTGATACTTATCTAGAAAATTGTCTATTTCCCTTAAGTTTTCCAATTTTGTGGAGCATAGGTTTTTGAAATATGACCTGATGATTATCTATGTTTCCTCCATAGTGTTGTTATGTCCCCTATTTCATTTCTAATTTTGTTAATTTGAATAATCTCCCTCTGGTTTTTGGTTAGTTTGGATAAACTTTTGTCTTTTTTGTTGAATTTTTAAAAAAATCAACTGTTTATCTCATTGATTCTTTGTATTGTTTTTGTTTTTTCTATTCTGTTGATTTTCTATTCTCAGTTTGATTATTTCCTTCCACCTAGTCCTTTTTGGTGAGTTGGCTTCTTTTTGTTCTAGGGCTTTCAGGTGTTCTGTTAGTTCACTAGTGTTGGATTTTTCCAGATTTTTTTATGCAGGCATTTAGTGCTCTGAACTTTCCTCTTTAGCACTGCTTTCATTGTGTCTCATAAGTTTGGGTATGTTGTGTGGTCATTTCATCTAATTTTAGAAAATCATTCATTGCTTTCTTTATTTCTTCCTTGACCCAGTGGTGATTCAGTTGAGCAATGCTCACTTTCCATGAGTTTGTGGGATTTTTGCAATTAGTATTGTTCTTAAATTCTACCTTTAAAGCATAATAGTCAAATAAAACACAGGAGGTTATTCCAATTATTTTGTATCTGTTGATATCTGCTTTGTTACCAAGCATGTGGTCAATTTTAGAGAAGGATCCATGAGGTGCTGAGAAGGTATATTCTTTTGTGTTTGGGTGAAGTGTTCTACACATGTCTATTAAGCCCATTTTAGTCAATAACATCTGTTAGATCATTTATTTCTCTGTTAAGGTTCTGTCTGGCAGACCTGTCAGTAGTGAGAGTGGTGGGTTAAAGTCTTCCACTATTAGTGTGTGGGGCTTGATGTATTAGTTTTGGTAATGTTTCTTTTTTTATTTTTATTGAGCTCTACATTTTTCTATGCTCTCCTCCCTGCCTCTCCCCTCCCATTCAACCCTCCCCCAAGGTCCCCATGCTCACAATTTACTCAGGAGATCTTGTCTTTTTCTATTTCCCATGTAGATTAGATCTATGTATGTCTCTCTTTGTGTCCTCATTGTTGTCTAAGTTCTCTGGGATTGTGATTTGTAGGCTGGTTTTCTTTGCTTTATGATTAAAAAACACTTATGAGTGAGTACATGTGAAAATTGTCTTTTTGTGTCTGGGTTACCTCACTCAAAATGATGTTTTCTGGAGGCATCACAATCCCTGACTTTAAACTCTACTTTGGAGCTATAGTCCTGAAAACAGTCTGGTATTGGCATAAGAACAGACAAGAGGACCAATGCAACCAAATCGAAGACCCAGATATTAATCCACACACCTTCAAACATCTGATTTTTGGCAAAGAAGCAAAAAATATCAAATGTAAAAAAGAAAGCATATTTAACAAATTGTGCTGGCCTAACTGGATATCCACTTGTAGAAGAATGAAAATAGACCCATATCTACCACCATGCACAAAACTCAAGTCCAAATGGATCAAAGACTGCAACATAAAGTCAGCCACACTGAACCTTATAGAAGAGAAAGTGGGACGTACACTTGGATGCATTGGCACAGGAGACCACTTCCTAAATAGAACTCCAGCAGCATAGACACTGAGAGAAACATTTAATAAATGGGATCTCCTGAAACTGAAAAGCTTCTGTAAAGCAAAGGGCATGGTCAACAAGACAAAATGACAGCCTAAAGAATGGGAAAAGATCTTCACTAATTCCACATCAGACAGAGGTCTGACCTCCAAAATATACAAAGAATTCAAGAAATTCATCATCAAAAGAAGACATAATCCAATAAAAATATGGAGTACAGACCTAAACAGAGAACTCTCAACAGGAAATGTTCAACATCCTTAGTCATCAGAGAAATACAAATCAAAACAACTCTGAGATTCCATCTTATGCCTGTAAGAATGGCCAAGATCAAAAACACTAATGACAACTTATGCTGGAGAGGTTGTGGGGTAAAGTTTAGAATACTTCTGCATCGCTGGTAGGAATGCAACCTTGTATAGCCCATTTGGATATCAGTATGGCGATTCCTCAGAAAACAAGACCCAGTAATACCACTTTTGGGTATATATCCAAAGGATGCTCAATCATGCCATAAGGACATGTGCTCAACTACATTCATAGCTGGGATGTTTGTCATAGCCAGAACCTGGAAAATCTTTTTTTAACCCTTTACTCTGAGGTAATGTCTGTTTTTGTAGTTGAAGTGTGTTTCTTATATGCAGCAGAAGGGTGGATTCGGTTTTCATATCCAATCTGTTAGCCTGTGTCTTTTTATAGGCAAATTGAGTCAATTGATAGTAAGAGATATTAATGACCAATAATTTCTAGTTCCTGTTATTTTGGTTTTTGTTGCTGCTATGAACATAGTTGCACAAATGCTTTTGTAGTATGATTGGACTTCTCTTGGGTATATTCCCAAGAGTGGTATTGCTGGATCCTGAGGTAGGTTGATTCCCAATTTCCTGAGAAACCGCCACACTGATTTCCAAAGAGGTTGCACAAGTTTGCATTCCCTCCAGAAATGGATGAGAGTTCCCCTTAATCCACGTCCTCTACAACATAGGCAATCATTGGTGCTTTTGATTTTAGCCATTCTTATAGGTGTAAGATGGTATCTCAATGTTGTTTTGATTTGCATTTCCCTGATGGCTAAGGAAGTTGAACATGACCTTAAGTATCTTTTGGCCATTCGAACTTCTGTTGAGAATTCTCTGTTCAGATCATTACCCCAGTTTTTAATTGGGGTATTTAGAATTTTAATGTCTAGTTTCTTGAGTTCTTTGTATATTTTGGAGATCAGACCTTTGTCTGATGTGGGGTTAGTGAAGATCTTCTCCCACTCAGTAGGATGCCTTTTTGACTTAATGACTGTGTCTTTTGCTTTACAGAAGCTTCTCAGTTTCAGGAGGTCCCATTTGTTCATTGTTGCTCTTATTGTCTGTACCATTGGGGTTTTACACAAGAAGTGGTCTCCAGTGCCCATGTATTGCAGGCTACTTCCCACTTTCTCTTCTATCTGGTTCAGTGTGGTCGGATTTATATTGAGGTCTTTAATCCATTTGGACTTAAGTTTTGTGCATGTTGATAGATAAGGGTCTAATTTCATTCTCCTACAGGTTGACATCCAGTTATGCCAGCACCATTTGTTAAAAATGCTTTAATTCTTCCATTGTATAATTTTAGCCTCTTTGTCAAATATGAGGTGTTCATAGGTTTGTGGATTAATATCCGGGTCTTCGATTCGATTCCATTGGTCAACATCTCTGATTTTATGCCAGTACCAAGCTGTTTTCATTACTGTAGCTCTGTAATAGAGTTTGAAGTCAGGGATGGTAATGCCTCCGGAAATTCCTTTATTGTATATGATTGTTTTGGCTATCATGGGCTTTTTGCTTTGCCATATAAAGTTAGTTATTGTTCTCTCAAGGTCTATGAAGAATATTGTTGGGATATTGATGGGGATTCCATTGAATCTATAGATTGCCTTTGGTAGAATTGCCACTTTTACTATATTGACCCTACCAATCCAGTAGCATGGGAGGTCCTTCCATTTTCTGGTATCCTCTTCAATTTCTTTCTTCAAGTCTTAAAGTTCTTGTCAAATAGATCTTTCACTTCCTTGGTTAGTGTTATCCCAAGATACTTTATGCTATTTGTGGCTATCGTGAAAGGTGATGTTTCTCTGATTTCCCTCTCTGTTTCTTTATCCTTTGTGTATAGGAGGCTTACTGATTTTTTTGAGTTGATTTTGTATCCTGCCACTTCACTGAAGGTATTTATCAGCTGTAGAAGTTCTTTAGTAGAGTTTTTGGGGTCACTTATGTACATCTGCAAATAACGAAAGTTTGGCTTCTTCTTTTCCAATTCGAATCCCCTTGATCTCCTTATTTTGTCTTATAGCTATTGCTAGAACTTCAAGCACTATATTAAAGAGATATGGGGAGAGTGGACAGCCCTGTCTTGTTCCTGATTTTAGTGGAATCGCTTTGAGTTTCTCTCCATTTAATTTGATGTTAGCTGTCGGCTTGCTATATATTGCTTTTATTAAACTTAGATATAATCTTTGTATCCCTAATCTCTCCAGGACCTTTATCATAAAGGGGTGTTGAATTTTGTCAAATGCTTTTTCAGCATCTAATGAAATGATCATATGGTTCTTCAGTTTATTTATATGATGGATTACATTGATAGATTTTTGTATGTTGAACCAGCCCTGCATCTCTGGGATGAAGCCTACTTGATCATAATGGATGATTTTTTTTAATGTGTTCTAATATTCGGTTGGCCAGTATTTTATTGAGAATTTTTGCATCAATGTTCATAAGTGAGATTAGTCTATAATTCTCTTTCTTAGTTGCAATTTTGTGTGGTTTTGGTTCCAGGGTAATTGTAGCTTCATAAAAAGAGTTTGGCAATGACCCTTCTGTTTCTGTTATGTGAAACACATTAAGGAGTATAGCTAATAGCTCTTCTTGGAAGTTCTGGTAGAATTCTGCATTAAAACCATCTGGTCCTGAGCTTTTTTTGGTTGGGAGGTTTTTGATGACCACTTCTATTTACTCCTGACTTATAGGTCTATTTAAATTGTTCACGGGGTCTTGATTTAATTTCGGTATGTGGTATTTATCTATAAAACTGTCCATTCCTTGTATATTTTCCAATTTTGTGGCATACAGGCTTTTGTAGTAAGACCTAATGATTCTTTGAATTTCCTCAGTGTCTGTTGTTATGTCCCCCTTTTCATTTCTGATCTTGTTAATTTGAGTGTTCTCTCTCTGCCTTTTGATTATTTTGGATAAGGGTTTGTCTATCTTGTTGATTTTCTCAAGGAACTAGCTCTTTATTTCATTGAGTCTTTGGATTGTTTTCTGTGTCTCTATTTTGTTGATTTCAGCCCTCAGTTCGATTATTTCCAGTCTTCTACTCCTCCTGGGTGAGTCTGCTTCTTATTTTTCTAGAGCTCTCAGGTGTGCTGTTAAGTCACTAATGTGTGCTTTCTCTGTTTTCTTTATGTGGGCACTAAGTGCTATGAACTTAGGGGGACTGGGGGACTCCTGTAGTCCTGCACTCACCCTTCCCCCAAAGCCTCAGCCCAGAAGCAGGCCGAGTTCGGGGCAGCTAGGACCCCGCAGATGGAAAGGGGTGCCCGGGGGCAAGCTGGGGTGGGATAAGTAGAAAAGCCAGTAGAGGGGGGCGCCTAAGTGGCCAGAACGCCTCGGGGACAGGCTGGGACCCACTTACCGGTCTGGATGTATCTGCTGGCACTGGATCAGGGCCCCTTCCTGGCCCAGGAACTCGCAGTCAAAAGGGCAGGCTTAGTGAAAGTTGCCCCTCTGCTTTGCTCAGCTCCGTGGGACAAGGGACCCCTGTAGCCCTGTGCCCTTCTTAATATTCTTTCTTTATTCTGAATGTTTAGTGTTTTGATTATTATATGGTGAGGGTATTTTCTTTTTTGGTACAGTCTATTTGGTGTTCTGTAAGCTTGTTTTATCTCAATAGGCATGTCCTTCTTTAGGTTGGAAAAGTTTTCTTTTATGATTTTGTTGAGTATATTTCCTATGTCTTTGAGCTGGACTTTTTCTTCAGTTCCTATTATTCTTAAGTTTGGTATTTTCATGGTTTTACTTTTTCTTGGATATTTTGTTTTAAGAACTTGTTGGATGTAGCATTTTCTTTGACCAATGAATCTATTTTCTCTATTGTATTTCAATGCCTGAGAGTCTCTCTTCAATCTCTTGTATTGGTTATGTTTGCATCTGTAGTTCCTGATTATTTACCCATATTTTCCATTTCCATAAATCCCTCAGTTTGTGTTTTGTTTTTATTACCTTTATTTAAGTTTTCAAGTCTTTAACTATTTTTTCACCTGTTTGATTGCTTTTTCTTGGTTTTATTTAAGAGATTTGTTGATTTCTTCCAATTTTTTGGTTATCTTTCCCTCTATTTCTTTAAGGCAAGTTTTCATTTCTTCTTTATGGGCTTCAATCATCTTCATAAAATTGTTTTAAGGTCTTCTGTTTTATCTGCATTGAGGTGGTCAGGTCTTGCTGTTATATAACCACTAGCTTCTGGTGGTGCTGTCTTGCTCTTTGTTATTCGTGTATTCTTACCCTGTTGTCAACCCATCTCTTCCTCCAATCAGAACAGGGATAGCCTGTGTTTCAGGGGGTGTCCCTTTCCTCCAGTTAGTGTAGTTGGGGCCTGTGGCTCTATTGATTGCTCTTTCAGATATAGGCAGAGAAGAGTCTTCAGTAATCATTCTCCAGGTGCCTATGGGTTCAGGGCTCAGATGGTCTTTCTTCTTTGTGTAGGCAGGGCTGAGACTGAGGCTCTGGTGGTCAGATAACTTCTGGAAGTCACTGCTGTCATTACAGCCCACTGTGTTGCTGCTCACGCTTCTCCCAGCTGGCAGGCCTGGTCCACAGCGCTGCTGTTCATGCTTCTCCTCCTGGCGGTCTGGATGTGGGCACTTCTTAATAACAGATTATGTCAAAGTGAGATTTCCTGCTGCTATTTTGGCTCATCCTGGTCTTGACTTCCAGTTTTCACCTCATTAAACTCCTTTCATGTTTCAATACAACAAAATAATTTCTGTTACTTATAACTAAAAAGTCTCACTACTAAAAATTTCAGATACAAATGACTATATATTGATCCTGGAAAAAGGTAACAGTAAAGTCTGTGAAAGATAAGAGATAATGGGCACCTGTTGGACAATTACTATGATGTAGACATTTTCCTATGCATTTTAAGTATAATAACCAATTTATTCTTAACAATTTACCTTTGCTTCCCCTTTTAGCCAATGAGTGAAATGTTACTTAGTTTGAATTTTTTTGTTTAAGAGAGAGTCAACAAAATATTCAAGGCTACTGAAGCAGTATGGTAAATTAATGAATTCCCCAAACATCCACCAATTCCCTAATACAGCTTCCATGGGAGGGCTGTTTCGTGTCCCCAATGATATTTAGCTTAGGACCATTGAAACTCGATTGTGTAGATATGTAAACAAAGTATGAAATGTGCGTGCATGTAGTAGGTCCTTTACTCCAGAACACCCATCTTCTCTGTGTAGTTTCATTTCTCATCACTGTGATCAAACACTCCATAAGAGCAATTAAATACATAAAAGGAATGGTTTATTTTGCCTTACAGTTAAAGACCGTCATGGTAGAGAAGGTTTGGTAGACAGAACTCTTCATAAGCCTGGAAGTAGAGAAAGGGGATCACAGACTCTCTGTTACAGTCACCTCCTTCCTCCTTTATTCTGTCTTAAATCCTCAGTCCATAAAAAGTGTAACTCACATTTAGAGCTACCCACTCATTCTCAGTTAATTGTCTCTGAAAATAACCTTACAGGCATGCCCAGATGTGTGCCTGAATCTCTGAGTTGATTCTATCTGGTCAAATTGGCAATGAAGATAGAGATCACATTTTGATATAAACATAGCATAGTAGTCTGTTATCCTCAGAAGGTAGATGGAGAACCCAAAGACTGATACCAATTACAGAAGCTTCAACTATATCAAAAAAAATTGCAGTAGTCTTATTGACACCTGAGTTGATAAAATATTCTAGCTAATTTACACCTCTGATCTTGGCATGTTTTGTTACTCAACATTGTTATAACAATAGCTGACCAGCTAGGAAGTGGTGTACCTAGGATATAAATGTAATCAATCTTATTTATTAACTCTCTCCTAGTTACTTTGCTATATCACATTGGAAGTTTGTACTGAACTTCACAATACAACATCTGTGCTCCAGCACATCTGTCCATCCCAGTTTCTGACATCTGTATTTTACAGAACCCATTATTTAGAA
Source organism: Ondatra zibethicus (assembly GCA_004026605.1). NCBI lineage: Eukaryota > Metazoa > Chordata > Mammalia > Rodentia > Cricetidae > Ondatra > Ondatra zibethicus. The sequence goes on from PVIU01000617.1 coordinate 140,038, forward strand.
ATGCCTAGTGTTTCATCTTTCTTCTGACCAGAGATATATAATATTCTATAGGATCAGCCTCTGAATGTCCTTCCTTGCTCCATGATGGTTCCCAAGGGAAATATTATTTGATATTGATTCTAGTTTGCACATCACAGATTCTTAGCCTGTGTTACAACAAAACCTTGAAGTTGTATCCTTAGCTCATGGTGTTTAGCAAAAAAATCTCAATTTATTTTCCCATTTTTCTCTATTTCTGTCCTGAATTCCAAGTTCATGAAGTCATACAAAACTAGAAGTTCAGGATGTAAGCATATCTTGTGAGCAGCAGAGGTGGCTCCTAAATATGTTGAATATGTGGTTTTTCATACCATAATTAAGAGTTTGCTCTTTTTTTATTTTTTATTTTTTCCATTCAAAAACATAATTAAATAAATAATTTTTTTTTTACATTTCTTCTCCTTCTTCCGGTCCCCTCCCGCTACCTCCCACTCCTCCTCCCTCCCCCTTCTTCCTTAAAAGAGGGCATGGTGCCCAAGTTTGCTCTTTTTAGTTTAAGAAGAAGTATATATCAAGGACTCCCCTAAAATATTCTCCCCACACTTTTTATCATTACTATTTCCTGTTCTCTAGAAGTTATCTCATATCTCAAACATTACCTTCTAACAGTCCTATGCCTATTCATCTGTTGCCCAAAGTTAAAGACTATAGAATACTCACCTTATGTCCCCTTACATCCTATTGACCTTGTGGAGCCAAGGACCAGATGAATAGGTGGTGGTAACTTACCTTGTGTGATTGTACCTATATTGAGGGGAACAAGACAAGATCGATGGTGATTGATTATTAACAACGGTGATACCCATCATCCACATCCATTTATTATACTGCTTCCTATATTGCCAAAGAAGAAAGTAAAATATCTATGTCTGGCTTTTCTTTCACAGCAAAGATCTTAGGAACATAAACTTTAGTAATCCTAAAGAAGAGGAGAGTTTTGATTTCCTGAGAGTAGCTGTTGGCTATGGGTACTTCATGTGTCTAACTTTCAGGCACTGCATGTGATTAATTGTCCACAAGGACACAAGGACGAGTGTACTGAGCCAGATAAGATACAAGCAGATCCTGATCCCTTGGAATAAAGAACAAGTGAGCACTGTTTTTACTCTTCCGGCCAGTCACAGAAAGTCCTCGCTCAGGGAAATTTCCCTGCTCTGTGACTTGATAGCATGACTTGTTGTTGTGGAGACAAGCATATACCAGCCAGGAAATAATAAGCTGGAGAGAAACACCCAGGTAGATGTTCAGCAATATTGAACTCAAGCTCATGCTAGGCAGGAAAGAAAACTGACATACAAAATTTGTGTCTCAGAATTTATAAACACGGAGGAAGGATGACTTGGATCTATGAAATAAAGGTAAAATTCACTGGGAATTAGATCTTCTCTTCTACTGTAGGTACATCCTCACTTGTTCAGGAATTTGTATAAGTAAATGACCTTTATTGTGCCACAAAAAGGTTTTAAGTTTTGCAGACTATTCAAACTGTTTTAAAAACTAGAAATGGTATCTACTAATACCTGAAAAGAAGGAAGAGATGAACCGAGCAGATGTTGCTAGCATAAAAGCAATCTGAGGCTCAAAGATTCATAAAACCTTCATAGAAACTCATTTTCTTCCCCACATAGAAAAATGGGTCAGAAAGCCCAACCCCTAATTCCTCCTACAGGCTGATCCCTGTTGGGATTACTTACTAGATTCTACTGTGCCCACAGAGCATCAAGGTCAAATGGGGAGGACAGCTGAACTTGTCTGGCTGATGCATTCAATGGAGAGGTCATGAGTAATTTTGGATTTTGTATTTTGTTTGTTTCTTTTGTTTTATTTTGTTTTCCAATGAGACTTCCTGCCATAATCTTTATCACAGTGAGAGAAAAGATGGAGGCAGGAGCAAAATTTCTGGATTCTAGCTTTAACAGTCACTTGCCAGCCGTAAGACCTTGGTCTACTTGTTAGTAACTATAGCTTCACTTTATCTTAGTTTCATTTATATGTTAATTCATATATTATTAGTGTTTCTTTATATATATTTGTCATGATGCATGTGTGCTTGTGTGTGTGCATGTATGTGTATACATGTGTACATCAGAAGATGGTTTTCCATACTTACTTCTTTGCTTCCACTGTTGGTCTCAGAGATCTAACTCAGGTTATCAGGACTGTATAATAATCATCTTTACCCAGCAAGCCATATCACTACCACCACCACCCCTCACAGTGTCTTTATCTTTTGTGAGGGTGATACCCTTAATCCCTTCAATGCAAAAAGACCATCCACTATCAATTTTATAAAAGTCTATTCATTTTACAAGTTATTTCACCAAAAAAGAAAAAGAAAAAAGAAAAACCCTACAGAAACCCTCTAAAGAATTTGGCTAATGCTGAGTCTCCCCACCTCCAACTTCTTATAAATGCCTTCTGGATCTGAAGACCAAGAAGCAAAGAAACAAAAGCTTAAATTGAATTCTTGACTAAGATTCTCATCCTATATTCAAATCCAAAACTTGCTGATTTAGCGCTATATCACAAACATGTTTGTAAAATGTAAATATGTTTTGAAATGGTGATCTGGCCTCTGTGGCAGAAGGAATTATCTGCAATTCATTTTCCTATTGGATATTTCAAGACTGAAAATGAAGCCTTGATTATTGGCCCATTAAAAAACTCCAGAGTAGTAAAAAAAAGAAAAAAAAAACACTGCAGCAGGATATCCATGGGAAATCCATGGGAACAGTGTTGAAGTTCAGTGAGGAAAGGGTTCAGAGGGCATATAAAACAGCCATCTCCATTCTCAGTAATACAGCAACGGGAGCAAGGAAACATGGCATATCAGGTAGAAAAATGAGGCCAAAGAGATGACCCCACTTGGTACCAAGGGCTTTCTTCAGGCCGAAGAATTGCTGTCCTTCCTAGAAATGGGAACCCAAAATGTCATGTTAGGCTGTGTTCTACAAGGAGAGTCCATCAGGATCAGCTCTGTCTTGATGATGACATTGACAATGAATTTCACAAAGTCACATGGTAAGTTAAAGAGTAAGTAGTAAGGAATGTTTGGACAATGAGGAAAGCAGCCAGAGGTCAGAGAGAATGGGGAAGACAGTCCCTTAGTGATCCCATTGTCCCACAGAAGCAGCCAAGAACCAGAACTTGGCTTGTATGCAGTACACAGGAAGAGGACCATGCCCCACTTGCCTTATGTTGACTTATGTGAACAAATATGAGCGAGCAGGCCTGTCTGTGGAGAATGCACAAGCTGGTTGGCACTCGACAGTCTAACTTTGCATGCCAGCTGTCTGCAGGCTGTATCTGCACCTGGAGTCCCTGGAGCAACGAGAACTTGCAATCTTTCTCCTAGAAGGGAAAGGTCTAGGACTGTGGAAAGCTGAACTTGTGCACAGTTCCTTTCACTGGGGCAAGTGTCGTGAAGGGAGCCAAACCCATAGCCTCATTCTAAAGCACTTCAGGAAGGATCCACGGTCATTTTCAAAGATATGGCTGGCTCCTCCAGGGGTACTGGGTCAATAACCTAGTATCTTGCCATTGTCCTAGGAATCTAGATAAAGATTTGTAAGACTGATGACCTCCTCACCGCAGTACGTCAGTGAAATTAAAACATGAGTTACAGTGATCCATTGAAAATACATTGACTAAAATGCAATTTATAGTGACTTTTTTGTTTTCTTTTCTGGCTACTTTAAAAAAAAGTTCCAAGGTTATGTTCCATAAGAACATTTTATTACCTGGTTGAATTTAAGTGACTTAATTGATGTAGTTAAAGCATTAACTTTGCTGATAAGAACCAAAATGACTCAGGGCAAAGCCATTGTCACATTGTTATTATTTAACATGGACTGCAAAGAGCTGTGCACAGGAATCTCTGCCTAGTGCACAGTTAGACACGGTCTATGTCCCAGGGGCATGCAATCCCAGCAAGGTTGTTATATGGTATTCATTGTGATTTGATGAACTTCATTTATCTAGACAGCCACTTGTTTAGGATGAATTGGGACCTACTGAATCATCTTAATTCAGAGGCTTCTCCTGCACCGTGAATCTGCAGCCACTATTAAACTTGGGAAGATTTGGTAGCCATGACACAATGAATGTATTATTCCAGAGAAATTCTCTGGTGTGATGAGTCATGAGCCTTATGGACAGGTGTTGGGCGATGCTTGCTCTCACCTTTCTTCCCTTTAGGCTTTAAGTATGATATCAATGCTGTACTCACTGTTACTCATCTTTTCCAATAAAGAAGTTATCTGTCACTGGTGATGCTGTTTCCCCAATAGTACAATCATTCAATTCTTGGGGAAAAAAATCACACAGCCTGAAACCCTGGTACAAGACAAGGGTTCCCCTAGGCACTGAGCTCTCTGAAGCTATGAGTTAATGAGGAGAGAGAATTCTTTCGGTGGCGGATACAGCCATTTTATGGCATTCTGTTCCTAATTGAGAGTAGGCACTCCCATAAACTATACAAGGAGAATTTATTTGGGTTATTTACAAGGCCAAGGGAGGAAACATGCAAATAGAAAGGCTTGAATATAGAATGAATCTAATGGCTGAACAATTGTAAATTCTATTTATGGGCCATAGGGATTTTTGGGTTTTCTTTCCTAAGATAGGTAATATGTAAGATTTGGAGAGAGGAAAAAAAGGTTTAAGACTGCAAGTCTCTAAATTCTTAGCCTCTTTCTAAGTTAATTCCTGTGGACTCTTTCAATGTGTGCCAAGTCTATAGTCTCTGATGCTCCTGCTTAAATTTGAAAATGAAAGGCTGAAAAATACAGATGAATTCTTAAATGTCATAGCAACTTTCAATCATCTTCTCTGAGAAACACTAAGGACATTGCATCCTAAGAGAGGCAGAATAAGTAGAACACAGACACACGCCACTTGTATACAAGCATACAAATAAGCTCAGTTGCCCACAAACACACACATACACATGTGCACACACATGCTTATATTCACATATACACAAACATGAAAATACACACATATGCACGCATATCCATACACACAAATACATGCTTGCACATATTTATAACACATACATACATACCCGTATATATACATATACACAAACACAAGTACACATATACATATATACACACATGTACATATACACAAACATACAAACACACACATATATGCACACGTATCTATAAACACATATACACACTTACGAATATCCATACACAGAGACATGTACATTGTGATATTTTGAATGTATTTGGCTCCAATAATCTCATAGGGACTGGGACTAGTAGGAGGTATGGTTATGGCCTTGCTGGAGGAAGTATGTCACAGTGGGAGTAGGCTTTAAGGTTTCCTATGCTCAGGGTACTGCCTAGTGTGTCAGTCAATTTCCTGTTGCCTGCAAGATGCAGCATTCTCAGCTCTAGCACCTTGTCTACCTGCGTGGCACTATGCTCTCCATGGTCATGATGATAATGATAATGAACTGAACCTCTGAAACTGTAAGCGAGTCTCTCCAATTAAATGTTTTCTTTATAAGTGTTGCTGTGATCATGGTGTCTCTTCACAGCAATGAAAAACCAAACCGAGACACACATACATAACCATACATACTACCCCCACACACATACACAAACACACATATATACACATATGTACACACATAGACACATAGAGCATATTTGTCATGCATTTATAGTTTTGTATCTGAATTTATCCAAAGACAGATCAAAAACATTCATAAAAATTGCTTCTGAACTTAACCTGCACATGTTTTCTCTTTCACTGTCAGTATTCTCTAAACCATGCAGCATAAAAGCTATTTCTGAGGTATAAAGCATTACTTCTAAGCTAAAGACAGCTTGAATGCTATGGGATACTATAAATAGTATATCACTGTCTTTTTTTGTTTGTTTGTTTTGTTTTCTTGAGACAGGGTTTCTTTGTGTAGCAGTCCTAGCTGTCCTGGAATTAGCTCTTGTAGACCAGGCTGACCTAGAACTCACAGAGATCTGCCTGCCTCTGCCTCCTGAGTGCTGGTATTAAAGGTGTGTTCCACCACCAGCTGGCCTATACCATTGTCAATCATGGGTTCGAATTTCAGACTTTGATGGCTGCAGGAGTCCAGGAGCCACTTCCTCATGGGATCCAAGAGATGGCAATGCTTTCTATGCACATGAACTTGCTATCACCCTTAAGAAACTGGTCTTTGACAAGACAAGTGTGTTGTTTTTAATGGGAATGGCCACCATAGGCCCCTGTGTTGGAATGCTTGGGTCCCACTTAGTGGAACTCTTTGAGAATGATTAGGAGTTGTGGCTTTTCTGAAGGTGGTGTATCACTGGGGTGAACTTTCAGTTTTCAAAAGTTCTTGTCTGGCCCAGACTCACTCTCTCTGCCTACAACTTATAGATAAGAGGTGAGCTCTGAGTTACTGCTTCAACACTATTCCTATCTGCCTGCCACCATGCTTCCCACCATGATGATCCAGGACTAACCCTCTGTAAGCAAGCTTCCAACTAAATGCTATCTGGTTGGTTTTAAATAGGCCTCTTTCATTAAATACCAGAACTCAATGGGTTTTATAAGTCTGTTTAGTAAACAACAGCTTTTAAAACTACAATCTATTTCTAATACTTTTGAAAGAGCTATGATGTTAGGGGATGCATTAGGAATTTTTAAAATAAGTATATCTATAACCAGACAAGGCAATTTGGTTTCTCCGAATGATGAAAAAATTAGTTTATATTAAGGGTAGATACATTTTAACATTAAGATTGTTAATAATCTAGAAGTTGAGAATAAAGAGATAAACTTCTGCAACACCTTATAGAGATCCAGACTTCATATGTGCATATGTTAAGCATACATAAAATGAAATTTACCACTTCTACTATTTTAAATACTATATAACTCGTTACAAGTGTTTTAAACTGTAAATATAATTCTAAACTCATGGGTCAAGGGAAAACAGACAGGGGCTAATAGCTGTGAGTCACAGTGTGCCAACATTGAGTTCATTTAAATATAATAAATACACTTTTTAGCAGAACAATTGATGTCCACAAAAAGTGTGACATAAGCAAGGACCAATTACTTTTTAGCAGAAGCTATAATAGCAAAAACAATAATCTATATGATCCCCGTGTTTTGGCTGAATACAGATTTTTTCAGTTTTGTCTGTGTCAATTTAAGAAAGCACACTGATAAAGTTCATAACTTGAACACTGAAAACTGGGGATACTTCCTGTGATGGTTCATCTTGTGTGTCTGCTTGACCAGGTTAGAGTGCCCAGTTATTTGTTCAAACTCTTATAGAGCTATTGCCATAGGAGCTTCTGCAGATGTGATTAACATCTGAAGTTAGTGGTAGGAGAGGACAGAGTAGTGTGATAGGGTCTCATTTTATCAGCTGCAGGCTGAAAGAACAAGTGTTTCAGAGACACAATTCCGTCTCAAGATAGTGATTTACAAACTCTTGCCTGTTTTCCAGAATGACATCCCAGATACACACATGTGAGTAAATTTTTCTCTCTTTTTTGTTAATTAAGAAATAGTCTCCCTAGATTGTAAAAACTGGTATCATCATTTTTTTTGTTACCCTGCCTCTATTCATGAGTATTTGAAAAGGCCAAAGTTGCCATACTGTTTCAGTTATTTGGGTATCCAAAATGTATTATGGAACTTTGCCTCTGGATCCTCACCTTCTAGATTATTAACCATCTTAACCTTAAAATTGATCAACCCTTAATATAAACTAATTATTTCACTATTGGGAGAAGCCAAAGTACCTTGTCTGGCTATAGAAATATTTATTTGATAAGGTTCTAATTTCTCTCCTAACATCATAGCTCTTTCAGAACTATTAGAAATAGATTATAGATTTAAAAGCTGTTAGACTTATAAAACCCATTGTGTTCTGGTATTTAATGAAAGACACCTATTTAAAACTATAAAACCACCCAGACAGCAGATATCCAAAGCCTGCTGTGACTTGTGTCTTTGCTGTTCTTGCCAGCCTCCCTTTGCTGGTTCCCTTCTTCCATCAACTCTAGCTATTCAACCTTCCCATTGTTCCCATTTTCCCCCAACATTTCATTTCTATTGATTATTTGGGAATTTCCCATAATGCACCCTGAATACATTCACTTCCCAGGTCCACCCATGCTTGTGATCTTCCCATGCACACACAGGAAGATCAAAAAAATGAAACCAACTCCAATTAGTGTTGCCCATGTACACACTGGAGCATGGTCATACTGCCAGTGGATAATCCATTAAAGAAAACAGTCCTTCTCCATCTCACTCCCATCCAAAGTCATCATCTGGGAAGAGTTATATTTCAGGATCCCTACCACAATGTTTTAAGAGTTCTCTTCAATGGCTTCCTGTCTAGACTGTTTCTTTTGCAGAGAGCAGGGTTGGGTGGGAGAGGTTGTCATAGAAGCCTTCTGTGTCTTTCATTCTCAACTGTGAGTCTGTAGTCATCAATATCACTGCAAAAGAGGCTTTCTTGCCCTATATAACAACATGGGTCGTGGATTTCCCTATGATTTCTTTTGACAGTACCAACCATGAATATCCACATAGCCTCTATCGGCAAGACAGGCCACAGTCACCAACATGACTTCAAAAGGTGATAGCACATATCATGGTCATCCACATGGCCTTCACTGGTAACACAGACCTCAACATGGTCTCCAGCAGCAGCATGTCCATGGTCAGTGCTGACACCTGAAACCATGTTGATGTCCATAGGCCATGTTGCCACTGGAGGCCATGTTGGATGTCTGTGCTACCATTGAAGACCACGATGGGCCATGGTCTGCACTGGAGGCCATGTGGATGTCTGTGAGCTATGTTAACACTGAAGGCTATGCTAACGCCCACTGTTTCCTAAACAAATCCACTTGATCTTTTGTTTGCCATTTAATTGTTATTGCTACTCCTAGAGGATCTCCTAGTAACTGGTTTCATCTCTTTATGCATATGTTCCCAAAATGTGACCTATCTAGACACTCTTTCTTCCTTCCCCATCCTCTTACCAGTTCACTGCCTTGAGGTATTTGTAGCTTTGAATTTTACCAGTAGGAATTCAGCTATGAGACAGCATTCATCTTGTCTGCCTTAATCATTGCTGTTAAAAGATGTGCATGTATTTCAGGGCCCATAAGAAGTGTTTAGTCAGTAGATAGGCAGATGGTGAGCGAAGAGAAAGAGCACTAATAGGGCTATGTCCCTGCATCGTTTTTCGTGTTTACTCCCCATTAAGAGAAAGATCAAGAAAGTGTTGTATATAACCATTCACTGAACTGGCTATGTCTCAGGCAAAGTACTGGGTTCTGAGACTATATCAGTTAAAAAGTACAAGACCTTTGCCTACAGAGATCTCTCACAAGTAATACAGCAGGAAGAGAGAGGGGTTTGATGTGATGTCATATTCCTAAAACATGTCGAGAGTGCATTAGTGACTATGTTTTATCTTGCCTCAGAAACTTTCTGAAACAGCTTTAAGCCGGCATATTTTAGTGTTAACATATTTGGTTATTCAGATGTGGTTTTTGAGTAGGTAGGGTTTTGGCACCCTATCAATTCTAATTATAAGGACTTAAAGCTGAAAAAATTTCAGATTAAAGCTGAAAAATTAAAATTGCATATTTTCACTAAAAAACACAATATAGAAAGGAATTAGCTAATCATATATAAAATCATGAATTCTTTGACTTGGGGCTTTCTTGTTTGAAATCATAAAAAGAAAATAACTCTCTAAAGATATACACAATACTTTTTAAATTATTTTATTTAATATCCATACATGTGTATAATATATTTGGATCCAATCTACCTAACATACCTTCATCTTCATGTGTCCTCTTTTAAATAATAATTCCCAATGAGAACATTTAATTCTCTCTGTCACTGTCTCTCTGTCTTTCTTTGTCTCTGTCTCCAAGTGTGTTGGGCGGACCATCTTCTTGAGCATGCATAGTTTCTCAGGGCCTGTATCACTGATGAAAAAAATGGTTCTTCCTTTCTGAATAGGTATTGACTGTCAATAGCTCCTTATATAGGGATGGGACTTCATGAGATCCTCTTCTATCCATGCTGGGAGTCTGGGTGTCTTGAATTTGCACCAGCCATTGTGACTTCATATATCCAACTATGCTGTCATGCTCAGCAAAGGCCATTTAAGTAGATATCTATTCCCTCTGGCTGCTGCAATCATTTTAGCATTTTATCTTCTTCCACAATGATACCTGTGCCTCCAGTGGAGTGAGTAAGCTATAGCTGTCCCATCTAGAGAACACTCCACAGTCTTTTAGTATCTAAACACTGACCAGTTGTAGGAAGTTTCTACAGTAGTTTCCAACTTGCATTGTCAAATATCTTCAGTGTTAGTTATTCTTCTCCCAATTTCTCTCTTCTATTGTCCTAATAACCCATCCCATTCATGTCTTCCTGTTCCCACCCCCAGTCATCCATGTTATATCAGCCTCTCCTTGAACTCCCCACACCATGACCCCTTACTACTTCCATTCCTTCGCTGGGTACTCCAGCTTAAACACAAATATATAAAGGTTCTACATTAATATCTCATATGAGAGAAACATATGTGCTGCTAATCTTTCTAGGTCTAGGTTATCTCACTCAGAATGATTATTTTTAGTTGCATTCATGTGCCTGAAGATTTCACAATTTTATTTTTCTTAATAGTTGAATAATATTTCATTGAATAAATGTAATAAAATTTTCACTAGCCATTTATCTGTTGATAGACATCTAATTTGTTTCCATTTCCTGGCTGTTTCAAGTAGAACAGCAAAGAACATGGACAAGCAACTATCTCTGTAGGAGGATATAGAGTCCTTTGGGAATATGAGCAGGAGTGGTATATTAGTCTCTAAGGAACAGAACTTATAGAATGAATATACGTGTACACAAACACACACACACATACAGTATTTATTAGAAAAGGTTACATGCTATGATCCAGTCAAATTAACAGTGACAGTCTACCAACACAAAGAATCCAGTAGTTGTTTTAGTCCACAAGGCTGGATGTTTCTACTAATCTTCAGTATATGCCAGAATTCCAAAACAGTAGACTCTAATAACAGAGAAGGAATGGGTTTTGCTAGGGACAGCAAAAGCAAGCAAAGAGAGCCAGCTTCCTTCTTTCATGTCCTTTATATAGGCTGCCAGGAGAAGGTGTGGGCTAGATTAGACATGGATCTTCCCACCTCAATAGATTCATATTAAAAGTAGGTCTTCCCTCTTCAAATGATTTAATTAAGAAAAAAAATCCCACAAAGTTATACCTAGCTGCTTGGGTTTTAGTTAATTCCAGGTATAGTCAAATTGGCAATCAAGAATAGCCATCACAAGTGGTATAGCTGGATCACATGGTAGGTTCATGTGTTACTTCTTTAAGAATCTCTATAACAATCTCCATAGAGTGTTGAGTATGGGAAGTCCTTCTGTATATGTGCTGATTTTATTGGTTAATGAGTAAAGAAGTGTCTTTGGCCTGTGATAGGGTAGAATAGAACTAGGTGGGAGCCCTAAACCGAATGCTGGGAGAAAGTAAGTGAAGCCAGTGAGATGTCATGTAGCCACCAGAGGAAAACGACACTAGGCACCAGCTGGAATCTTGCTGGTAGGTCACAAGCCTCATGGTAAAATATAAAATAATAGAAATGAATTAATTTAAGATGTAGATCTAGAAATACACTTAATCTATTGGCCAAAGAATATTGCAAAACATATAGTTTCTGAGTGATTATTTCAGATCTGGGCAGCCGGGAACCAACAAGCAGCCTCCACTCAATATATTGGCACCAACAAACCAGCTAAATCCGCATAAAACCTAAGAGCTTATAAAAAAATTCTAGACACACGCACACAAAAACAAAAATAAAACAAAAACCAAAGTTTAGCTGCATTTCTTTTTTAGATGGGCTCATTTAAGAAAGGTCTTCCCAATTCAGCATTAACAGCAAAACAAACCAAAAAGCAAAAAACATGCTGTTTCTTAAGGAAACTTCGATTTACATTTCTCTGATGACTAAGGATGTCACGCACTTCCTTACGTGTCTTATTAGATTATTAAGCCATATTAGATTACTCTGTTGAGAGTTCTCTGTTTAGGTCTGTACTCCATTTTTTTTTATTGGATTACTTGTCCTTTTGATGTCCAATTTTTTGAGTTCTTTGTACATTTTGAAGATCAGACCTCTGTCTGCCGTGAGTTAGTGAAGATCTTTTCCCATTCTGTAGACTGTCGTTTTGTCTTGTTGACCGTGTCCTTTGCTTTACAGAACCTTTTCAGTTTCAGGAGGTCCCATTTATTAATTGTTTCTCTCAGTGTCTCTGCTATCGGGGTTATTTTTAGGAAGTGGTCTCCTGTGCCAATGCGTTCAAGTGTACTTCCCACTTTCTCTTCAATGAGATTCAGTGTGCCTGGCTTTATGTTGAGGTTTTTGATCCATTTGGACTTGAGTTTTGTGCATGGTGGTAGATATGGTTCTATTTTCATTCTTCTACAAGTAGATACCCAGTTATGCCAGCACCATTTGTTAAATATGCCTTCTGTCTTTCATTTTATATTTTTTGCTTCTTGGTCAAAAATCAGGTGTCCATAGGTGTGTGATTAATATCCAGGTCTTTGATTCAGTTCCATTGGTCCTCCTGTCTGTTTTTATGCCAATACCAGGCTTTTTTCAGTACTGTAGCTCTGTAGTAGAGTCAGGGATTTCCATCTTACACCTGTAAGAATGGCCAAGATCAAAACACTGATGACAACTTATGCTGAAGAGGTTTTGGGGTAAAGGGAACATTCCTGCACTGCTGGTGGGAGTGCAAGCTGTTATAGCTCCTTTGGTTATCAGTATGATGATTTCTCAGAAAATTAGGAAACAACCTTTCTCAAGACCCAGTAATAATACTTTTGGGAATATATCCAAAGGATGCTCAGTCATACCCAAGGACGTGTGCTCAGCTATGTTCATAGCACCATTGTTTGTCATTGCCAGAACCTGGAAACAACCTAAATGCCCCTCGACCAAAGAATGTATACGGGAAATGTGGTACATTTACACAACGGAGTACTACACAGCAGAAAAAATAATAACATCTTGAAATTTGCATGCAAATGAATGAATCTTGAAAACATCCTATTGAGTGAGGTAACCCAGACCCAAAAAGACAATTATCATATGTACTCACTCATAAGTGGTGTAGAAGATAAAGCAAAGAAAACCAGCCTACAAATCACAATCCCAGAGAACCTAGACAGCAATAAGGACCCTAAGAGAGACGTACATAAATCTACTCTACATGTGAATCTCCTGAGTAAATTGGGAGCATGGGGCCCATGGGAGAGGGTTGAAGAGGAGGGGAGAGGTAGGGAGGGAAGCAGATAAAAATATATAGCTCAATAAAATCAATAAAAATAATAATAGACTCTAAAAAATGAACAAACAGCAGCTTCCTGGTTTGTTATAGTGGCACATACAGCTCTGGCTCCTTCAGGAGGCCAAGCACTTAAGTTGGGTTCATGAGCAGCATGTTATGAATTGTTTAGTGGTGACACACACCTACTGCTACTCTGGACCTGGGGCAGAGGTAATGGAACTCAGAAGCAGCAAACATGCCTCTGCCATTTTGGAATGAGTGGAGCGAGCAGGAGAACCACGGAGTTGGTCCTAGCCATGCCTGTTTAGCAGTTAAAAAATAAAAATAAGTGCTCCTTGTCAAAAAATAATTATAGATACACAATAACACAAATTCAGATATAATAGACTGCTAAATGAGTCACAGTGTTGGACAAACATATGTAGGCTTGGGGGAGATAAAAATAGTTTTTAAAAAAGAAAATGGTTTTAAAAAATAAAACAAAGTCTTTAAAGAGACAGAGTACAGACAGTCATATATTAAAGGAGTAAAAAACCATAAGTCACGTAAAGATGGAATATACACAGAGAGTCTGGATTATATATGTTATTATATTTTCTTTAAACTTTTTGACTGTGAACAAACTAAGTACAAAGATATTTTATTGTAGTGGCTGCTAAGTTAAATCAACATATATACTTTGAAGGTATCTTGACTTCAAAATTTGGGTCTAAGGATATGTTGCTTTGGAAAAGAGATTCTGCTTTTGTTTCCACAGAGGATGAGAACCTGTGGATTTCTTCTGGACTAATGTGGTTTAATGGACCCCTTGAAAATATCCAATAGAAGTGGGTGGCCCAGAAGATCCGACATTTCAGAGGACCTCTGTTAGAATTTTCTCTGAGTTCTACATCCAGAACAGCCTAAAGACTGCAGGTTGAGATGATCAAGCCTTACAGAATATTCCAGTCAGTACTTGACCATAATCCTAAATTTTCTTTAGGTCCCCATAAGATTATCAGCACCTCCAATCAACAGGAAGTAGTGTAGAAAACTACACCCACAAAAAATGGATTATGGATGTTTGTCTTTGTTTAGAGTGTTGGTTACAAGTTGTTATGGACAATGGTCAGGAAAAAAGCTAAACAAAGGAGATTAGATTCTGAGTTCTTGTTTTGAAAAAGTGGGGAAGTATTGTGGGACAATGGTCTTGTACCTTGTAAAGATTTGTCACTTGTATTGGTTTAATAAAACTCTGATTGGCCAATAGCCAGGCAGGAAGGCAGGAAGTATAAGCAGGGTAACTAGAATAGAAGAATTCTGGAAGAGGAAAAGCTCAGTCTGTTGCCATCACCCAGACACAGAGGAAGCAAGATGAGAATGTGTCACTGATAAAAGGAACCAAGGCTTGTGGCTAACACAGACAAGAATTATAGCTTAATGTAATATGTAAGAGTTTATTAATAAGGAGCCTGAGCTAATAAGTCAACCAGTTTATAATTAATGTAGGCCTCCATGTGGTTTTTTGGGACTGAACAGCTGTGGGGCTGGGCAAGACAGAAACCTCTGTCAACAACAGAGGATTTGCTACTTTGCACTCCCACCAACCATTAACAATTAAATTAGCTTTCTCTGCATCCATGGTAGCAATTGCTCTGCTACATTTTAGCTATACTGAGACAACATGTTTATAATGCTAGTTCGTTTGTGAGTGCCTATGAAGACTATTTAACATCCTATTTTGCTGTATCCTTTTTAAAGAATTTTCTGTGTGCTTTGTACCTTCTTCCTCCTGCAAATATAGCTCAATGATAGACTGGTGGCTCTTGTGTGTGTGTGTGTGTGTGTGTGTGTGTGTGTGTGTGTGTGTGTGTGTGTGTGTGTATGTGTGTGTGTGTGTGTGTTGTGCTGCCTTCACCTCAATCACCAACACCGTAAACACAGGCACACACACACACAGAGGGAGAGAGAGATAGAGAGAGAGAGAGAGAAAGAGAGATAAATGAAAATGAAAAAAAATAAGTAAGACACCCATCTCTAACATTACGTTTGATACTCCAGGTGAATGCCAAACCCCAGGTCTCCTATCCCAAGAATGATCAACCAAAAGGCTTGGTGCAAATTTGGTGGAGTCATATAAGCAAGAATTTCAAGAGAAGAAGAGCCTCTTCACACTGCACCCTGTGGGTGTGGGTTTTCTACACAGTGCATGTCATATTTTTAACTCAGTGCAAGTTTATTAAATAGAAAAATCTAGCCCCACACAATATATCTTTCTTTATGTGCCTGCCAATATCTGTGTCTCATGACCTTGTTTATTGGAATGAATCTTTCTAAATGCAGAGAAAGCAGGGAGAGAGGGGGGTTGCAAGAGAAGGAGGAATGGGGGGCCTTTTTCTTATTTACTTCATTATAAATACAATGAGAAAATTTATATTCAAATCATGACTTGAAATAAAGTTGATTATTTTTTCCTTTTATAATTTTCTTCCCATCATCAAAATTGGGATGGACAGATAGCATGTTGACAACCACCATAGAAGTGGAAATCAGGAGGGCATGCCAGGCAACACCCTGAAAAATCCTTAAGGGTCAATAAATGACTTTTGTTCCAGAAGCATTAGTTTCTTCATCAGGAAAATGGAGACATCCTATAGTATCTCTTACCTGATTTCTTCTAAATGTAGGCTGCATTGTAAAATTTATCATATGTATATTTATATGTATTATATATATGTATTACATATTTATGTGCATGTATATCCACATACATATAATAGGTAGTCAATTTTAAGCAATAAATCCACCTAGGAGACAGGCTGTTTTCATATTTTTCATGACGGAAGCTGCATGCATGTGTCAAAATATGTAATGCTGTGTTCTTTACCTGTGCACTGCCTGATGTATATCAACTGTACTTTTTAAAAGCTCCAAGAAAAGAAAGCAAGAATGATGCCTGAGCATATTATCTTCAGAGAATAAAAGCAACAACACGTTGGAGAGGGAAAAAACAACAAACATACAAACCAAAAGACTGAAATGTATTTCCCTGTGTGTACTTTTTGGAACAATGAAAACACTGCTGCTTGGACAAGTGAAAAAAAAGAAAACCACACGGACCCTTTAGTCTCCACTCTGCCTGCCCCTGAATAATCTACACAAGACATGGCTTTGAGACCAAGTGAGTTGTGTTTATGTCTAATGGAATTTGTGAAGGCCTCTTGACTTGAATTTTTGCGTGGTTATTCTTCATTGTTTGAAAGTAAGCAGCTGTCGAGTCTTCACCATTCCATGCCTCCAGTCTGGAAGTGGGAGGGGCCTGAGACTCCACTCCTGACAGGCAAGAGAAGTTCTGTTCACCTGCCAAAAAAAAGGCCTGGAATAGGCACAGGAAAGTCCAAACAAAGCATGGAAGAGAAAAACAATTAAGTCAGACAGACCACAACACAAAAGTACATTTCTCTGAATTGAACTGTATTTTGACAGACTATGTTCAATAAAACCAATTAACTGAGCATCCAGTAGCTTTGGGAACAAGGAGAAAGGAAAAGCAGGAGGTGGAGAGTATGCAAAGGAGAGGGGGATGGGGTACTTTGCAGCTTTAAGGACAACAGTGATCTTTTCTAGAATCCCCAGGTATCATACATGCCAAGTGTGTAAACACAGGAAGCAAAATGGAGAATGAGACAAAAACTGTGGGCATGAAAGAACAGGCCAAATGTGGAGGAGATCAAAGCAAGTTCCCTCTTTACTATGAATTATACAGAAAAATGGCCTTGGTGATTTGTTTTTCTTTCTGCTCGAAACAAGAGTTTAAGCCAAATGAAAAGTTGATTCAGTTCTTTCTAATTATTTTATCTGCCTGGGTAATTTGGGCAAAGGACATCTGAATCACACACCCCTTTGCAAATATGTTCTCTTGTTAGGGAACTTTGCAAAATTCAGTGATGGTCAAGAAAAACAATACATTTGTTGTTTTTCAGATACTGTAATAGAATGTTAGAACTTAAGTAGTTTATAAAAAAAAGACATTTACTTGGCTCATAATACCATAGGTTTAACTGGGGACCTCAGAGAAGATGACATCACAACAGCTAGAGCGGGTAAGAGACAGAGATGGGAGGTAGGAAGCCAAAGACTGCGGTGAGGGACTGGTCTCATTTTATCATGACAATTCACTTCCATCGAGTCCACAGCGGTCCCATATGAACCATTTAAGCCCTTCTGTACAGCAAGATGACTACAGTGACGGTCACCATATTCATAGTCCCCATCCTTTCAACGTGTGGGCTCTTGAGGGGTACACATATTCTCAACAGCCAAACCACAGCAAGACAGTGGCATGGGAAGGTTAGAGCTATTTATTTGCTCTGATGTTTTTAGGGTTTTTGTTTTGTTTTGTTTTTTTGTTTTTTTGGTGGGCGTGTAGGTAGTTTTTCTTTCCTCAACACCAAAACAGACTTCTTGATGAGCTATCTGTGTGTTATAACCAGGTCTCAATTCCTTCTTGCTTTTTTTCAAGCCACATCAACAGCAGGAAAGAGAAAAGAATGGCCTGGGTAAAGCCAAAGCAATGGAGAAATGCCTTTAGTTATTATTACCAGAATAAATGAAGAAACTGCACGCCAGATGGGTGTACATTATCTATCCAACTAAAAAAGTGTCTTGTTAACAGAGATAAATGGTCTGAAATGGCAGGACATTTTCTTGCAATTTTAAAAAATAATAGCAGCAATATTTCAGAGGATAATTTTGCCATTTTTTCAAGGTTTCTGCTAAAAAAAAACCCACATTTGATATTGATAGATATATCCTTAAAGTGCTCATTGGCACATTCATAAATATGTGAAGCTGAAAAGGGATTTTTAAAAATCTCAACTCTAATAATCTTCTTGGAAGCTTGAAGACACAACCCAAGTGGCAAGTTGTCAGGATCGCGGTGCATGTGTTTCCCTTACTCCTTTTAAAACAAAGCAGAGGCAGTACGGTGCAGTGAGCCTGGCTGTGGCAATGACTTCGGATGTGTAAAATGTTGTGGAATCAGTTTGCAAGTATCCAGGAAGTAGACAATCATATCACTATCACGTGGGATTACTATAAGAATCGGCGTGTTTATATTTTTCTGAAGACCAGAGAAACAGCCTCTGACACCATCTACCTCCTTTATGAGACAAGGTCTCTCATTAGTTCAGACTTACCTGTACAATTAGGTGAGGCTGACTGGCCAGCAAGCCCAGGGATTACTCACCTATGTCTCCTTAGCACAGGGGTTACAAGTGTGTGCTTTTATGCCCACCAATTTTGTGTAGATTCTGGGGATCAAACTTGGGTCCCTGTACTTGCAGGGCATGCATTTTACTGCTATGAACATTTATAAAAGACTCTAAGTATTCTTTCTGGTGCCAGCAAGTTGCCACTGAAATATTCACTGCTCATTAAGCATTATTTGTCCTTAGTATCAGGAGGGTTTTCTATTATACAAAAAAAGCTTCTCATATTCTACAATTTTTCCATTTTCCAATGTTATGGGTATATCACTCCACTTGGGACAGAGATCCAAATGAGACTGCTGGTATAAATATATAATAAATAACTATCCCCTTATGTAGACCTTGGCCTAGTTAAATCTATGTTACAGCTAATTTTAAGATCCATTATGAATATACAACCATCACCTTCATTTGCATCCAGCCATATTTGTAGGCAAAAGAGGTTGTTTACTAGAAGAAAAATACAATTAATTTCTGAGATGTTTTATTTTATTTGGAAAGCCTCATTCCTCTGGGAACATAACAATGACTTACTGATTTATAAAGTGCTATACTTTGAAGGTAGTCAAAATGCTTTCTTTACAATTGTGATGCCCTGCATTTCTAATCTCAGTATTACCTTGCTACAACTTACAAAGTGCCCACAGAGAAGGTTTGAGCCTTTTTCTGTTTGTGTCACCTCAGTTGCCCTTGTAGTCACACAGGAGCATGGAATAGGCTTTAATTTTCCATTTATCAAGTGGCTAGTTGGTTTGTTTAATTACTAAGCACACTGATGATTACATGTGACTTAGTACCTTGATTATACCAAAAGAAATGTCCATGTTATATGTAACATCCCAGGCTTCTAAAAGAAATATGAAGGGCCTCCTTGGACAATTACAGCCCAGTTATACGGAGTTTGGATGTTCCCATCATGCGTAGGGGCATAGATTAAAACATGAGATAATGGATTTTCCAGGGAAATCAGCTCTTGGAAAATAAGAAGAGTCCATGTATGGATCCCACGGTATCAAATCACAGTCCACAATTTGCTCTTTGCAGCTCAAGTTGGAGTCGTTTACTGAACTGAGGAAACTTACCATATGAAAAAAACAACATTTCAACCCACTGTGCTGGCTAAGAGGAATGACAACAACATCAGATTCAGCTACCTGGTAAGGGAGAACTCTGGCCCTGAAGGAGCCTGTTCTTTGCATGTATGGGGCTAAATGGGTCTTTGCTGTGACTCTACTACAGTATTGTTCTGCAAGGGGAAAATAATCTTCCTGAGACCAGCCCCTTCCTTATGCTACCCAAGCACTCATGACTGGAGCTGCCATGTTTTCATATACCTTCTCTGCTTCCTGCTTTCTGGACCAATCCCTGCATGTCCCATGTTAGCTAACATTTTAGAGCAAGGAGTGGGTGATACAGTCTCCCTCTTGTGGTCAAAGTTAAAATAAAGTAAATCTTTGCCACAGGCCTTTCTAGAAACAGTAGGGGAGCTGAAAAAAAAAGAAAGATGAGATGATTTAAGTGTTTATCCCAACTATTCACAAGGCTTGATCTTTCCTCCTCTTCATATGTGGTTGCTCAACTTTGCCATGGTTGTGGGCCTTGGTAAACAACCCCTCTAGCCAATAGCTTGCTAAGGGTTCCTTTGCTGACACATTCAGACTTAAATAGACACTGGTATTATTTACTGAGCTCAATTTCCTCTGAAACAAAGTGGGAAACGGTAATCTGATGAAATCCCCATCATGGCATAAATGGCTAATGGCATTACCTCTGCAAAATATTTCATTTTGACAGTTGTATTTCATAATTTATTCAGTTCTCTGAGTTTTAATGTCCTCATCAATGAAATGTTTGTGATAAATGAGATCAGGGTGCTAATACAGGCAGGAGAGGCATAGCATCCAGGCAGTGGGCTTGTCCCTGTCCCAACTTCCTTCCTCGAGGACCATGGCTCTGCTTCAGAAGCTTTCTCAGTAGGAAAACAAAAGGACAACTAACTTTCCTTCCTGGCCTTAAAAGATTCCACATGACCACGGAGATGCTCCTAACACACACCATTGAAGTGAATACACCAAGTATCCATTTTACAAGTAAGAAAATTTAGGCACAGAGACATTTATGGTTTACTTGAACCATTCAGTCACCTTGAACCCCATTCTGCCTCTACCATCGAGATCTAGGAAGGTGGAAGTAACTAGAAAACTGTGTGGAGCCTCCCTTTGTCCAACCTGAGCACAGTGATCTTTACTTGGAAAGAGGGAGTACTAGGACAAGAGACTTGACATCCTCTGTGCAAATAACCTGGAAACCTTCTTCCCTCCTCTTCCCCTGCCTTCCCCTCCCTTGCCTCTCCCTTCACTGGTCTCTCACCTTCCCAGTCTCATCTACTGTTGGTCTAAATTTCCATTGCTTCTTCCATCATCTCCCTTTTCTTTCACCCACCTTACTTTTCTCTACCTCTCTCCTCTGCTGCCTTTCTTTCTTCTTGTCTATCCCTCCCCTTCTCTGCCCAGTGCCCCTGGCTCTCCTCTAGTTTTCACATCGCATCAGTACCAGATGTGTGTATAACATATTATGGGAAGGACCCATTATTGCTTTTCTGCAGAGATGTAACCTGGTGGGTAACATTTCCAAAAGGCTTTAACTTGCCAGTGAGAAATAACAAAACCAAAGTGAAACTGGTTCAAAAACCCACTTCAGATCCCAAGCAGAGATGCAAATTTGGGGTGTAAGTATGCAATTTAGTCAGCCATGCAAATTAGCACATGCTCACTTCTTGCCTGGGGCCCTGAAAGAAACCAGAAGGGGAGCCACAAGGAATTTCAATCTGTTTTCTCCTTTAGTTGACTTTTGGCCATGTCTTAGTTTATATTTGCTTCTGTGGATGCCTGTGGCTGATGGTGACTGCTCGTTTTCGTTTTCTTTTGCTTTTGCTTTTAAATCTGGGCATTGAGAAACAGAGGTGAAGTAAAATGAAGGCTTTAGATTGAAGGTGAATAACAGCAAACCTTAGGAGTGACCTTGGAATAAAAAGTGTGCACACATACACACAAGAGCGGGGGAGAGAAGAGAGAGACAGGGAGAGAGAGAGATTCTGAGTTGATTAGGTTGGAAATGCACTTTTGCATTTGTTTTATCCTGCTCTCTCTCTCTCTCTCTCTCTCTCTCTCTCTCTCTCTGTGTGTGTGTGTGTGTGTGTGTATGTGTGTGTCCGTGTCTCTGCATGTTTGTTTGTTTGTGTGTGTGTGTTTGTGTGTTAAATATCACCATTTACTATCATTACTTAAGAGTTTAGGGGTTAGGAGGATTGTATTCAGTTTCAATCATTCAAATACATGCTCTTCATAAAAGCTGTGTCTCACTTTGACAAGGACTATAAACCTCATATGTCTCCTTTAGCTCTAACTAAAATACAACTATTAGGTACCATTTATTTATACCTTCTTGGTGAAGATTCCATTTCCCAATTATTGGAACAGTGAGTCAAATGAGAGCAAATGTTGCTGAAAAAAAAGGAAAGAGTCTCATGGTATGTGAAGAATGCTGAGGATTTATTGAACCTAAGGAGTTGGAAACACAGCTCCACCCATGCCTTTAACTACAAAGATGGTGGTAGGGGGTGCAGGTAAGGGCAAGAGTTTGAAGGAGTTTGGTACAGAGGCAAGGAGGAGAGGAAATTTGTTGAAGTAGAGAGAGAGAGAATTCTTATCTGGTATTTCCTCTGCAATTCTTGTTGTCAGGCCGGCATCTTGCATATCTACCCAAATTGAGCACATTGCTATTACAGAAGCAACGCTTTCTTCTAAGACAGATTAAAGAGATAATAGGTGAAACCAGCTGTAAGAAGCATCTGCCTTTTGGGTTTTGTTTTGTTTTGTTTTTTTCATGTCAAAGCAAGTGTCCTTGCAAGTGGGAAAATACAGGTTCTAGAACTCTTGTGGGATTACATCTTAGGAGTGAGTCCACAGTTTGTGAATCTGTGTGAGCACAATGACTCCAACCAATAATTTCACAGTGGCTTCCCCCTCTAAACATAATGGCCATAGGTCATAGAGGGATGTGGAGCAGCAAGGCTGTACTTCCCCCCAAGACATCTTCCATTCATTACCTTATTCTGTGATTAAGAACTGGGGAGGCTTATAGACAGATACTAGCACTCAAGCCATCTTGAACTGCTTACTTCCTAAAGGGATAGGACAGTTACTTTTTAGGCATTATGGCCCAAGCAAATGGTTTGAAATGGGAACTCTGTCACAAGACTTGGGGTCACCAAGAAGATGGGGAGAATCAATAGTAATTTTTGGAATGGGATCTAGGGTCTACACAGATTAAGGGATGAAGGTTGGCCAGAGAAAGAAATGTCATCTGAGACAGTATTTATTAAGCATCAATGACATGTCATGTGATTTAAATCTAACATGTCTTACTATATCCTGGAAAGTAAACACATTTGTTCTCAGTTTCAGTGAATAAACAAACTTATCAAAAACCTCACCATTCTTAGCTACAGATTTGGGAGGTGAATCCAGTTGTCTTTAGTCACCAAACCCATGAACCACAGAAAATATCCATTTTAGATAATGCATTGTCTTCTCTTCAAAGTCTCGTTGGTGGAGGGTGGTCTCTGTTTTAAGACAGTTTCCTTATATCTCTGACATCCCTCCAACTAGCTACATAGCAGATGATCTAGATCTTGAACTTGTGATCCTCAATCCTCTTGCTTCTACTCCTGGAATGCTGCTATTATAGGCATGCACCATCATGTTCTGTTTATGTGGTGCTGTGGCTGGAATTCAGAGCTTCATACTTACTAAGCAAACATTCCACCAACTGAACTACATCTCCACCCCTCAACGTACATTTTGAAATAAATAGAAAACTGTTCTGGGATGAAGAGTAACAAAATTGGTTTTCAAGTTGTTCTGATCATGGTACAAATAGCAAGTGAATAACGGCACACTGTGATCCTATATATACTTAACTAGTATACAGTTATAAATGCATATTTACCATCAAAAGAAATCTTGTGTTTTGCATTTGTGGTATATTCTGATATATTCTAAAGTGTACTAGAGTATGGTCAGCACTATAGTTATGAATGGTCACTATAAAAACCAGTATCAGGGATCATATCTTAATGTAGATAATTTTCAGGTATATGAACTTGGGCAGGCAACTTTGCCTATAATAATACTAATAACCCATAAAGATAAAATGAGAACTAAATTAATATTACCCAGAAATCAGTGGCTTACAAAACTGCCCAATAGTATTAACTCTTATTATGTTATGTTCTTTGTACAATATGAAACAAAACTTGAGCAACTTTCTAATAACTGACCCAAAAAGTACCAAAAATGTTGACTATTTATGGTGTTATATACACACTATGCCTACTCAGTGGAGGAAGATATGGTTAAATGTTTAACAAAAAATGAAAGTCTTTGGCAATATTTAAGTACATGTGAATAAAGAGAACTCTTTTTAAATTGAGACTATAAATCTAGCCATTTCTTCTTGTAATTTAATATAAAATAATATAACATATGTATTCTTGGTTCTCTTATTTTAAATGATTCCTCTATGAGACTGCGAACCCTTTTAAGGCAGAGACTGTATCTATTAATTTGCTACTGTGTTTTCTTGGCCTGGAGCCATGTCTTCTGCAGAGACATCACTCAAATTACTGCTTACTGACTGATGAAACAAATGAACAGACCAGAATTATCAGTTTATTTGTATTCAAATGTCAGAGTCTTTTTTTCAGTTTTGAGAAAGCAGTTTCATGGACTATCGGCTGCCAGTGAATTAAACAAGTTTCTCCCCCATGGTTTAGCTCATTTCTAAAAGTCAGGTTGGGCAGCCACACAATCTATACTCATTGAGAGTTCACTCTGTGCTTCTCCAAGTCGGAAAGCAAAAGGCCAGCTGGAGAGATTCTGCCTTCATTGTATGCACATATCACTACAGAAACCAAAGTGCTTTGGTGAGGAAGGATCCAAGCACAATTTTTAAGTCTGCCAGACCAGGTAAGAGTGGATATCCTTGACCCCATCTCAGTCTCCGTTTGGAGGAACAAGAGAAGTTAACTGAGATCACAGCCCTGGAAACTTCTGACTGCTGGGCTGTTCAACTCGTGTTTTGTTTTGTTTTTGCTTCTCTCTGTTGATCTGGGCAACCACACAGAGAGTTAGCAGTAGAAGGATTGAAGTCCAAGAAGGAAAAGACCAGGATGCGTATTGTGACGCACTGTTTCCTACTGATCGTTCCAACATCTCTTCATGCCCACTGGACCTTGTACCTGGACCACTTCATTTCCATTTCCCACAAAGACTGACTTCTCTCGAGTCCCAAGAGCTCTTGACTCAGAGCAGAGTTTTCATCTCTACAAGGAAGATGGTAGGATGAACAAGTCCTGAGATGGATCAGTCAGGTGTGTTGCCTGGCAGAATACATCCTGCTTATCCAAGATTATCCAGAGCAATGCAGAGGAGGAGAAAGCCAAAAGACCCAGTACTATTCAGTAGCTTTCAAACTTCTTGAGAAAATTATTAAAACAAGTGAAATAGAAAACCTTACTCATTGTCGTTCCATGGTGCCCGACCCTCTGTATCTAACAGGCAAACGTGGGTAAGGCAGTGATTGTAGTAAAGGAAACGAGCGGAAGCCTTGGAAACCGGCATCCCCATCTGAGCTCTGTCATTTCCCGAACATGAGCTTCTGTGCTGCTAGGACCATGTGTTAGCTTGGAATTTGGTGTGTGAGATCCTTGGGCAAAGCAGAAAGCAGATACAATGCCCATGTGCACTCAGAAGGAGGCACACGGGTGCTCGCATCTCAGCCATTCTCTTCAAATCCCTCTACCACTTTCATTTAAATGGTCCAAGGCTCCTCCTTTAGTGAGATTTGGCTAATAGTAACCCTTGGCATTATATTAAAATTAGCCCAAACAAATGACCCAAAAGCAAAATGCACAAGGCAAAAATAATAAAGAAGTAAAAAGACACAAACCTTAACAAATCCTGAGTTGACTGAAATTATGCAACATTCTAATCATTTTCCCTGAAGGGAATAATTTAATCTTTATAAACTAAAGATTTTAAATGTAGATATGTCTTGTGTGGTTGTAAGAATTATATAATATAAGGTTTGTGATATTTAACACAGTTCTTCACTTACAAATTATTGTTCAATACTGATTTTAATATTTTCCTCTTCTAAATTTGAAAGTAGAACATTAATGTTAGATGCGGCCATTTTCTGCTTTCTCTTACTCCTACCTAAGATAGTTCTTAAGGTACTTTAATTCTACTCCTTCATTGAACACTAGTGTTTCTCACTCTTGTTAATCATGAGCCTTTTTGACTTGTGAAGAATTGATTATTTCTGTCATTGGGTTCCAGAAACTCTCAAAACTCTCAATTCCTAAAATAGTAGTTTTCCTTCTTGGGGGAAAAAAAAACCCTTTATCAATGATCATTACTGACTTTGGCAAAACTTATTCTTCCCAGACCTTTTGAGGGTATGATCACTATAATTTGTTCCTAAATTTCATCTGACTTGTGATTCCAATTTAGCTAGAATTATGAAATGTCCCTTCAAATTAAGTAAACCACAGAAGCCTTTGCACTATCTACAGGATGACAATATATTCCATTAGCCCTCCACTACAGATTTCAGTGAAGTCCAAACTCATTTGTAATGGGTACTGGCTTGGCATTTCTGCCCTTGATCACTATTTAAAAAAAAAAGCCTATTGATGGAAAGGAAGCACCAGCAATCAATAGACAATGTTTGCTTGCAAAAAGCTCTTGTCACTTGCAGATGGCTACTTACTGAGTTGTTGGCAGTAGCTTCTCATGAATCAAAACATTAAAAAGAGGACCTGGTGAGACAGATCAAGTTGGTAAAGGCACCTGTCATCAAGTCTGATGACTTGAGTTCGATCCCAGGACCCACATAGTGGAAGGAGAGAACTGACTACTAAAGTTGTCTTCTGACCTCCACTTGTCCACCAATGCAGGTACACACACAAAAAGATAAAAAAAAATTAAGGAACCTTTTAATACAAGAAAATTAAGGAAATGCATTACCATGTATGAATTTAAAAGTGGGAAGGTTGAAATATGGTATAAGGAGAATGACACTCAATATTCCTCAATGGAAGTGATTAAAAGGAAGAACCAAAGACTGGACAATCTGCCCTGTGTCTTCAGAGATGACATGTCTATGTCAAGTGCCCAGAGAGCTTAAGGAAGTGGACGATATCATGTGAGTGTGAGGTAGGATAAAGTATTCCATAAAACCACCTTAGGGAAACCTAGAGCATTTTTTTTGATACTACCCTTTATAGGACACAACCCTTTCTATAAATCTTTAAAGGTTAACTAATGTTACCTGGAACACACCGATAGCAGTAGAGGAGGAAATGGGATAGGGAATACACATCTATCCTGCTTCTGAATCCAGAGTTCACACCGGCTACTAGACTAAAGAGCAGATACATAAGTGAGAAGCATACAATCTTGAAGAAATATCTGGGAAAAAATGGTTTCCTGTTAAGTTTTGAATTCAATTTACTTCTATAAATAATGATTACCTTTTCTGTGTGATATTAGATATTGAACCTCATGCATGCTAGGCAAGGACTCTTTTACTGAACTGTATCAACAACCTCCATTTTCCATCATTGTTTTCTTACTTAATATTGGTTCTTTTGAGGACACTAAGCCATTATATATTCAGTTATTTATCTTCCAACTATAAGTGTTCTATTCCCATTCTCAAGAGTTGAAATTAAGGGTAAGGAAAGATGGGCTAGTGGGTAGAACACTAGCAGCTTTTACAGAGGACCAGGATTCAGTCTTAGCTCATTTAAGGTAGCTCACATCTACTTCCTCTTCTAGGCTTCAAGACCCCAGACATTCATGTGTTGTACATATATAAGTACAAACTAAATTCTCTCTCACACACACACACAAAATAGCCCTGTAAAAGAGTTGAAATTGAGCCACATTCAAAATGTCATTCATTTAGCAGTTTATTGAACACTGTCATCCAACCAATTCTTCTATCCACCAAGGCATCTATATAACATCTCATGAATAAACATATGTAGCAGCAAGCTTAAGGATTCTGTCCAGATAATCTGAATAGCAACACAAAGTTTAAAATGAGAAATACTCTGTGTTACCAGGTATTTCTACTAAAAACTTAAGCCATCCACTTAATAGTCTTACTGAAATACAGAAGCTGACGTTGAATTCACTATGTAGCCCGGGTAAGTCCTGGAATTGTGTTTCTTCTATGCCTGTTCAGTTAGCATGCCCGTCCTGCATTACCAAGCCCAGCTGGAAGGAATGTCTATCACAGAGTCGGTTAGTGTCCCATCGGAGGCAATCTAGCCTAATGGGTATGTCTATGAGATATAGTCAGATTCTTCTTGTCTCCTGGTGTCTGCCCTGCCACTCTCTAACTGTGTAAAGTTGGAGAACTGTGGTTAACTCCTTGAAGCCCAGGTATTTCTCACCCATTCAATGGATTTAAAACTAATTACATTAACAATTTCATGAAAAGAAGATAACTTATCCAAGGAAAGTGCTTTCCCTAAAACAATGTTTATGCAAGGAGGTATTGGTATTGCTTTCATTTGGAAAGTTCTGTTTTAAGTGAATATAATCTAGCAAAAGTAATTCAATTATTCAGTGTCAATGTGATTTATAAGAAGAGAATGGAATAAGAATAGATAAAACACTACTAACCAGGACAAGGAAAGGGAGGGGCCCCGTCACTATAACCTTAACTGAAGGGGGTGTTGCATAGAAAGCAGGACTACTGATGAGTAGACAAGCTCAGGAAAATGAAAGGAGCAATATAATAGACAGCGAGAAGATGAACTCTTGTCAATTAAACACATTTTTCTGCTATTTATTGAAAATATCAAACAGTACAACTTTTGCTAAATTTGGTGACTTAACCTTTGTAGGCAAAATCTATTGGGCAGCAGACACAAAAATCTACACTGGAAGAGCTCGCCACCCCAAGAGTTTTACTGACCTTTTGAAAAGAATCTGGTTTTCTTCTCTTATTTAATATTCTCTGTTAGCTATTACGCTAAGAGCTTGGCTTTGGAACCCTTTGTTGTTTGTTTTGTTTTGTTTATTAGTTCATCAAGGATGGTTTCCTAAGTTCCAAACCAAAGTATTAGTCAGGGAAAAAGGGTGGCAACAATGGCTAGAAAAAAAAATGAGACGTCTCTGGATACTCCTGCAGGTTAAGCCGGCCCACATCTTCGGAGTATATGATGTGGATGAGTGGAACTTCGCCCCGTTTTCTTCTGATCTGGGACAACTGAGAGTCCAGTGGTAGAAATAATGATGGATTCCTCCAACACTGATATGTAGTCACTGGCAATGAATCCTTATGCAATCTCAGCTCCTTAAAGATAAAATATCACACCAGCTTCTTTGCTATTAGCCCTAAGGGGCTGCCCTTTCGTTTCCAAACAGTATGTATAAGGACCTTCACCAGGGCAACCTTGTTTTATAAGAATTCTCTATCTCATTTGTCTGTAGGAAGTCCCTTCATTGCAATACAGCAGAAAGCAGATCTACCAATGATAGGTTTAGACTAACCTTACTTCATTGCCAGACAGCTCTCAGGAGATTCACTTGGCACACTCCTGGAATTTTTGACTATTCTAACTCTCAGCCCAAGATAATTCCCTGTGGCTAATTCTTTGTCACCCTCCTCTGGGGTTCATTGTTCTGCTTTTCTTTCCTTTCCATCTTCTCCCTTTTCTTTGCCTTAGACATCATTGTTTCTCCATGTGGCTTTCATGCTTTCTATGCTGTAACTTTTTAACTTGATTTTTGCTCAGCTTTTGCCTGGGCATCTTTTTATGAACTTTGCTCTCCAGGTATTCTCTCCCCTTATAAACCTTGATGTGGGAATTCTTTCAGAGCTAATTTTCAGCTTTTGTAAAAACACTTAACAGGAAGCAAGGTAAATTTCGAAAGTAAGTCTTGACATTCAGTGTATCCTGAAATATTCACCCCCAACGGAGTTCTTATTCCCATGCTGTTTGTCTTTCTCAGCAGATAGCTAGGGTGGAGAAAGGAAGGACACAATAGGTTTGCTCATATTCATCTTATGAGACTGATATTTTCCTGGGAGGAGCCTGTTTGTTTATAGACAGGGCCCTTGGGGCTCTCACTGTTAGTGGTTGCCTTGGCAGAGTCACACCATCAGCAGCAGGGATTCACCTCCACCCCTTCTCCTGCCCCCCCATTCACTCTATTTGCTCCAGATTCCTTACCAGGCAACAACAGAAAATCAAAACATTATTTAGATGTCTTTGTCAGTGCTCAAGTTTATTTATAGCAGCCAAGCTTGTGTTTGCTGAATTAAGTTAGCTATTTGTCTCCATATCTAAACACCCTACTCTGTCAAAGCCTGAGATAGATGAGTCTTCTCCACATTTGATCACCCTGTATGCTAACTGTGTAGGTCATTCCAAAGTACCATAGAAGATGGGCCCATTTCTGCTTTTTCCCCAGAAGTCAATGACCCCCATGACTGCTATAAAAGCAAGTTTGGTGTTAAAAAAAATAGATTACAGTGAACACATGTTCTGCTGGTAATGGGTGGGGCAGATACTCTTCACTATGCCAAGGATAAAATTATCCCATTGACTGATTACTTAACTCAAAAGTAGAGCCATATTCTCCTCTTGGGTCTGCCTTTCTTGATTTTGCCTCTTGTTTCTAAATCTCTCTCTGGTGTACAGCATGGCCCTATTTAACAATAGTAAGCTCTGTTTCCATGCCTCCATTTTACTAGAAATGGACTGTTTCAGGCTGTAAACTAAAAGTTTATTGTGCCACACCTGAGTCTTTTTGTATTAGATGCCTGTTGTATTGGCAGTAACTTGAATTTGCCTGAAGACAGCTCAAATGGAAGTTACATTAGGAGATATTTGAATTAGATACATTGGACTCTGGGATCTTTCTAGAAAGAAAATTTATCCAGAGGCATTTGACTTCTAATGCTTCTTAGTAGCTTAAGGGAATATATAAGCAGAGATGTTTTTAAACAAATCACCATGTTAGCAGGTTAGAGACCCAGGAAGCTTTGTCTTTCCCTTTCATGTGATGCCCAGCCTACTCTTTCCCATTGCAGGAAGACAGGAGGAAGTTGGAAGGTTGCTATAATAACTTCATGCCAGTAAAGTAGAATGACTAAACAATTTAAAGACAATCACAGGATCCCAGGCGGCTAGGCCTCTTAGTTTTAAATGGCCATGGACTCATTTACACATTTGTTCACAGAGGGCCAAGAGTCTATATGATGGATCATGCAAGTCAGAGCTAAGTAATGGTTCACCACAGCCTGGTTAATAGTTAGACAAGCTGTTCATGTTTGATTAGGGTTTTCTTCTCCATTGCTATAATTGTATGATAATTAACTCCACAGACTTAGATCTCATTTGGGGGAAATACATACATTTTGAAGTTTCAGGAGTAACAGATTCTACATGACGAGAAACAGTCTGAAATTGAACTGTGGGTCTCCTGCTCAGTCATAAAGATTGGACTGGAAAGTGTCTGCCTTGTGTGCTTTTGTCTCTAAAGGAACTGGTGAGTTTCTTTAGCGCTAACTTCCTCAAAAGGCTCTATACACAAAAGTGTTCTACCCAGACATCTGTTGATAGATGAGAATTGCCAAGTGGCTAACAGCGTGAGCATCTAATGTAATCTGACTTTGAAGCTCAACTTGAGATGGAGCACATGAGGCTTCCCTAGCAGCGAAAACATCCATTAATAGAAGCAACACCCCATGATCCAGTGTTTTACATAATGGAAGGAAATTCTTTTAAAGCAGATGGCAAAGTATCAGAGTGGGCATCCAAATTAAGTCATTTATAAATTGGCCATACTGATAATCACAGAGATCTTCTCCCTCCTCGGACCTCCCATAAACTCAGCTCTACGGCATATCACAGCTACTAATCATTGATAGCCTCATGGTTATGCTAATTTCTGGAATTTCTTATATATTTAAAGAGACATGAGAAGCTTTGGACCAATGACCCATATTTGTTTCCCTCCAAATATAGTTAGTTCAATGCTAGCCTCTGGAACCTAATCTCTATCAAGTGTCATCCTGTTGGGCCCCAAATATTGTCACTTTATAGACTTATAAAGCTACTATTAGCCATCAGTCTTGATAAATGGTTCCTAATTTGAGATTCTCGAATCTTCTGAATGTATCAAAAAACAGGACTCATATGTTCAATTTGGGTCATGGAAAGGAGCTAGCTACTATTAGAGAGGGGCAGAACTCTGTAGCTGTTTGTAGCCCAAGACTTTGACAACATTCATTCATTTTCTCTTTAAATCTTGGATTTTTTCTTCTACCATTTTTAAGCAAGTCAACTGCATGAGGATTTGAAAAGGTAAAAATCCTTCCATAGGGTATCAACATGGGAGTCTTAAAACGAGTATGGGAAGGTAGTGAAAATCAGTCTACAATTTTGTCCTTCCTTCCTTCCTTCCTTCCTTCCTTCCTTCCTTCCTTCCTTTTTTCCTTCCTTCCTTCTTTCCTTCCTTCTTTTCTTTCTTTCTTTCCTCTTTCTTCTTTCTTTAGATGGGGTCTGCCTTTGTAGTCCTTGTTGTCCTGACACTCACTATGTAGATCAGACTGGCCTCAAACTGACAGAGATCTACCTGCCTCTGCCTTTGCCTCTACCTCCCGAGTGCTGGGTTTAAAAGGCCACACCACCATGTTCAGTCTTTTCCAAGTTTTCTGAAGACTCTGTGATTTTACTTGACAAGGCAGAAGTTGCTTATCACCTTTAACTCTTGTCCATGACTGTCTCTTCTTCCCAGGGTATTTGGATCTTCCAGTTACTAAAGGAACTAAAAACTAACCATCAAAAGAGAGTGCTGTTCTTGTTGTATGTAAGGAAATTCTGGAGGCCTAATGTCCCTTTATTAATCTATTTTTCCCTTATTGGTTCTTTGAGAGTTTTGTGAAATGCATTTTGATCATATTCACCTCCTCAACTCTCCCCAGATCTTCTCACCCCCACTCAACCAATTCTGCGTTCTCTTTTTTCTAAAACCCATCAAGAACAATTTGGGCTATTCTTTGGATGTGCAGTCTTCCACTGAAGCATGGTCAATTTGCAGGGGTCTATACTCTTAGGGATAATTGACTTGCCCTTTCTTAACTGCAAACAATTACTTATGACTCCATGGTGAGGGATGAGATTGTATACTTAACTCCCATCCCCAGGTGTGACTTGATCTTGCACAGGTTTTGGGCATACTGTTGCAACTATTGTTAGTTCAAAGATGCACTAATCTCCTATTTGATGATACAATATGAATTTATATTATTACCTTGGGACTTTTCCCCGACTCCTACCCATTTCCATGGTGAGTAGGGAAGTTTGCCTTCTTTCTGATGTGGACTTTGGGAAAATCTCTGGTTCTACTTCTTAGAATAACTGAAATCAGCAGATACTCTAAACAAATGATTAAAACCACCAAAACCCAAGCTGAGCAGATACGTGGGAGGCTGACCGGCCAAGGTCTCAGCTTGTCTCTGCCTCCACCGCACATACCTAAGTAGTACAGTTATGGACATGAAAATCACTGTCCTGGTTATGGTTTCTACTGCTGTGATGAAACATCACAACCAAAACCAAATCGGGGAAGAAAGGATCTAATAGGCTATCATTTCCATATCATCATCTGCATTGAAGGAAGTCAGGACAGGAACTCAAGCAGGGCAGGAATCAGAGGCAGGAGCTGATGGCAGAGTCTACAGAGGAGTACTGCTTGCTGGCTTTCTTCTCCAGGCTTGCTTAGCCTGTTTTCTTATAAAACCTGGGGTGGCTGTACCCACTATGAGCTGGACTCTCTTCTCTCAATCACTAAGGGAAAAAAAATGCCTTAAAGCCTGATTTTTCTAAAGGTGTTTCTCAATTGATGTTCCCTCCTTTCAGACAATGCTAGCTTTGTTGGGTTGACATAAAACTACCCAGCACAACCATCATGTCTGGCTTTTTACAAGTGTGTATGTGCTGAAGATCCAAACAAAGGTCTACCTAGCTCTAGACCATCATATTAAGACAATTATTTTCCACATCCTTGTAAAAGCAGTGAAGAGTCTTTATACTCCATATTTCCTGTCCCCAACAAAACTATTTCATCCCAAGTTCCTGCTTCGGCAGCCACCACATTGCTTCTCTTGCTGTCTGACTGCCTGATATGTCGCTGAAGATTCACTTCTAGCTCTCTAACACTCACAGGTAGAACTACTTCTTTAATATAGCGACCAACAGATAACACCATCATGTCCAAAGCCAGCATTTCTGGCTCAAAATATTCAGACTTACGGGGCCTTTCCATTCAACTGGTGGAGAATTATAGCCTGAAAAGCAAAGAACTGGAAAGAGGCCTTCTTCTTGTGACCTTCTTGAGTAATCCTACTTACCCACCTTGGATTAAAATTGATTCTTCACATGTTTGGGAAAGATAATAAATGATTCCCTGGAGTATTTATCATCATCTACATGCAAAGAGAAGGGTGGTTTCAGGAGGTGACATAAATATACAGTTGCTAAAGCGTGCTTTGTATAAGCATGAACTTTCTTGAAACATATTGGACTTATAGACACTAAAGTAATGAGTCTTGCAGTATTCTAACGAGTGTTCCACTGAGTTAAAGGACAGAGAGTGTTAAGGCTGTAAATACCTATAAAAGTCAACATCAGATCCTCTACATACCGGGGCTTATCTTTCCATATTCTTAAACACCAGGAGGATTTTGAAGTCAGGAATCATGCAGTTTTAAAAACTGTTCATCCTTCAGTTAGACCTCAGTGAGACCCTTGGTTTACTGAGAAATGAACACAGGGATGAAGTCTGCTATGGAGAATTCTGCTTTCTAGGGAAACATTATTTAAATCTAGATTAAAGAAAATGCAAGCAAATTCAAGTAAAGTATTGTTTCCTAAATGTGTAGAAGTGTTTAGGTATGAAGAACACAGGCCTGAGAACATCTGAGAACCAGTCTTGTCCCTAAAATAACTAGGAATAATATGTTCGGCAAATTATTAATTTGATGCTGTTTCCTTATCTAATAAATGGAGATAATTCTATTTCTCTCATAAGGTAATTGAAGATAAAAAACAATATTTTTGAAGACTTCAGCAAGATGCTGACTCAGTATTCATACAATGCAAGGCCCATCTGTTATCATGTATGTATCATGACAATAACAGAAGTAGATCATAGTTGAAGAAACTCTGGGTTAGATGTGTGAAAGTCTGATCATTTCACTATCCAAGTCATCTCTCTACAGCTTTCTAAGATGGGACTTACATTAAAATTTGCACTTAAATACCTGACCTCTGTACACATTGACAATAGTCAATTGGGCTTTCTTTCAAATAACTGAGGGCTACCAATGGACCATGATGCAGGAATCAGCAATGAGATCAGAGCAGCAATGTCATGTAGCCATCTAGGCCCAGTTAGAATAGAGAACTCATGACCCTGTAAAGAGTCATGGCCCTGTAAAGAGCTCCCATTCTCACAATGGATACTAAGCCTACATATCCACAGCAACGGGTACATACTAAAACTACATGCATGTATTGATTGTCTGGAATATCAGACTTAAGGAGACCAGAGGCAGGGCAAAACAAACCAGACTGGAAAAAGTAACTAGTGCCCCAGAAACGACTACTGCATTGAGGTGATGGCTTGTGGCTAATGTTGCCCAAAGAAGACCTTTGTGGCCTGACTCTATTCATAAGACAAACACACTTAGTATTTATCAAGGTGAAATCATACTTGTTTGGCCAGCAATGGAGCATCAATCAAAATGTGTTCTTATGCCCAGATGGTAGCAAAAAAATGGAAATATGAGATAATATCAGCTGCTTATAGCATTGTGGCATAACACAGAGAAAGGTTTTGAAAAAAAATGTCATTAAAAAATAAAACAAAGTCACAAACATCTATCATTCCTCAGGGTTGAGTTGACCTAAAGAGGCATGTCCCAAAATACATTATTCCTAGTATTAAACTTCTGAGAAGCTCCAGGAAAGAAATTGTGCTCAAGTAACTGAGAAATGTGGATGCTAAAGCCCTTGCAGAGTTATATTAGCATATTAATGGCCTGAGAAGTCCTGTTAAAAAGCATGCTTATATTGATTTAATCTAACATTTCCCAATCTTGTAGCATCATCATTTTCTTTTCATAGCACTTAATATTCTGTGAAATAACCTTAGGAAATTCTGGCCTGGTGTCACCCATATCATAGTAACTGCATGTTTTTGATTCTCCGTTTTCTGAATTGGATAACAGAGAAACTCAGAACATCATAGCAAGATTCAAATAAAGTACTGTGTACTAAGTACCAACAAATATATACTGGTACTCTGAAACAATGGAAAGTAACGAGGAGAGCTAGTGAATGTTGTAGTCACTAAAAAGAGTATGTGTTCAAACCCGCTGAGCCTTTGAGACATCAAAAGTAAGTGTTGGGATTTTACTTCTCTGTCTTCTAGAACCTTCATCTTTAAGCGACTTACTGAAGTCGCACACTATGAAACAGCATTAAGGCTTATTGTGCTTAGAATGTAACACAAAGCTCTGTGCAACGTCACCACTGCCTAAAAGCTCAGTGTTGTTTTCTCCCCATTTCCATCATGTGCCACAGTGCTGCTTCATAGAGATCATTCAAGAACATCCCCAACTCAGATGATTGCTTGAATGATGCCCCCCACCCATATGTATTTTCCAGAACAGCTCTGTGGTCTTCAGCATCACAGCCTACAGATCTCTGTGGTGATATTTTGTTTGTGCTATAATAAATAAAGCTTGCCTGGAGATCGGAGTGCGGAACTAATCACTAGTCAGCCATAGAGGCCATTCAGTGATGGGACACTCCTTTAATCACAGCAATCAGGAGGCAGAGGCAGGTAGAGCTTTGAGTTCAAGGCCACCCTGGGCTACACTAGATTGATCCAGTCTCATAGAGAAACAGTCAGGCAGTGGTGGCTCACACCTTTAATCCCAGTACTTGGGAGTCACACAACTTTAATCCCAACACTAAGGAGATGGAGACAGGAAAGGCTATGGCTGGGAAGGGAGAGAAATATAAGGCAGAAGGAGACAGGAGCTCAAGGCATTCCGTCTGAGAACTTGGAGAGACAGGATACTGTTTTTGGTCTGAAGAATTCGTAAGGTAAGAACCCTAATGGCTAGTTGCTCCACTTCTCTGATCATTCAACTTTCACCTCCTAATATATGACTCTGGGTTTTATTATTAAGACCAATTAGAAATGGTGCTACAGATCTCTCCAAAAATCACCTGAGTAATAAATCCTGCTTTAATAATGTCATGTAAAATAAAGCTAATGACACAAAGTGTGGTAAAAATATAAAGAGGATATGGTGGCTTGAATGAGAATGGTCTCAATAGGCTTGCACATATGAATACTTATTCCCTAGTAGGTGGAATATTTGGGAAAGGATTAAGAGGTATGGCACTGTTGGAGGAGATATGTCACTGGTGGTGGGCTTTGAGGTTTCAAAAGATCATGCCAGGCTCAGTCTTTTTCTTTCTCTTGGAGATAAGATGTAAGCTCTTAGCTTTGCCTCAATAAAATGTCTGACTGCTTGGTGCCATGCTTCCTGGCATGACGGTCATGGACTCACCCTCTGAAACTGTAAACAAGCTCCGGATAAATGCTTTGTAAAATAAATTTCCTCGGTCATTGTGTCTCTTCTCAGCTACGGAATAGTAACAAAGGCAGAGACAAACCCAAAAATTCTAGTGAAGCTCCATAGAGTTGTGAGAAAACACTAATTGGGGCATGCCAGGAGTAAGATATAGTTCTCCTGCTTTACCTGAA
This sequence comes from Ondatra zibethicus, assembly GCA_004026605.1. Classification (NCBI taxonomy): domain Eukaryota; kingdom Metazoa; phylum Chordata; class Mammalia; order Rodentia; family Cricetidae; genus Ondatra; species Ondatra zibethicus. The sequence goes on from PVIU01000617.1 coordinate 177,659, forward strand.
TTGATTGTCTAATGCTCACAACATCTCCATTAGACAGCAATTCCATTTTCAGATAAGATGCTTAAGATACATAAAGTATAGTGAACTTCAAAGACAGCACAGCTGAAAGCTGATGAATCTTGGATTAGAACCTGGTTACTTTGAACTGACCATCCATGTGTTCAATCCCAGTATAGGTTGTAGATGATTTTGTTCTTTGGATTTAAGTGAATTTAGAGACCACTTTCATAGATGCAGCAATGTTTTGCTGAGCGCCTACACTGGAGTATAATAATGGTAAAGAGAAAATTACTGGGAGAGGCTGCAGCGCTCCAAACCTTTCTGGCCTCGAAGGCACTGGTGAGAACCTTTGGCGTTGATGGAAATGTGATGAGAACTCAACAGTCATGTGACCACATTTGCAGATGGGAGACACTGGCTGCCAAGTGGAAAATGATTTGTAGGGGGCAATAGCAGGTGATAGATGATACTTCCAGGAAAGGGAGTAAGCATGCCCTAGTCCACAGGAGTGAGATGAGGTGCTGTCTAGAATGGAATTGTTGGAACTGGTCAGATGCACAACAGACTTCAGAAGAAAAGCTACCAGGATTTGCCAATGCTAGGCCTTCCCCCATGCATTCTTTTAACTCTGCCTGTTACATTTCACTGTATGACTATTCCATCCTTTGTTTCATCATTCCCTATATTTAAGGTATGCCTCCATTCTGCCTTTCTAAAAATTAGCATGTGTGCTAAAATGTCTGTTCATATTCATGGCTCTTTATGCATGAGTGATTGCTTTCTATAGGGCTATAAAGTAAAATTGCTGGGGCACAGAAGATGTGAAATTTAATTTTCACACATGCAGCCAAATAAATCCCCAAACTGGGTATACCACCTAGCCTTCTTACGTTGACATTTCTTCACCACTCCTTACAGATTTGTCAATGTCATTTCAAAATGACATTGAAAAGAGTGCTCCACTTCTCCCAGTCACCTATTAACCAATGATAAAATGCACCCTGTTCCATTACCAGCCTTCTACTGCCTGGCAGTTTTGATGCCCAAGAAACCTCCTACTTGCTAATCTTCTTCTGTGCAGAGTTGAGAAGTCATAGGAAAGAGGTGTGGTGACTCTCAAAGAAAACTGTAAGTCCTACATTTAGCTACCATTGTAAATACCTGAGTACAGGGAGAGCCCTTGTAAGTCTCGTTATGAAAGTCACTTGTCATGAAAGTGTCTTTTCACAACCCTCATTCAGGGTCAGGCAGGGACTGCAGGGACTGTTAAGAACAGGTTGCCCTGTAATTAACTGATTTGTTACAATCTAGTTGCAAGGCATGTGCTTCCTCTAACCTTGAACAGCATCCAATACAGAGGTCTCATTGACCTATAAGCTGAGGGCTTTAGGGAAAAAGAGATAGCTGTGCCCAGTAATCTTTCTGACTAAGGCTTCACAGCCCTCCGCTATCTAGCACACTCACTCATAGATTGTCTATCAAAACTGACTGTAGACATTCTGATAAACACAGCCTTGGATACTTTCTAAACTTTTGCCCATTAACCCTTTCCACCTCACATGCTTGGGAGACAGGCAGGCTGTGTTATATTATTCTAAGATTACTGAGGTTAATCTGAGGAATAAAAAGGTTAATTGACTTGGCCAATATCATAAAGCCAACTACAAAGAGAGTCAAGAACACAATTCAAATCTCTGCCAGTGCTTTCAGTCCAGTGTGGAAAATGTGAGTAAAGGGTTATTTCCCAACTTGACAGTTCTTTTCTACAGCCTCATACCTCAGGAAGAGCTTTATATTTTAAATCCTTTTAGTTATGTTTCTTTGCATCATGTTACACACACTCAAACACACACACACACACACACACACACAATGAAGCTACTATCAGGAATCATCAGGATAAATGAAAGGTACTCTTTGTTGTTCAATGTTGTATGCCTTTCCATGAGAACACATGAAAACTCAACTCTTTACCCCATTCAGGGCACAGATGATGGATGAAAGAACTGATTCCATCTGTGTCTAGCCTAATGCATAAGTTAGTTTACTGCGGTTACTTACAGAGCATAAGTAAATCAAACACAGTTCCATCATCAAAAGGCAGACCCTAGCATGAATAGAAACTTATGGAAGTTTCCTTCCTTTCTTCCTTCCTGCACCATTTAGGAAGCTCAGTTAGCCAGAGATAGCCATTTCCTCAGAAATTGTCACTTAGTTAGGGATTGGTGAATATTTTAGGCTTCAGGAGTTTCCTGAGCCTTGTAAATTTTGTTTAATTCATGAGTCTTATGAGCCTCCTTCCCCACCTCCAGGATGAATGTCTCAGTTGACAGGGAATGGTTATGCAACAGGCCAGTTTTGAACTCCAGCTATTACCCATCTACCAGGCTGTGCTGAAGTCTGAAGGTATCACTTTCTCCATCAGCTATTATTCTTATGGGGAGAACCCATGGAGAAACTCTCCTGATTCATATCAGTTACACTTCATTGTTATCCCTCTGCCTGAGGAATGTCACAGAAGTATGGCACTATTTATAAACTACTTTCAGGTATTCTGAGGATCTTCAAGGCCTTGGGTTTACAGGGGACTCTGTGTGACTGGAACTATAGCAGACAGGATGAAGGACTTAGATGAAGTAGCTAGGAAACAGGGAAACTGAGGTGTGAATGGGCAATAGGATCATGAGCGTGATGTGACACAAAGAAAATGGACTTGACTTTGAGACATTTCTTCAGACAATGACGGTGTAGAATATTCCGGGAGAGGTTAGAAATGGCATCAAAATGATTACCTTCTTAACAATTCTTTTTAATACCCCTATCAATACATCAGCACATCACAAATCCACAATTATCTTTTCCACACAATGATTCAATTGCTCTCCCTATGCAAGCTATAATGATTTCTTGTCAGGTACAAGGGGAAAAGTCCAGATGGAATAAGCTATTAGATGTCACCTTCTTTACTGCCTATTTCAAAACTAGACATTCAAGCCACACCAAGTAGTGTTCCTCTTTCCACACTGAGCTCTCCTGGATCTTCAGGATGAATATAGGTTTGCTTTGTTTTCTTTTTTAAATTAAATTTTATATTAACATATACTGTAATAGGCTTAATTGTGTCATTTTCATATATATGTCAATATACTTTGTTTTTTATCTACCTCTTCTCCTTTCCCTTTCCCCAACCCCCTTTGCCTACTTTTGATGATAACCTTCTTCCTCATAAAGATTTCTCCTTCTTTCATGTAACATACCACACACACACACACACACTCTTACACACACACTTACACACACAATTTACCTTCCCTCTCTGGTAAACCCCATTCCATCATCTGCACAAAGGGTCCTTCTTCTTTACAGTTATCTAATCACAGGTATTACTGTGCCTCACCTTTCCTCTCATATATTAATGCATCTTACAAATGAACATTTATGTTCTGTCTCTTCCACCAGACAATGGAATTTACCACCAAGATCAATACTAAGACTGCTAACATCGTCTAGCATGGTGTAATAGAAGCATTCCACACGTGCTTGTTAGAAGAATTGGATAGATAGATGCTCCGTGTTCAAGTAAGTTTAAAGACTAAGAAACTGATGACCCTCTCCCCATGTCCAACATTCAACCAGAAGGTGCCTCGGTGGTACAAGCAGACTTACATCCATGCATAACTTTGAGTCTCTTATGACTTAAGATTTTGCTCCAGATGTCACTTCTCTCACCCAAGAAAAGTGTGCAGTGATACAAATTTTACACAATTGCTGTGTCACCAACCAAAAGTCCATCTTTCTTCCTTGAAAGACACTCATGGGTAAACAATAATAAAGTGTGCTCCTAATACCAATCGTTCTTCACACTGTAGCCTTCCCTTTTATAAAGTACATACATTTTACTTGTGAATTCATTTACCCTAGTGAAGAGCGTCTACTTAAGTACATATGAATAGCTGGAAATTTCCTTTTAAGGATTAACGCTTCATATAGCATGTTCAAGATGGACCCAAAGAAATAGACAAATTCAAAGCATGAATGTAGCAATGAGGGGCTCGGGCTTCATTCCCAGCGCCTGGTTCCTGGCACAGGGCCCCTTGTGCCGGCTCCCGGTGTGTACCCGAAATAATTACACAGAAACTGTATTCATTTAAATACTGCCTGGCTCATTATCTCCAGCCCCTTATTGGCTAACTCTCACATATTATTTTAGCCCATCTCCATTAATGTGTATCGCCACTTGAGTTGTGGCTTACCGGCATGAGTCTAACCAGTGTCCATCTTGTGCTGGAGAAGCATGGCGTCTCCACACTGCCTTCTCTCTCACAGCATTCTGTTCTGTCTACTCCGCCCACCTAAGGGCTGCCCTATCAAAAGGCCAAGGCAGTTTTCTTTATTCATTAATGGTAATCACAGCACACAGAGGGGACTCCCAAATCATCCCTGAGGACCCTCCTACACCACATGAATACACAAAAATCGGGTTCCCAAAGTTATAATATAGGGGATAATACAATACAGAGGCTAAGAAGTCAGGATAGGAAAGATCCTGGTGAATTCTGACAATATCCCTTTCTGATAAGGATAAGATAAAACTTCAGTTTCCTTGATTGTTCATGGATGTAAAAAATATACTTGATTCAAAGAGTTATTTTAAAGAACTCTAAATGTAAAAAACTTGGCACAGAGCCTAGAACATAGTCCATCCAATACTGGTATATTTTTTTCTGTTCAAATCATCATTATTTGTTTGGAATTCCCCAAAATCTACTAGTATAGACTTCTTCAAGTCCATAATGACCTTACTCACCTATTCTTGATATTCCCCCACGACATGAATTTCACCAACTAAGGTGTTACAAAAATAGGGGAAGAGTGGAGCTTAGAAAGGCAAGATATGACTACAGCTATTCTGCTTGGGCAGTTGTCTGATGCCTCTCATTAATCCCACTGGTACCAGCAATGCTGTTATGATTTTATCTCATTCTCAAGACTCTTTGTATCCTCTTACCATCACACTACTATTTCTTATATCCTTCTGTCCGCACACAGTTACCTCTAGACACTGCTACTCCAGGACCTCCTGTGAGTTGTGTTTATTCTACCAGGCTAAACTATTACCGTATCAAAGTTACACCCAGTTTTTTGCTAAAATAAACTTTGTAACCATTTTTGTATTATACTTGTGACATAGCTTTCATCAGAACAAGTGGCAGTCATCCTCTGAGATATATAGACACATGCATGTTCATGGCCCTCAGCTTTATTCTTCCTAAAAAGCCGAAGCCACCATAATAAGGTATAAGTACCGATGTAAACACCAGTGTAGACGAATCTTGATACATGGCATAGTGAAAGAAGCTAGACAGAAAAGGCTACATAGAACATGAGTCCATGCATATGAAAGCCACAGAATAGTCAAATCCACAGATGCAGAAATGCTCTTACACAGCCTGTAAGAGAAAGGGAGGATCACTATTGATTATGGATTTCGTTTCTGTGTGATGAAAACTCCATGATGTACTAAACTCCATGGCACTCAAAGGGGGGAATTTTATGATAGATAAATTAAAAAAAATTTTCACACACCTTGAAAGAACAACAATCAACTTCATCTGGAAAAACAAAAAACCCAGGATATCCAAAACAATCCTGTACAATAAAAGAATTTCAGGAGGCATCACAATCCCTGACTTCAAACTCTACTACAAAGCCACAGAACTGAAAATAGGCTGGTATTGGCACAAGAACAGACAGGAGGAAATGAATTGAAGACCCAGATACTAATCTATACACCTACAAATACCTGATTTTTTACAAAGAAGCAGAAAATATACAATGGAAAAAAGAAAGCATATTTAACAAATGGTGCTGGCATAACTGGATATCAACATGTAGAAGAATGAAAATAGGTCCATATCTATTGCCATGCACAAAACTCAAGTCCAAAAGGATCAAAGACTTCAACATAAAGCCAGGCATACTGTACTGAACCTCATAGAAGAGAAAGTGGGAAGTACACTTGAACGCATTGGCACAGGAGACCACTTCCTAAATATAACCCCAGTATCACAGACACTGAGAGAAACAATAAATGAGACCTTCTGAAACTGAAAAGCTTCTGTAAAGCAAAGGACATGGTCAACAAGACAAAACAGCAGCCTACAGAATGGGAAAAGATCTTCATTAACCCCACATCAGACAGAGGTCTGATCTCCAAAATATGTAAAGAACTCAAGAAATTGATCATCAAAAGAACACATAATCCAATAAAAATATGGAGTACAGACCTAAACAGAAAACTATCAACAGAGGAATCTAAAATGGCTGAAAGACACTTAAGGAAATGCTTAACATCCTTAGTCATCAGAGAAATGCAAATCAAAACAACTCTGATATTCCATCTTACACCTGTAACAATGGCCAAGATCAAAAACACTGATGGCAACTTATGCTGGAGAGGTTGTGGGGCAAAGGGAACTCTCCTGCCTTGCTGGTGGGAGTGCAAGCTGGTGAAGCCCCTTTAGATATCAGTATGATGATTTCTCAGAAAATTAGGAAACAACTTTCCTCAAGATCCAGAAATACCACTTTTAGGTATATACCCAAAGGATGCTCAATCCCCACCACAAGGACATGTGCTCAACTATATTCATAGCAGCATTGTTTGTCACAGCCAGAACCTAAAACAGCCTAAATGCTCCTCGACCGAAGAATGGATAAGGAGTATGTGGTACATTTACACAGTGGAGTACTATACAGCAGAAAAGAATAATGACATCTTTAAATTTGCAGGCAAATAGATGGAGCTAGAAAACATCATATTGAGTGAGGTAACCCAGACCCAGAAAGACAATTATCTTATGTACTCACTCATAAGTGGTTTTAAACATAAAGCAAAGAAAACCAGCCTAGAAATCACAATCCCAGAGAACCTAGACAACAAAAAAGACCCTAAAAGAGACACACATGGATCTAGTCTACATGGGAAGTAGAAAAAGACAAGATCTTCTGAGTAAATTGGGAGCATGGGGACCATGGGAGAGGGTTGAAGGGGAGGGGAGAGGAAAGAAGGGAGGGGAGCAGAGGAAAATGTAGAGCTCAATAAAGTCCATTTAAAAATTATATCTTAATAAGCATCCAGTAAGGTACTGGGGACAAGTAGTGTGTGATAGCAAGTGGAGCTTTGAACCAGGGAAAGACAAAATATGGCAAAGAAAACAGAGGACTTGGTTAAAATAAAATACTTAAGAGAGCTATGTTCAATCAGTCATTTTTGTTTAAGCTTTCCTATAAGCCCAAAATTATGTTTGGACCTTTGAGTTTCCGTTTCCCAATCCAAAATGCGACTGTTTTCAAGTTGCTAAGATGTTAGCACCCCTTGCTTTCTTTGCTTCTTCCTCTCACTGGATTTTCTAGTAATTTTGAGTCAGGTGGAGAAGAGGCCGCTTTGCTTGTGCTGTTCATTATGGAAATTGATTTGACCCTCATTTGCATCTATTTGCACCGCCATCAAGCTGATTTAGAATCTGAGGGTGGCTGCAACCTCCTCCGAAGCTGGCAGATTTGCTCTAAAAACAGAGCCCTGGAACTTTTGCAACCAGCTCCGGAGAACTCGTTCTTTTGCCCTTTTGATTTCTGCACAACATGGGCAGAGTCTCAGAGAAATACAACCAGCGTTAACGGGGAAGAAAGGAAACCTTTGTTGCTGTCAGCTATAAATAGCCTCTGTTCCCTTGTCTACCCTCCAAGCTGCTAGTCAACCTTGCAATGCTGGTTGCACACAGAAATAAATACATTGGTCAGTGAATCAGGTAGCCACAGGCAAGCTTGTAGGCTGGCAACAGGAAGCAAAGGACCTAAATCTTAAACAACACAATGTGGTCTGCACACACAGCAATCATCCCTGCTGGACAGACACACAGGTTTCTCACTGTCCTGGCACACCACAAACTGAGGGATTGCTACCCTACCTGGACCCAAGTGTAACCTGATAGGGACCTAGGAGAAGCACGCCTTACCCAACTTTGCGGTTGTCCCTCCCCTCTTTTACTCCCTTTTCCTCTACTGGCGCTATAGCCGCACTACTCTCTGTCCAATGGTTCAGACTTGTTCTTTTTAGCCTCTTCATATGTCTAGCAAGAGCCACCATCCTTGGTTCCCCTGTGGAACCTACCTTGTCCTTTATTGTCACAGTGAAAACAGCTTTATTGTTGTTCATGATTGTAAACCATTACATTTCTATTGTAAAAAAATGAGTTTATCTGAAAATGGAAGCAAGAGGGCATAAAAATTAACTATGCTCTCCTGACTTGGACTCGTACAACCTTCCAAACCTTGGTCTTCACATTCAAAAGGAACATTTCTTTTCCAAAGAGAAAGCTGAGGCAGAGCTAATTGCCACATAGAAATCCACAGTGTGCATCTTTCCTTTTCAATAAATAGATATCTGGGCTATCGTTTTTAGCAATCTCTATAAATGTAGCTGTAATTGGGACATTTAGTCTGCTGTTTCATACACACATATATATATGTATACATATGTGTATGTATATGTATGTATATATGTATACATATGTGTATGTATATATATGTGAATACACACACATTCACACACGCTGATAGATAATACACACTTTCAGACTTTTTTTCCCTTATGCCCAAATTATCCATTCGGCTCTCATTCTATCCTCAAGTTCTCTAAGTTGCACCTGACATCTGGGCCTCCTGCTGCACCAAACAGTCTGCTGATCAGAAGTTACCCATCCTAGACAATTCCTCCTGATACTCTTCTAACTGGAATAATGTCAGCTCATGGCCTTTATTTAGTTTCCAGGATTACTTGCTGGATTACTGGAGTTCAGAAATAACCTGATAGGGCATTTCCCTAAATTGTAACTAAGAGCATAGGTTACAGTGTGGGATTTAATGTAACTACAGAACTCCTGCTGGTGTGTACTCCAGAGACTAAGGTGAGCAGTCTGGAAGCCGTCATTTAATAAGTTTCCCATGTGATTCTTTTATCAGTCAATTATTACAACCTTGATTGTTATCAGTCTCTTTATCTTTCAAATGAGGTAACATTGAGCCAAATAGATACAGTTTGTCATATCTGCATGGACAATTAGGGACAGGACTTGAAGTAGTGTCTCTATTTCTACATCCCAAAGTCTGTCATCTTTTCACTATATCAGACACACTTAGTCCAGGGGAAAATTTCATTAGAACAAAGAACTTCGTCACAGAATACCGTAGCAGGGAGGATATTTTGCCTGGAACAAAGTGACAATTCTAGAATTTAAAGTGAGTTAAAAGAAGATTGAGTCTGAGGCAAGAGTCTCTTATTGCTACTCAGATCATATATCACACAAATAGCTGCTTATAACTTTTATGATGTTGTGGTGTGTGTGTGTTTATAGGCTATATGCTCAACTCAGAAAAATTAATTAAAGACCAATATGGTTATTGTGCCAATAATACAGTATTTGAGAAACAGTTCCTAGATTTGTCTGCTATTTACAATACACAGAGATGTATGTTTATGTCTATCTATGTCTATATCTATATCATCTATACATATATAGATTATATAGATAAGCATATATATATGCTTATCCACAAAGACAAGGTCCAATTGAAAGTAAAGATTTCCTTTTATTTGAGTCTGTCTTTTTTTCCCAGTGTAGAAAAGTTTCAGTAAGACTTGTACCTTTTCACTTCTGTGGGATTGCATGTAACACACAACACATTCAGACTAAAAAACAGCTTAAACCAATGTTCAGTAGGGTAGGGAGCTAGTTACCTAGTCTGGTGATAACCTCAGCCTCATTGTTTATACAGTAAATTTGTGGCCGGATCTTTTAATTCAAGACCCTTAAAGGTAATAAAAGTGATCATTTAAAATCTCCTGATTTCATGAGGTAGAAACATATTTGGGAAGTAGCCTTTTCTCTACAGGATATTAGTTTTGTCCAGAAAGTCTTCAGAAGATAGACTCTGTTAAGTACAGTGTATAAAATGAGAGAGTTTTTGCGATTATCATGATACCTGTGAGAGGGTGAATTATATTCCCCCAAAATATTATAGTGCTCTTTTGTGGCTCAGAATATGATCTCATTTGAAAGTAGGGTCATAACAGATACAAACAGTTTCATGTTCTAATGCCATTCTTTTGTGTTATCCCGATAAGAGAGAAGATGAAGCTGAAATGCACATATAAATATGCAATAATATATTCTTCCATAAAGCTGGGTGCTACCATATATCATTCTGAGCAAGCCCAACCAAGCTTGTACTCTTGATATTTTGGCCTCAAGATGTGAGAATATAAATTTCTGTTTTCTAAACCATTCAGTTTTTAGTACTTTGTTGTATCTGCCTAAAAACTAGTATGGTACCTTTCAGAACATACTCTTCAGTGCATGATATATTTTAAGTGAAATTCAAAGAAATGATCTGCTAACTCAGGACATCACCTAGCTTAATCTTACAAAAGCTTGATGAATTTGGAGAGACTCATGTTAAAAGAGGAATGCTCACAACAAGACATGAACCTTGAGTCCCTTGACTTTTAAGCAGTCTTTTCCTTCTTAGCCATATCTGTATTGAAGGTGCCCTAGCAGCTTCAGAAGGGTGACTATTTTTCCATGAGTAGTTAATCTATGGCCACTGGATTGTTGTCATCAATGAGTACCAAAGCAATGAAACAAAGAATACCACCAGGAGAAAACATTTATTACCTTTTACCTTATGGTACCAAAAAAATGGAAAGTTTAAGCTATATCTCTGTGGAAGACAAGAGTACGAAGAAGACAGAATTATGGGAATAAGTTTTTAGATCAACATGAACCTAAAAGGCAACTGGCCAATAGAATGTGGAAAGAGAATTGAGCATATGACCTCAGGTGATAGTTATAACTTACAATTAACCCTCATGTACAGTTACTATGGTAAGATAGAAGAAGTAAATGTTATGGTTACTGATTTATATCATGATCTCCATCTGGTATTTTAATTTTCTACCAGAATAATGAAAGTAATTATACCACCACCCACACTGATATAATAGCAGGTTTGTATCTCTATGTTTGTCATAACCACTTAACAGATGAAACAAGACGGTTACCAAGTAATCCCTACCATTCTAGAGCTGCTTACTTCTCTTCTGCACTCTGCTCTTGACCTTGGGATGATAACCTATAGAGCTTACACCAGTAGATTTCTGGACTCTGGATAATGGGAAGTATCAGTGAGAAACCAAGAGAAGAGAAGTACCAATGAGAAATAGAGAGAAGAGAAGTAGAGAAAGATGTCATGTTGCAATTGGCCGTTAACTCTTCAGATGAGAGGGCCTATGAAGTGGCCTATGCTTTATTTTCTTCTCATGTGGCTAATCACTATTTTTCTGCCTCCCTATGTTTGTAAGAGGCTGTGAGTACCCTGTGCCCTTAATTTAATAGTCTCTACATACTGTCCTTTACATATTGGCATTTTAATAGCACTTTGAAATCATTTTCCCTTTCAAGCACTCTCCAAATTATTCAGTTTGATTATGAAACAATATAGTTTTCAAGACCTGGTTGAAACAGAAACCCAGATGATGTGGGATTCCCCTCTGTATGTTGTGAATATGTTTTATTACCATTGGTTAATAAAGAAGGTGCTTTGGGACTATTGCAGTGTAGAATAGAGCAAGGTAGAAATTCCAAGCAGAGATAGAGGAGAAAAAAGGTAGAGTCAGAGAGACGTCATGTAGCTGCAGAAGGAGACAGAGGCCCCGGAACCTTACCAGTAAACCACAAGCCTCATTGCAATACATAGAATAATAGAAATGGGTTAATTTAAGATGTAAGAGTTAGTTAACAAAAAGTCTAAACTAATAGGCCAAGCAGTGTTTTAATTAATATAGTTTCTATGTGGTTATTTTGAGTCTAGGTGGCCAGGAAAAGAACAAACAGCCTTCATTTACACCCAGACATATTTAACTGTATGCACATATAAGTAAAACATAGCTCTAAACACTCAAACTATAGGAAAATAAAATGTTCCTTCCATTGCCTGTATATTTAATATAATATAGACTCTTGTCAAGGGTACATAGTTATGGCTGTCTCCAGACGGGAGAACTGGGCTGTCTTGATCTCTAACTGACCTTGGATGGCTCACTAACTATGTACAGATCAATTTTATATCCAATTTAATTTGTCTCAATAGTTTTGTAAGAGATCAAGTTTTAGTGATTTAAATTTTACTTGGGTTATCTGCATCTTTATCTCTGATATTTATAACATTATGCTTCCTAAATTAGTTACTTTTCTTATTACTGAGACACACAAACAAACAAAAATCCTGAAACAACTTGAAGAAACCATTGAGAGAGGAACAGATTTATTTGGGTCATGATTGAAGTCGATCCATTGTGACAGGAAAGGAATGGTGGCCTTTCATGCTACTCTGAATTTGCAACAGGGGACACCTAATACTCCCCAGACAGTTCAGTGGGACAGGAAGTAGAGAGGTTCCTTCACCTCAGATGACTTTAGCTTGTGTCAAGTTGACATAAAACTATCCAGAATACTCCCCAAACAGCTCTCCCAACTAATGACCAAATGTTCAAACACATGAGCCTTCATGGGACATTTTATATTCAAATGATAACATGACTCTTCTCATATTCTGAAAAATTCTAAAGGGTTCTTGTCTTTAAAATGCCCCCATCTGGCAATGGTTTCTCTTTATTACTACCCTCTGTCTCCCCTCTCTATCCTCTTCTGTTCACTCACTTCTCAACTGTACAGCACAGGGATAAGGACCAGTTTATTCCGAATCTCTTTTAGAAGAAATGCCTTTTTTTTTTTCACTAAGAATTAAACTCAAATGTATCATGTCTCACTTAATAGTGGCCCTGGCTTCTTGGGATGCTATGACTGAGCTATCATATATGTAGATTAAGTATAATCTTTCTCCTGAATGTTCTGTAGCAATTCTTAGTGTGCCAATAGCAGTTACATGATATTAATTCATGTTGCAGTCCCATGGTGAGTTAGGAGTGGATATTTGATTTTCAATGCTCAGAAAATACTATTGTTCTAGAGATGAAACTCACAATCTTCTCTTTCCTTGAGTTTAAGCCACTCAGTTCAATTAAATGGAATTCATTTTAAATCAAACATGACTACATACCCACAGCACTTGAACCACATGTTCTTAGTGCTGTCATAGCTACAGTAAGGATAAAGTTATCAGTTTATTCTTAACACTTTCCCATATTCATTTCCACTTTCATCTATATCACCCCCACCTCTTCCCCACAATGTATCCAGAGCAAGCACATGATGCTGCACCGTGATCAGGAGAAGGCTGGTAGTCTGAATCCCATCCAGGTGAACTAAGTTCTGAGTCCCATCCATGCTTGATGCAAGTACTTCCCAGTTAAGTGGTACAACAATTTCCTTACTCTGGATGCATTCCAAGCAAGAATTGCTTTAGTCAGTGTATAGAGATCTAGTAAGTACCTAATCTAAGATGAAAAGAGCGTAGTAAGAACTAGCCTGCTTGCCTTTCCCTGGTGTACAAGTTTGTGCTTGTGTAAATGGTACAAGGCAATGGAGGTCATTATAAATAGAGATCAAAGTTTTGCAAGAATGTAAGTTGGGGAAAAGACACTAGGTGGGAAAGGCCCAGATATTTCCCACCAATTTTCATCTTGCCAGTAGGGTGCTTTCCCCCACTGTTACCGCATGTAGAGTCTTTTTCCAGAATTCATCTTCACAAAGACCTTAGCATGTTCTGTATTTTGCATTTGCAATTGAGGAAGAGGTCTTTTTTTTTTTCAAGGAGAACAAACTTTATGCTAAGGGAGAGGCTGAGGAGAAAATAGTCCAAAATCATTTACTACAGCTTCGTTGTTTTCTTTGTAGTGCATTTCCTTGGAGAGTTATGTGCCCAATTATTCACACATATTTTGGCATATATAATTCACATACAAGATAAACTATTCTAACTTTCAGATGCAATGTTCTACCCCACTTGATACACATATAACCACTCAAATCAGGTGGGGAATTTCTTTCTTTACATCCTCCTCTCCACTTTCCATTGTGAGTTCTTTATATGAAATCCCATTCTTAACTTTTCAACACCAATCTGAAATTATTTGCTTTCTTCAAAATATGACATCTGAGAATCATCCACTATTATAAGCTTCTGAACTTGGATTTCCCAATTTACCACATGCTGCTGATTTTTCTATTTGGCTCCGTGTTTCAAACTTTTGTGCCTCCTCTTATTTTGCTGAGTAATATTTTATTGAATAATGTACCAAATTATTAAAAGTCATTTGCAACTGAGTTGTTTCAAACTTTTGAGTTATGAATAAAGCCACTAAACTTTCCTGTAGATCTTTTTGTGTAGACAAGCATTTTAATTTATTTTATTAATTCTTTGAGAGTTTCATGTAATAAATATTTTTTGATCACATTCATCTTACTCCTACCCCAACTCCTTTCAAGGCTACATCCACTCCCCCTTCCACTACCAATTTAATGTCTTTTTGCTTTGTTATTATTGTTGCTATTAGTAATAACTCACTAAGTCAAATTTTGCTACTCATACCTGAGTGTTGAGTTGTCCACAGAGGTCATACCCTTAAAGAAAACTGGCTCTCCTTCCCCCAGAAGTCATCAACTTGCAGTAGCTCTTCAGTTAGAGATAAGGGCTTTTGAGCCTCTCTCCCTTCCATGTCAGCATATTTCCTGGCTTGATCTTTTGTAGATCTTATGTAGGTAACCACAGGTGTTATGAGCCTTTAATGTAGCACTCCTTCATATCTAGAGGACACCATTTCACTCCCTGACTTCTGGCTTTTTTACCATCCTCCTGCTCCCTCTTTCATGATATTCTATGAACCTGTGGAAATGTGATGCCCAGTTTGTGGCTGAGCACGCCCACTGATACTTATTTTTATTCTCTGTACTTTGATCAGTTATAAGTATCTGCACTAAGTACAATCAACTGCCCAAAGAAACTTGTCTGATGTGGTCTTTAAATAAGTGCCTTTTTTTTCTTAGGTAAACACTGAGCCATATCACAGCAATGTGAAGAGTTACAGGTTCTCTGGTGTAGAAGGTCCTTCTGTTTATGTGTTGCTTTCATTGGTTAATCAATAAAGAAACTGCTTGGCCTGATAGGGCAGAGAAGACAGAACTGAATGCTGGGAAGAAGGGCAGACAGAGAACTGCCATGGAAACACCAGGTCAGACATGCTAAATCTTTCCCGGTAAGCCACAACCTCATGGTGAACCAGATTAATAGAAATGGGTTAAATCAAGATGTGAGAGTTAGCCAATAGGAGGCTAAAGCTAATGGCCAACCAGTGTTTTAATTAATACAGTTTCTGTGTGATTATTTTGGGTATAAGCTAGCCGGGTATCCGGGACAAACAAAGGGGCCCTGCTCTCCTTGTAACAGTTCTCTACATCATCACCAACATTTTGAATTGCACTTTTTAAATGAGGCTTTCTAGTGCAGTGTACTTCTTTATGGTTGGCATTAACACTGGTATGCACCTTTGTCTGTGATTGCTCACTATGTATACATCTTCTCTACTGAATGTCAATCTGAAGATTTTGCCATTTTATGTTCTTTTCTTACTATTGAGTTTTTATGGTTATATAGTTTTGCTACTAATCATTTTTCAGGTGTGTGTGTGTGTGTGTGTGTGTAATATTTCTCTATTCATGTGCCTGTGTATGTGGTTTAAAATAAAAATTTGCTTGCAAATATTGTAACGCAAAAGATTCATATTTATTCTCTTTCATTAACTTTTGAGTATCACTCACCCATCTTCAAGTATTATATTTTTCTTTCAATCTTTCATAAATGTTTTAGATATATATATATATATACATATATATGAGTGTTTTGCTTATAAATGTGTACTATGTATGTGCCTACTGCTGAAAAATTCCAGAAAAAACAAAAAGATGCTTTGAGATTAGAGTTGCAGACAGTTGTGGTTGCTTGGAACCAAACCTTTGTCCTCTGCAATGGGGGCAAGTGTTCTTAAACTCTGAGACATCTCTCCAGGCCAATCTTTTAATCTTAAAATTTATTAAAAGTATTTTAATGTCGAATGCAGACAGAGTTGCTATTGTCTCTTCATAAAATTCTCTGTATGCTTGTGTATTTGGTATTCCTTTTTGGAAGTCCCGAATATACCTACTCCTGTAATTGTACATGAACTCTGAGCCATGGATCCCAAGCTAGAAATCTATGTAGGAAGCCAGCTACTGTTAATCTGCATCTCTAACTACCTACCTTCTCTAATTTAAGTTGGCACAAACTGTTTCCTGATTCTAGGCAAACCAAGCAACTGTGAAAATTACTACACGATAGATATGAATTTATCCCTTTTTTCACAAAGTCTTCACAGCTACACAATACTTTTTCCTCACTCTCTCAAGTTTCATGTTTAATTACCACAGAAGCTAGCCAACAAGCATTTAAAATCCTTTTTATTATGTCTGCCCCCTTCACTCCCAGCAGATGATCATGCCACTACTTTCTAAAGAAAGACAAAAAATCCATTGCATTTGAACTCCCGTAACTCACATTCGAACTCAACTTTCTTCTATTTATTTTAGATAGAATTAATTATACAAAATGATCTTTTGGGGACTCCAAGTCCATCCCAGCCTGAGCTTGCTGCAAAAATCATCTTCATTGTGCTACTAATGGCACCTTTTGAAAGTGAAGCATGTTCTCAAGATGATGCCTTATTTGTTTTTCTGTAGTTGATTAAAAAAAAAAAAAAAGATGGTTCCTCGAAGTCTGGATACTACTTCTCAAGTTTCTCATCCTCTATCCCATTAATTATCTCTTTCTGAAAAAGCATTTTAGAAGATGTTACTCTCGTTGACTCTAATGATTCTATTTCTCCAACCATCACCAATTCTATGATATTCTCAACACTATTAACATTGCCCCTCACAGAGAGTAAATAATTTTGAACTTGGAACACAGGGGTTGGGACTGCAGCTTTTGGTAAAGCATTTGACTAGTATGTGAGAAGCTGTACTTTTATCTCTATCACTGAAAAATATTGGCATACATTTATGTGAACTTGACATTTTCAACCCTTATTTTATTCGACCTTTGGAAATATTTGATATTGCCAACTATTTCCCATGACTTATTCTTCTGTCTTCCCGAGCAATATTCTCTTCAAACTTTTATGTTAATGTCTACACATTTCTCGTGGGTTTCTTTGACATCTTTATTGCTGTACAATATACTGGTGATCCTCAAGTCTGTCTGGTAAATACTTTCTTATTCTCAGTGTTCCTAGATGAATGAAGGGCATGATACTTTCAACTATCATCTATGTATCCATCAAGAAGTCATAACTTTTGATCTCAGCTTTCCTGACTTCATCTAATATACCACTCAAATCCAATTTCCCTAACTAGATGTCTCCATTGACACTTTTCCTAAAGTCTTTTTCAACTTTTTTCTTCCCCTTTTATCTGTAAATCTGTAATTATCCCAACCACATTACTTATTGTTTAAGAGAAAAATCTAGGAAGCCCACAAACTCATTTTTATTGTTCTGATTTCTTAGTAGTTATTTAGTCATGTTCATACCATTTATCCACATACTAAATATTTACAGGCCACATGCCAAGTCATAGAGACTCTGGTAACATTTTGAGATAGTCAGATATTATGTTTACGCTCAAATTGCTTTTGACTTAGTGTTGCAGAGACTGCATAGTATATTCAAGGAGTGATTCAGGGAAGGGGAACCTAGGCAGACTGAGGTGAGAGAACCAGAAGAAACTTGACAGAGACAAGTCTTTAGTGGAATGATGGCAGATGAATGGTAGAATAAGGATTAGCTAAACAAAGAACAAAATAATCCAAGAAGAAGCACACAGGCAACATGGTGATCCGACTTCCGACTTCACTCATGATTGTTTCACTTCCATTGTAGGTCTACTGCCAAAAGCTGTTATGCAGAAGCTTCCTGTTTCTCACCAGCATCATTAAAATTACTTCCTAATGGGGCTTATTGGCCTCTACTAGTACCTTCCTCCAGTCTGTCCTCCACAGTGCTGCTCTGCAATTCACTGCACTAAACGTCTCTCCTCTACCTGAAAGTAATCGATAGATCCCATTTGTTTTTATTTGCATCAAAAGACACAATGATTTAGCTTCTCACAGGCCTGACAGGTCCAATGAGTGACCATCACCAGTCACTATATTGACCGTTCCATTTCCTGGATGTGCCAATGCTCTTATCAACTTGATCCTTTGCAGGCGTGGGCTCCTCCCCACTAGGAATTGCTTCTTCCCGGCTGCTCGACTGCTATCCACACACAAATTCATCAACACTCAGTGTATGCCAGGTCTCTTTAGATGCTCAGGCAGATTTAAGCACTGCATTTTTATGGTCTACAGCAACTTATGCATTTATTTATTATTACATATATCATATCATAACTATTTAATTCCCTATTTCTCCACATAAACATAGAGTGTCTTGCGGAAAAGAAAAATGCCACATTCATCTCCATATTCCCAGTGCACAAAACAGTCCCCGG
The DNA here is from genome assembly GCA_004026605.1 of Ondatra zibethicus. NCBI lineage: Eukaryota > Metazoa > Chordata > Mammalia > Rodentia > Cricetidae > Ondatra > Ondatra zibethicus. Next base: position 196,258 of record PVIU01000617.1, read on the forward strand.
CATATTCATAGATATTGAAAATATTATTGAATAGACATGAGTGAATTAATTAATATTAGATGCTTTCCTTGGTTAATGAGGAGGATTTCTGTTGTGAGGCTGAGAGAATATGTCTTTCCTACAACCCTAAGTCGTCAACATGAATTTATCAAACTACCTCTACATGGCATCCATCGTGCTGGGTGCTAGTGCATCAAAGGTAGAAAATACACTCCCTGTTTCAACCACTTAGAGTCCATGAGGGAAGACAGGTATTCGAACAGAAAGTTTAAAAAGAATGAAGAGATTTAATACTGGAAAGAAATAGAAGTGTATAATTCTGTTTGCTGAAAGAAGGCTTTGTAGAGACAAGCAGGGTTATTCTCAGATTGGCCGGATAGATAGACTTATGAGATGACTATTTCAGACACACGGAACTTCTGGATGGAGTTGAAAACACAGCTCATCCAGAAACATAAAGATCTCTCTGGATAGACCGCAGACTCCCAGGAGATTTAGTAAGAGGTGAAATTACAAAAGGCTCTAATAGTTCACAGGGATTACAGCAGGAAACAGCACAGATAAGGTTATGTTTAGCTGCAGACTGGAGAATATGTTTGAGGACTGAGGAATGAACACTGGAGAGATTAGAACACAGCCAACTGCAGTCATTCAGGCCAGAGCTGATGACAGTACCCCAGGAACACTTCACTCACCATCCTGTAAGATTTTTTATTCTGTTGTTGAAAAATGTCCCTAAGCTCTGAACAACCTTGGAAATGGCAAGGAAGCAGAAACGCAATGGAATAAGAGCCATAATAATGCTGGCCAGATATCTGATTTCACCTGAATGCCAATTTAAATATGCAATACAATTCTTTATAAGACAAGGCATGAGGAGCTCAATTTCAGAGAATGACACATTAATAATTAGGCCTTAGCTGGCCAGAGCATAGAAATGAACTGGTTGCAAAATACTGTGTGAGACGGCAACAATAAAAGTATGTACCGTGTGCAAGAAAAAATATCTGGTCTCAATGTTTGGCTGAATAGCAGCTGAAATGACTGGCGGTAAAATATGAGTCTTTTCAATGGGACAAAAGTTAAATTCAATAGGGAGGCAATATAATTCCAAAAAGAAGCTTCTATTCATGTACTTCCTGGTTATGAAATGGATGAAAAATGAGGCTTCTCTGGGTTTTGCATCATAGCCTTGCTTGGGCATCTAAGTTGCACCCAGACTCTTCCAAGTTTTGGCTGTCATTTTGCTTTCTTAGAGTTCAGTTCCAAGTCCTTCCCTTAAAGGAGAAGTTAATAACATGAAAGGGAAGGCAGAATTGCAGGGTGGGAGCTCTGACTATTTCCTGAAGCCCCTTTTTGTTCAAAGTAACTGTTGTTGGGAGAAGAGTTCTCCTCAGCCTCCCCACTGAGTCCCCTGTTTCAGTGCTTTACAGTGTAACTTTCTCTTGGATTCATAATTGAAAAAAAATGAATTCAAATAGCATCCATGGCCCTAATGTTGTAATACAACCAGTCCTTTGCTATAAATATTGAGCTGTATTTTATGAAAATGAGAGGTTCTCTTGTCATGTATTATCAAGTGCAAAAATGTACATTTTGGAGGCACAGCTTTTCCATAATCCCCCAGGCACTCAATTAGATGCTGGAATTATGGCATGAGATCCCAACTCAGTACTATTTACTCCATATGAGTTGCGATATATGCATGGTATTACATATTACCTAAGAAAAGCCCACGGCAAATTCTGCACAACTCTACGTCCTAGTTATCACTCCATCTCATCCACTTTTTAAAATTTTCTAATGGCCATTGTTGTTACTTTCTGCTACTATCTCTTATCTGGGAGAATGCAACTGACTGCCTAGAACTTTTTCCCATCCAACCCATCCTCCACACCACAGCCAGAGCAATTCTACTAGAAAGTAAAGTAAATGAATCATGACTTTCCTCTACTCCTGGGAAGGGTGCACTAATTGATTAGCCAATGCCAAATGGTTAGCACTGGAAATATACATACGAGTAACCGTGTACAAATTGGCTGGTTGTATAGATATACACACACACACGCACACTCACAAGTAATGGAAACAGAGGCCATGAATATGAAAAAGAACAAGGAAGCTGCATATGGGAGGGCTTGGAAGACGAAAGGGAAGGGGAAATAATGTGAGCATATTATGATGGCAAACGTAAAAGAAATAACTTTTAAACATTCATCAAAGACTTCCCAGTACCATTAAAATAAAATCCAAACCTCTTGCCTTTGGTGGCCTGACATCTTGCTTTCTTTCCCAATCTTTGTACTTCTCCTTTTCACACTATGGTCTAATCAGGAAATTTTCACTTTTCTAGTTTTTTAACATGTTGCCTCCTACTCTTTGATTGTTTATAGGCCCTTTATTATTCACTTCAGATGTCTTCATGGTAGCCTTTCTGCCCACTGAGAAAGACTAAATGTCCCATCTCTAAATTTACAGTATCTGTTGCAATTTGTTTTTGTGACATCACACTATAAACATTTATTTAATTGTTTGATTACCTTGATAGATAATAATAGTCTAAGGAAGCTCTATCAGCTTTTTTTCTTTATTGTACTTTTTGTATCTATCATATTAGTTTGGATGTAATTGGATGGATGAATGAATGGATGGATGGATGGAGAGATGGATGAATAGGTGGGTGAATTGATAAGAAAATATGAAATATATAGAGAACCTGTGTATCAAATGTAAAGTAGATGGTGGCCTACATCCTCCTATTAAGTAAAAATGACACAAAAAATATGCCTAGTTTGTTTTAATGAATCCCTTTCAGAATATCAGCTATCATTAATAGTCAGAATTATATTATCAGGAAATTTTACAATTAAATGAATGATTGAAAAAAACTAAGAACAAAAGACATAGTTTGCTAATAAAACCTAAGGTCTTACTGACATCTTGGGCCCATCCTTGGTCAGAGAAAAAAAGCTTTAGGCTTTTTGACAATATGCAGCAATCCACTCACATTCGTCAGGTCTTACAATAATGAGGTCAAGGGAACACTTTCTGCCCTAGGGTCCAAGTTCAACACTTATTACTAGAGTTTCTTTCTGCCAAATCCATAACCTCTGAGACTCTGGAGCCTGATGGTGTTCTAAGATCTATTACACCTTCATGTTCCCCCCATCACAGCTGACCTTCCTGTCTTTGGTCTCTGGGCTGCCTACATTGGAGGTACCTGATTAATTGGGCTTTTGTTCTTCACCCTTCCTTGTTTGGCCTATATCCATGAGGGGTCAATGGCTTTAAGGATAAGCCCTGGGCACTAAACTGTGCCAAGATATACAGGAAAGAAATGCCACAGCAGTTGGTCCGCATTAGCATAATTATCTCCTGAATCTACTTTCAACCAAATCATACATTGTCTCTAACCAACCTATTTTGACCTTCTCTTTATTTTTATTACTTCCCTACAACTGACTCTTAAGACTTGATATTGTTCTTTTTTTGAAAAAACAAAAGACTTTGATTAGCATTCAAATAATGTGATATATTCTTGAAAAAATGTCGGAGTTGGTCCCATGGGCCCTTATAACAAGTACTATACTTCTATGCTGCCATAACTGGACATAAGCCAGATATGCCATACAAAGTATGTAATAGCGGAATATTGGTTCAGTTAGCTAATGAAATACCTGGCATAGTTCTTTTGTGAAGACGTTTTAATTAACTTCAAGTTTAGAAAGTTCAAGTATACGGTACAATCCCTCTATCTCACTATGCCATATTACAGCAGATGCAAATGGGGCAGAATTTACTTCACCAGGCAATGAGTCAAAAGGACTCGAGTCCCCAAATCTTGTCCAAGAGCATGTGCAGTGCTTAAGAACTTCCTATTAGGCTCAACTTTCCAATAAAGCTACACTTCAGCCAAGCTTTGAATCATAATCCACAGTTTGGGGACATCAAAGCCAAGCACTAGAGAGTAGGAAAGGCAAACATCATGAAGAATCAAATAATGCTGGGAGCAAAGCTAGAGCAAATTCCTCAAAGAGCTCTGTTTGGTGGCAAGTACTGATCCTGAATGATAGATTCTGAGAGTTCAGACTCAAGGTATGGGTGAGCAGCTACCTATTCACTAAGGCATAATTCCTACATTTAACAGCTGCTCTAGCTATTCCGTCATACAGACAGTATCTTCAAACAAGACCCTATATCTTTCATATCTTCATAGGCTATTGCATATTATACAAATTTCTAAACTTAGGTACTAGGAGGCAGGTTTTCTCATGAGTTCAAATTGAATCTCCACAAACATTTTTTCCTCTCTCACTATCCCACATGAAAGGTAACAGCAGTGTCACCATGACCATCAGTCCTTTAGTTTACATAAATAAGAAATGAACTATAAAGTTACACATTCCTTCTCTAAGACCTGCATCACATGTGGCAGTGAGGAAAATTAGCATAGCCATCTCCTGCATCCTTCCAGATACTAGCCTTACTTCCAGAAAATACAGGGAGGAGTAGATTTCTAAGACAGTAATGTACTCCACTACCAGGACAAAATCTTTCCTACTTGTTTACATAGCTAATTTGTATGTCATTCTCATTCCTTGCTCTTCAGACTTGTAAGGCTACTCTAACTATCCTGGCCTATCATCCACATTGCATGCTAGAAAAAGGGAAAATAAAACTTGTCCTTTAGGTATTAGTCACTAGACCAGAAAATCCATGTTTGGATCTGATTATGAGGAGAATTCATTCATCATCAGATGATGTTGCACTTTAAGCTAGATTTAAAAAAAAAAAAAGACAAGGAGCTACCTTCTGTGAAAATGGGATAGTAAACACAATTAAAATACACACACAGAGAGAAAAGGCCGAGTATAATATAGCCTCTCATCTGAGGGCTATATTGTAACAGACAGAGCAGTTGGCTAGCTACTACTTGCTCCAATGAGGTGTCACCTCACTCATTCAGCTAGAAAAGTTAGACATGCAGTCTGAGCTTCCAGTGCCACTAGCTGAGCCACAGGATAAAGTTTTCAACAACCGGTGACAAAGTTCTAAGGACATGTGTATAATTTTTCTTTAGAAAATGAGTAGAGGATTTTGGTACTTTCCTAAGGTAGAAAGGAGAATTGGCAATGTGCCTTCCAACCAATATCAATGAGAAAAACGCCAGGAGATAGAGGCATGAGAAATCTCATGCTCTCTTGGTACTAAACAAATGTCAGCAAAGATCAACTTCCAGATTCTTGCTAAGTGAAAAGCCATTGTTCATGTTACAGTAAGCCAATATGGACTCTTGTTTATTACTGTTCACAATTGAGAGCACAGAGCAACTGAGAGCTCTTTGTGGTAAATTTGAAGGGTCTACTACTAGTTTCATGATAAAAAACAGAAACAAAGAAGCAAAACAAAAACAAGTAAAGCTCTGCTTCTTTAGATCAAAATACTTTCCTCTTCAGTCCAGGTGGGATATCTGCTCTCTGCTATGGAATCTGTCAGAGGTGAGAAATAGGGTACAACTTTGTAGCAGTTTCAACTGGGTAAACTATACAAAGGCCACATGAAATGTAGAATACATCAATCTTTCCTAAATAAAATTTTAATACAAAATTTAGAAACAACAAAGATACAATTAAACATGCCATGAAGCAATAATTAGCCATAAATAAACAATGAAAACTGTGTAGGATGCATGCCAACATGTCCAAGATCAATGCCCATGGCTGATATAGCTGATGGTCATTGCTCTTTCTCTCACACATCCCTCTTTTTTTAATCTCTGCTTTTATTAATAACAAATGGTATAATCACACATCCCTCTTGACATTGAGAATCTCTCCTAACACACAGCTCTAGGATTCACTTCCAGTCAACTGAAGCTGGCGTATAACTTGGATACTCATTGTGTTTTGCATATGTATGTATATGGTATACATGTATATGTGTACAAATGTTCACATATGTGGGCACACACATCTATATATAATATATGCATATGAATGCAAGACTGCACATGTGTGCACATAAACATATGGAGGCCAGACATTGACTTCAGGTATCTTGACCACACTCCACTCTCTTTACTGAGTCCAGACATGTCACTGAACACAGAACTCACCAATTAAGCTGGACTGGCTAGATAACTTGCCCTAGGTAATCCCCTCCCTCTGCCTCCTAAGTGTAAGAATTACAAGTGGGCAGCCTGGCTTTTGGTGTGAGTGCTAGAGAACTCAACTCTGGTCTTCGTGCATATATGGCAAGTTATTTGCCTACTGAACCATCTTCTCAGGCCATATTTCACCATGGATTTCATTTCTTAGCAACTGCATCCACACATTATGCAATAATATTGTTCATGACCTAAACACAGATCTGTTCCCCAGAAAGTCATCATATCCTTTTTGGTTAAAGTAGGGATGCTGAGTTTTCAGTCTTTTTCTGGATTCTCCTCTTTTTTTTTTTTTTGAGTCCTAATTAACTTTATCTTGATGGCTACTCAACAGGACATGCATAATCTTACCTAATTTATTCAAATTTCCCCATTATGATGCTAGCAAACACCATCCCCTTCATAGTGATAATTGATACTTATATTTTATCTCTATCTCTTTGCCTTATATAGGAGCATTTGAAACTTATCTATGAGTATTCTTATTGTCTTATACACAATGATGCCTTCACCACCTCTTTTAAAAGACTTGATCAGCTCTTTTGGAGAAATTACAACTAGCATTAGAAAAAAATGTCTAGGTACAACTTGTAGACTAATGTCTTTCTCCTATCCAATAGAATAGATCCTTGCTGAGTGACCTTCTGTTTTCTACTTCAAATCCACATTACAACTTAAGTGGAAGAATGGATCAAAAGGAGAAAGTTTTTAGGAGTTAATGTTTACCTTCTCACTAAGTAAATGGGAAGGAATTTATTTGACTTAGAATATACTGAAAGAGTACTAAAAGAAACTATAGTACCTACTAAAGTAAATAAAGAGTCTATCAAAGCCTCTGGAAAATTTCTACTAGTGGCTCAAAAGGGAAGGATTGCACATAAGGACAACTGAGACTTTATAAAGAAAATATAATATAGTATATAAAACAATAAAATACAAAATTAGGTTTAAAGACATTTTAGAAATTAATAGTTTTACATAACAACAACCTAAAAAACAGGCTTCTACTTAGCTAAATCAGAAATAAAAGGATTATAAAATATAGAAAAGTTAATTTAGCAATTCTCTGAGGTTGTTGAGATAGAATTAGCCTCCAGCTCCTAGCTCCTTGTTTCACAGTGGCACAGTCTTGAAGAACAACTCTAAGGGCTTCATTGTGGGGATACTGTGAACCTCTTCCCAAGGGAGATATAAGAGATCTGCATAAAGTCACTTTAAGAAGAGAATAAAGGTGTATTGACTTTGTATTCAATCATTAATTAATTCAGATATTTAATTAGTTTCTACTTGTGCAAGAGGTTGAACTTGTAGGGGTTCATCATCTACCAAAAGCCTCAAAGCCTTGCTCCTGTGGAACCTACATTTCTAGTCAGGGGAAAAGATGATACAATAAGGAAAACTAGAGATGACATTATTCCATATTGTACAAGGTTGTAAGATGAGCATTTGATAGACAGCTCCTCACACTTCACAGACCTGTTGCCTAACAAAATCAATGTAAGAGAAAAATTAGGCATTTGCATATAGGAATCACCTGGCCAGTTCTATGAGTAGGCTTCTCCTCCTGAAGGAAACTGCATGTAAATATTAGAGGCTCAGTTTCCCAATATCCTTTCTCTGTGGTCGGTGTTAGATCATAAAGGTTAAAATCAAAGAGAGGAAATCAAACAAGCTATATCAAAAAAAGAAGCACTGTAGAAACACTCAAGGAAAAAGTGTATATAACAGTGGATGAGGTAGTTACAGGTTTGGATAAGGGCTGTTACCCTAGATAGCTGAGCCATCCTCTCTACCATTTATCCATCATCTATCTGCACACATACATTAGTTCATTTGTCAGTGTGTCCCATAAGGAGAGAGAAACTTGTACAAAAACATGGGTAAGCTTTCCTAGCAGGGAAGAGCTATTCTTGTGTGAGTTGGCTGACAAACTCATAATTCAGATCTTCTGGTGTTTACTCAATGGACTTGTCAATACAGTTGATTCTTGGAAAAGCAAAACAAAACTGCAGCATAAGTCATATTTGTCTCAATCCAGGCTCTTTTTTCTTTTGCTGTATATTTTCATATGTTTGCATTTCTTATTTAATATATAAGTCCCTGGTCACATCAAAGACTTAAAATCAGAAACCTTTCCTCTTGTGTTTCTGACATGTTTTTGGTATGACTGATGTGGAGATTCCATGAAGCTTTATGGGAAGTCCTGAGAAACTCATGAACATATTTCTTTGAAGCCTATTCCCTAACATTTCCTCAAGACAATAATTAAATAACATCCTTCTGTAAAAACATTGAGGATATGCCTTTCTTATCTTCCCATTCCTTCAATATGATGAGCTTTTCATCTTTTTTATTATTACTACACACACACACACACACACACACACACACACACACACACACATCCTACTGAATCCATTTAAAGTATGTATATGTGTTTAAGATTGAGTTCTATAGGTTTGAATAGCCTATTAGGGGCTCATCCTTGAAGAAAAAAACTGGTTCTTCCTCCCCAGAGGCCATTGATTGCCTATAACCATTCATCTATTAGCAGAACCTTGTGAAATTTCCCCATCTATGATGGCAAGTCAATGTAGTGATTACATAATTAAGTAAGACTTGTTTAGACTACCATGTTATTGAGATTTCATAAAGTAGCTTCCTTGTCATGGAAAGAAGAAAATGCCTCAGAATTCATCTATTATTCTGGTTCTTTCAATCTTTCTGCCCCCTCTTCTGTGAGTTTTCAGAACCTTAGCTGTAGGGTCTGCACTGTAAATACACCAGTTGAGATTGGGCATCCCATGTTCACCTACTCTCTGAATTTTGACCAGTTCTGTGGGTCTGTAATAGTTTTCATCTACTGAAAAAGAATGGTTTCTCTGATGTGGAATGGGAGCTACCTGTGGGCATAAGGATAAGTTTTATTAAATATAGTTTGAAATTATGTTGGTTTAGGAAAATGGAAGCAGTAGATTTTCCTCCACAGCTATGCTAGAAATTGCATAAATACAACTCTAGTGTATTGAGTTCTTAAAAACAGACATAAAAATTATAGTTCTCCTTTAATGTAAAAAGAAAAGAGAAAAAGGAAAAAGTTGAAGGAAGAGAGAGGGAAGGGGGACAATGAGGAGGAAAACTGTGCAAAATGATGGGAACTTTGTAAGCTCACCCTCCCCTTAGCCCACCTTGAATCCCTCTGACACACTTTCAGGTCTGCCTTACAGCAATTGGAGAAACTCTGTGAAGTCGAGATTTATAACATATGACAAGTCAACCTAGATCCTTATGAAACTAGAAATGAGTCAGCGACATTAGAGCTGTTTGAAATGCAGGGCCTTTCAGAGTAAGGGGGAAGAAATCCTCAGAAATTTCATGGCAAATATTTTACTCTGAAAAATTGCTACGAACTCTTCAGAGGGAAAGCAGTGGATGGCTTTTTATTTTCCACAGCCAGGTGGTGAATTAAACAAGACTTGGTCATCATGGCGATCTTTAATTGCATGCCCACAGATTTTCCTAAAATGAGCTAATTTTCAATGGCCCCTTGAAGAAATGATTCATACAAAATACAGAATACAAGGCCTTCAATGCACAGAGTCCTGATTTCGTAACTGTTACCTTACATTACTGCAAACACCAGTCAAATTGGAAGAAAGTATTTTATTTTTTAAATATTCAAGATTTTATTTTCATTGAATTGTTCCTGTTTAGTTTCATTGAATTGTTACAATTGTCACTACACATAATAAAATAATAGGTCTCCATATACTATAATGTTTGCATGCTCTGTATGGGACACGATCCTAGAAAATTACAGATTATGTAATTTTCACACAGAACCGTTACAAAGGCCAATCTGTGTTAAGGCTCAAGAAACTGAAGCTGGACAAGGTCAGAGTTTGTCAAAGTTACCACAGTTCACATGTGGCACACATATGTGAGCCTGCCAGATATTAAACATGCCACTCCTTCTGCCTCCCTTCCTGAGTCCCCACCCTTGACTTCTATGATTTGGTACACTATGACTGTTCTTGGACAGGTTTGCTTTTTGGATCTCTGACCTATGGAGAAAAGTAAGAACTTCCCTTGCAACTTTATAAACACTGGAGAGTTCCAGGACTCATTGCCTTTACACTTATCTCAATAATTTGTTTGTGCTTATGCAACTTAGAAAACAAGATTCTGGGACTGCTCTTTATAGTATTCACATTATTGAACATTCACTAGGTGCTTATATAATCCCCCTAATGTGTGGCATACATTGAATGAATAAATGAATTATTTGAAAGATGCTTACTAGACAATCATGATATTTCAGGAACCTGATGGAGCCTAGGAAATAGCCCTTTCTCTAGCCTTTCTCAGACAGAGCCATCAGAACCTTTGTATTTACAATCATTTGTCCACGGCAAAGTATTCAGAGCTCTATTTTTCATCCCCTGTCCTTATTCTTGCAGCCCAAGTCACCTCCTAAATGATTCTGAAATATAACAGACAAAATTGTCTCCCATCAAAAGGAGATTTCTAACTAATAAGGAAAGATGCTGTATGGGACCTGAGAGAGGAGAAGACATAAGAAAGACATTAGGAAGCTTTATTGAACTGCAACCCAGGAGAAATGGAGCCAGACACGTCAAGATGTGGCTAGGAGAACCAGAAACAACTTTTACTGTTGACCCTAAGTGATTTTTCCTTTCATACAGATCTCTAAATAAGAATGGAATAGAGGAAAGATGTGGTGAGAAGAAAGAAGGTTTCTATCAGAGCTTAGCGGAAGAAATGCTTTCCTTCCTTCATTAAGGTGAATAGACTACCTGTGGACTGAGGCCTAGGGAGGGGGCCCTGAAGGGCTCTGCTGAAGATGAAATATGTGTATCCCTTGTCTCTAGTAGGCTGTGATGTCCAGGACAAATCCAAGAACAGGACACAAAATCAGGGATCTGCTGATAGAAAACATTGATTATTTTCTTTCATGTTTTTGGATGAAGAGTGAGGTGTGTGAAAACGTTTCAGCAAAGTCACTACTGTGTAAAGGTACCTTCTACAACTGCTTAGTGGGGGTTTTCTAGAGTTTGGATATGGATTGTCTCCCAAAATTTCTTGTCTTGGAAGCTTAGTCCCCAAGTTTTGGAGTGAAGGAATATTGAAGAGATGACCTAATCATGAAATGTCACCTTTAGGGAGCGTCTAATGCTGGCTTCTCTGGGTTCATTAAGCTCTTTTGAAGGATGATTATATAACAATGAATTGGATCACTGACCAAAATCCCTGGCCATAGGACTGTGAAAATTTTACTGATATTGTGAAGGACCTGGGTTGGGTTCCCAGCACCTACATGGTAACTCATAAAGGACTATAACTCTAGTTCCAGAAGAGGTGACACCTCCTCTGTTCTCCACGGCTTCCTGCACATATGAGGTGTACATGCATTCACACAGTAATATACACATAAACAATAATAATAAATATTTAGATTTAAATGGCCATACCAGTTCAATAGTATTGCACCTCCTAAATATTGGATTAAATAAACTTCATCATGAAGAACACAGGCATTTTATCATAGTTCTTTAAAATGCACTAAGATAGCAGTTTAAGTTTGCAATAATTCAATGACTTATGCTGTAATTTGGATGCTAACGGTATCCCATAATTCCTTATATTAAAGATTAATCCCCAAGATGACACTATGGGCAGATGGTAGTAAGTATTGGGTGTGAGACCTTGTTGGAAATTAACAGCATCAGAGTTATGCCCTTGAAGAAATTCTGACCCTCGTCTCTTTTTCTTTCTCTTTTGTAATGCTTCTTGAGTCATGGAGGTGAGCAGATGGCTGCCACAGGCTCATATCTAGCTGTGTAGTACTTGTGGGATGCCCAAAGCGTTGGCACCTCTTGCTCCTAGGCTGAAGCTTCCAGATCTTGGAGCCAACAAAAACCTTTTCTTTATATGCTAATCACCCGAGTTATTTCATTAGACTAGCAGGAAGCTGACTCATAAATCTTGGCATCCAGTGCCCTGAGAAGACTTGGTAATTGCTGAAGAAGCTACTATCTGCCTGTTGAAGAAGAAGAAGGAGAAGAAGCAATGTTGGATAAACTTGGTTGTCAACTTTACTAACTCTAGATTCAACTAAGAGACTTGGCTCTGGGTTGTTCTAATTTACTGGAAGAATTAAATGAGAAGACATCCCATTCCCCAAAATAGGCAACATTTTTTGGCAGAGGTGCCCCAGATGCAAGCATTCAGGGAAAAACTTACTTTTGCCTGCTCACATTCACTCCTTGTTTATAAGTACATCTACTCTGCTGCTGCTACTTCTACTATACTCTTCACTGACATCAAAATCCAACTTCTTCAGCCTTCCCATGTGGATTGAACACCAGTGGCTGTCCATGATTCCTCAAGTTCTACATCAATGATTAGGACTGCTAAGGAATCCAGCCTTGTCTATTGTGTGGTGATAGGTTTCTCAGGATCTCGAGTGTGAAGGCAGCTATCGTTGGACCACTCAGTGTGCATTATGCAAACCACTCGAATAAATCCTCTTTGAGAGCTATTGATTGTGTCACTGCTGCACTTATGAAAAATGCTACATATGAAATAATGGACATTCCTTCCAGCAGAGATGGTTGTCACAAAATTCATGCATTGTGTTTTCGGAAAGATAATCATGATACTTATAAAATTCACCTCTAGTGATGACTGACCTGCATACTTAATTTGTACTAGGATACCTATGGCCATAGCATTCTTTGTTCATGGACTGGTGAGCAGCAAATGAGATGGAAAGTTTCTAATACGGCATTGTCTCAACAGAGACACAATCCCTCTATCCGTGTGTACTATCATGACAAGCCAGAAAGCTATTATCCCCATTCCTCAGCCTTGGAATCTGAAGTTTAGGAGTTACACATAAAGGGACCAGGCCCTAAGAAATGAACTAGAATGTGGTATGAGTTGTGTTGTGGCCAGTCTCTGGAGGTATTGTGTTAAAATATAAGTAAGTGTAGAAACAGAAGAGGAGAGGAGAGGGTTCTTGTGGCCCTATGCGTTCACTTGGAGGAAAACACCTAGGTTTATTTTCCACAGCTTACACAGCTTACTATTTTGAGTGGTGAAAGAGTAGCTCTTCCCTGGACGAGTTTCAACAAAGTCATCCCTGACCATCATCTTGGAACAAACTTGTTCACAGTGTATTTACTGGGAACTTTCAATAACTCCTTGGAACTCAATTGCATTCTGACATCCTATTCATCTTGGAGCTTATTTCCCATCACTGACCCTGATCTTATTAGAAAAGCCTTGGAGAATATGAGTAATAGCACCTTTTCCTTCTCTGTGTGACAGGTTACTCCAGATTGCATTTAATATCCTAAAATTGTCATTGATTGAAACTAGTTATTCTAAATGAACAGTTTAAAATGAATATCCCCTTTTCTATTCCTTAATCCCTTTGCTCCCTAGCCACATACTTGATCTTTTCAAAGATTTCTTTTTAAGTGGTCAACAAGGTATGAAATTGTCCAATGAGACAGGAACAGAGAAGGGAAATTCCTCCCAGGGACTGGAGTTGTTCCCACTAGTTCTTAGAACAGAGCTTAGTATAGTCGGCACTCAAGAAAAGAAAATGTAACAGAGCCAATAAGTCATTCCTAACTAGAAGGTTGTGTTTCCACACTCAGTCCTTAACTGTGGGGCTTTTGTGGGTGAGGAAGGGCCAGCAAGAGACAGCATGTATATGGAAAGGGTAATTGCTATTTTGACTATCTACTTTAAAAAAAAATCTCCTCCCAACCTCATGTGTGTGGTAGGTGTGTGCATCTCTATGTGTACATGCATGTCCATGAATGCGGAGGCTGCAGGTTGCCTACACGTGTCATTTCTCATATAATGTCTCCCTTGTTTTAGGTATCAGAATTTTGCCACTAGCCTGGAGCTTACCAGTGGGTAAGTGCCCAAAGCACTGCCTCTCCAAGGATCTACATTTGCATGTTGCAGGAGAGAAATGGTGTCGCAGGAGAGAAATGGTGCAGCATAGTAATGCTGAGTCTGGGATCCAGCTCCATTGCTTTTACTGACAGGGCCAAGTGACTTGCTTTATGTTGAGCTCAACATTCTCATTTATAAAGTGAAGCTACTTGCCCATCTTATTCCAAGGTGCAAAATGGTGTGACGGAGATCATGAAAATGCCCAATGCGGCATCGCAGGCTCAGGAGGCACAAAGTAAGCTGTGCTTGGTTGTTGCCATTAACCACTGTTCTTTTAAATATTATAATCTTTTTCCTTAAGCTTTAATTACACTTATTTTTAAAGTTATACCATTTTTATTTATTTTCTGAGGTGGGGACATATGGAGATCAGAGGACAACCTGCTGGAGTCACTACCCTCCTTCCACTGTAGGGGTCCCCAAACTTAAGACATCAGGTTTGGCAGCAGTCACCTTTGCCCTCTGAGTCTTCCCACAAATCCTGAAAAATGCTTTTTTTGTTCCCCTGAAAACCCCTTTCTTAATAAGGCAGAAAGGAAGAGAAGCCAAGGAGGGAACAAAGAGATAAGGAGCAGGCAAAGCAGAGCTGGGCTGATGTGTAAGCACTAGCTACCCAACGTACTCAGTCCCTCTTCAGGTGCTCACACTTTCCTAACTTCGCTCTGCTCTTGTAATTATGTTCTTCACACCCCAGCCCTTCAGGAGTTTCATATATACAAGCAATGGAGATCAATAGAGGAATAGAAACGGCAAGCAAGAGAGGTGTTCTAAATTAACCAGAACCTTGCTTTCACTGGTCCTGAAGCCCCAGGCAGCCCTTGTGGGGAGGTGGGAGCCCTAAACAGCAAATATGAAACCATCCTTGATGAAATAAGATCTCTATGACTCTCACTGTAAAAGGCCAGAGAGAAAAAAGTCGGGCTGAGTTTGAAGAGTGATGGATCTCAACCCCTAATACCGCAGTAGGCAGCATTATCTCACCACCTTGGGATACGCTTGCACAGAATAGACTCCATCCCTCCTGTGAGGTTTTCACCACCTCTTCAGAAGTATTCAAATGAGTTGAGACAACTGCTTCATTTGGCAGGAGGATCCAGCTCTTAGCTACTCCAGGGCTCCAGTGCTTAGTCACTTCTCAGCTCATGTCACTGACACTTTGTTCTCACATTTGACACTGATTCCAATAACCTTGTAGCATCTGCCCTCTCAATTCCCCTGGAAACCGTGAGCAGCCTGCTTCTGCAAGTGCTCCTTTCTGCTTCTCTTTCTTTTCCCCTTTTGATGATGAAGAGAGCTATCAAGTATCTGGAACGTTTTTTAATTGAACTTATAATTTCTGGAGTCCTTGTCCTCACTTCTTCCCTGGCATTTGCTTCGAGATCTGCTCCTTTTCAAACAACGACCTGGCACCGAGCTGAGGCTTCCAAATGTTAACTCCCTGGCACTTTTCCCATAGGTGCTGAAGGGATTTTTCTCTGATTTGCACACAAACCCTTTCATTCTGATGCATGGCAGGGTCAGCTGGGCTTGTTGCCTTGACCGGCAAGGTGGTTTGGAGGCCATGGCCAAGGAACAAGAAAAAGAAGTCTATTGCAGGCCATCTTTCGGCCACTCTTAACCAGAGACTAGGGAAAAACACACAATCCTCCCTTAGTCTCACTGATACTCTTCCTTGAACACAATCCCATGGTGAGCTCTCACTTATCCCCCAGCTTGACAAACTGCCTTTAGGGAAGTCTGCACAGTTCCCTAGCAGCTCATTTGTGTCATTTTCCTGTCCTTCCTCAGAGGAAGCTGTTAAAAATTCTTTTGGTGGAAAAACCTCCTCTCCCCAGGTGTCACCATCAGCATTAACTCCATCAGAGAACCAGGGGACTAAAGTGTCTAGTCTGGGAGCAGTATTGGTTTCACAAGGCCTATGTCCCCCGCCCTGATTTCTAGATTCCCCTGTCCAATTCTTCTCTCTCTTCCTCTGTTTCTCATTCCAATGTGTAGGAGGGGTGGGGTGGGAGTTGGGATGTGGTGTCGGGTATGGATATGGGTGGTTGGCTGCTCGTGGAGGTCACAAGAAGCAGGTGGATCTTTTGGAGCTGGAGTTACAGGCAGTTGTGTGCCTCCTGACAGGGGTGCTGGGAACCAACTCATCCTCTGTAAGAGCTGCTAGCTCTGTCAAATGCTGAGCCATCCCTCCAGCTCCTCGACTTGGTTCTCAGAAAGAAAATGGAGCATGGTAAAAGGAAAAAGAAGATAGGAAAACACAGGCAAAAGAAAGACGCATTCATCTATTTCAAATCCATGCATTAACTCACAAAGGCTTCTTGGGCAGGACTATGTGAAGCTGGGAAAGGGGTGGGAGTTCAGTGCTGCAACTTAATGCCACTCTGCACCTCCAGAAACTCGAGCATCTGTAGGAGAAACTATTCCCAGGCATAGGAGCAGAACTTATTGTTTTAGAGGAAAATATAAATACCAAGGGAAGGTTCGGGTTCAACCAGTGTTTCTCAGAAGGAGCATCTGAATTGAGTCTTGACTGAAACATTTACTCTATGCCAGCTTTGCTGTGGGTCAAATGCAGTGACAAGTGCTATACACCAGTGCCAGCACAGAGCAGAAACCACCTGAACATTGGAAGTATGCTTGAGGATGGGCAGAAAAGGAGCTTAGAATTCAGTTGGAAAGGACAAGTATTAGTTATCCTGTATTGTGTATTATTCTAAATATGTCACATTTAGTCTTTAGAACACACTATTCAGGAAATATTATTATTTCTATTATAAAAGTAATATTCAAGGGGTTATACACACAAGATCAAGTATTTTATTGTAGGTAAGTCTTACTCAAGAGGATTGACACTTACTCTATCTGCAAACATACACACTTCACTTTGGTAGAGAAAAAGAAGCCATTCCAAGCAGAAGGAGCAAATTCTGCTAAGTTTTGTAAATATGAGGAGCACTGTCAAATACAAAATCTTCAAAGACACAACGAGTGTACAACTGTAGCACAAGAGGACATTTAAAAGATATACTGATACTTGCAATAACTGGAAGATAAAAGGGAACTAATTTGGGGGATTTGAAAACAAAATCAACAAGGTTTGGTAATTAATCTGCTATTGATGGGGAGAACTTATTGTGACTTCTAGTATTTTGCTTACTGGAGTTTGTTTGACAAACTTTGAAAAAAGGAACTTAAGTGTGGTATTTTCAGTTTGGGCCCTAACTGTGTTTATACTTCAGGGAGAAACTCAAAAGGAGAGTTCCAATAGTCAGGTTTCTACGCTTCTAAAGTTCAGAAGGTGATTTTCATTGGACAAATAGATTTAGAAGTCACCTCCACAGCCTCACAGAAGTCAATGCTACCGGAGTCAATGATCTATCTCAAGGAGAGGGTGAAAAAGGCAACGGGAACTGACAAGAACAGCCTAGGGAGTCAGCATAAGAAATTCAAGTAAAGAAATAAAAGAGACAAATGAAAGGGGATACCAGTATGAGCTAGAGGATCAAGGCAAACACAGAGGGTTAATAGACTGATACATCCTCCTGTTCTCCTGAGATACCACTACTGGGAGCTGTCTGCTTGTTCATTCTAGAGACTAGTAGGTGATATACACCATCCTAAGGTGGTTGCCTCTGGCCAGTGTTACAGCCAGAAATAAAAGTTCGATCTTCTAATTCTTTTTTTTTAAATATTTTTATGGTTTATTAACTTTATTTTTTATGTGCATTGGTGTGAAGGTATCAGATCCCTGCAACTGGATCTTCAGACAGTTGTGAGCTGCCATGTGGGTGCTGGGAATTGAACCCGGGTCCTCTGGAAGAACAGTCAGTGCTCTTAACCACTGAGCCATCTCTCCAGCCCCAGCGTGCCTGAACTGCTGTTTGTCTCTGCTTTTGTTTTTATTTTGGTGAACCTCAATGTAGAGAACTCAACAAATACCATTGAAAAGTCCATCTTTCCAATCTCAGACTTTGCCTTAACTTTCCATTTGCTCAAAGACATTGTTTACTTGAGTACTGTGAGAAGGGAGTGAGTGTGACACTGTCCTCCCAGTTCTTCTAGACAGATGAGAGGAAATGTCCTATCTACCGCTGTCAAAATGGCTTTATCTTCCCATGTATCTGTTGAAGAGACTGATGCTAAAAAATATAAAGAAATGAGGAAATCTAACATCATATGCCAGGATTTGTTATGTCACATTCTGCAGTTCTAATAATGGCTTATGTGAAGTTCATTACTTACTTCACAGGTATTCCACCGCTAAAGGATATTTTGCGGGGCAACTTTAGAAACTTAGGAAAGAGTAGGTTGGTTTTATAGTTTTGTCATCTATATTTGGGGAGTAGGATGAGTTCTAACATAATGCTTCTGCATTTGTGAACTTGGCAATATCTTCGAGGAAATGCCAGTAATTGAGAAGTAACTCCATGGTTATTTAAAGTGTCACTGCTTTCTGCCATCAGAGGGAGCCTAGCATTGCGCAAGAGCCTCATGTCTCGTGTTATAAAGGAGTTAATGCAGTCACAATAAAACATGCTGTTTTTGTTCCTTACCTGGATCAGCCATAGTCTAACAATACTGCTTGCTGATGGAAGTTCCAACTGAAACCTGTTCTCTCTGATAAGTATCTCCATCCCATTCATTGTAGAAGAAAAAAATATCTTACTGCTAGCAAGCATTTTCATATGCTTTGGTTTGAGTCAGAGATAAACCATGCCTACTGAAAACTAATTAATATCAGTCACCTGGAAAGCAGAAATTGGGAGACAACAGGCTTCTTTCTTGATAAACAGATTGCTGGGTAAGGGATGCACATGAATGTGACAATTCATTTGGCCAGAGAATTAGCAAAAATGAGACATTTTTTCAAATAGGTATTTGGAAAGCTTGAGCAACTGTCCCCAGGCTTCATCTATTTGAGTACAAGAGAGTCTTTTGCACTACATTGCAAGCTTCTCTCAGTTGCCAGGATCAGCAGAAATCTGCCGGCCTCCAAGGAAATACCCTTACAGCAGGAACCACCAGAGCTGTCCAAAATGACGGGGAGACTGGCTTTGTACCCACATCCTCAGGAGTCCCCTTTGGCTGACTCAGGTTTCTACTGGATACAGAACCAAGAAGCTTGCGCTGAGTGCCCTATAGCCCAAACAATTCCAGTCAGAGGCACAAAGCTAACCTTGTGATGCATAGAAGGAGGAATCACATAGCTTTCATGTCTAGAGATGATATAGGCCATGGAAAGTCATGGCTCTGAAGATAGCTCCTGTTCTGCAAAAATCACATGAGGTTAGCTCAAGAGGGTACTCACAGCGCTGTCTTAACAGACTGCTGTGGCCTTGGTTGTTCTATGAATGAGCCATGGAAAGAAAAACAGCATTACATAAACACTGCCTACATGGAATTTGTCAGAGACGTCTGGAAGGTTCATTTCTCCAAATGAAGAGTCATACATTGTCATTTATATGCATTTCAGTAAAATGACACTCTATAAATAATTCATAAAGCACACCTTTGGGGATTGGTTTAGTTAACCATCCAACTCTATCCAGTTTTGTTTGATTCTCTGTACGCTCAGTCAACATCCATACCAACGTCATGGACGAAAATAAAAGCAAACCAACAACTCTGAATCTGATATGATACCCTCAGAGCTAGATGAAGAAACCAGAAAGAAGGTATGAGGTCTAAAATCTGGCGCAGATGGAGGAGGGATTGCAGCATAAACAGCACTGCAACTTACTGTAGTAATGTGTTCATAAGCAGATGGGTACCAAAACCTTGGAGGCTCTAAATTCAAGGACATACCTGAAAGAACAGAGTTTTGCTACTCCTGTATGGACCATTGTACACATCATGGACTATCTAAGTGCCTGTATAATCCTCACTGTCCTTCCTCTCTTCTTAGTTGGGCAAACCTTTCTATGCAATTGTGGCTATTTCCTTGTTCTCCACTCAAGTCATAGTGTGTACTCATCAACCTCAACTTGCCTGAGAACAGGGTAGCCTGTGAGTTTATTTTTGTCACTTTCATGGTGGAATTGCTGTCTGAGACATAGTAGGAATTCTTTTAATTTGTCAAATATTATATATGTCTCTATTCTTAAATAAGTATTCCTAGGAGGTAGGAATGAATAGATTTGCCCCTCAGATAATTGGCGAGGTACTCAAAGTCCATGTTCAGAAAAAGCTTAAGGAACCTACATAAATGCAGTCTTGTTTGTGAAGTTAATGGCACCCTGTCTGTGTGTTCACTCTTTCCCTAAGCACACACTGTCACACTGCCTAGTGAGGAGCTGTGTGTCCATATTTACTCACTTTTGCCCTAATTCAACTAGCTCTCATCATGAAATGAACTAAACATGATTTATAATTTATTTTTCCAGCTTAATTGAATGCCCCAGGACACTAAATGTTAAACTCTCAATGTTAATTGTAAGGTATACAGGAGGTTGTATAGGTGGACATGGGAGTCTGGTAGGTACCACTAGGATTTCTTGGTTCTCATGTCTAGAAGAAGATATTGGACAAGCACACATGGTAGAAGCAGAGACTGTTTATTAAGATAGACAGTGGGCTACAGCTGGGGTAAGGTTAGAAGCTCAGTCATGCTGTGCCTAGCAGACTGATTTCTTATTAGTCATTGCATAGAGCAGTTTCCTGCATATGCTTTTTCTGATACATGGTGGCATTGGTGGACAGGATATCTAGTCTTGCTCTGTGCCAGTTAGCTAGCGTCTTTTATATGCTTATTCAGACTTCAGTCTCTGTCTGACTCTCCTATTGATGATGTCTTGTTTTCAAGCTGCATCTGATGGAACATTCTTTTTTTTTCTGTCATTATAACACAGGTTGTACTCCATGAGTACGTTTTTATTCAGAGCTTTCTGGTTCACATTCTGGTATTCTGTGATTCCAGGAGATTGCTGTTGGAGCAGAAACAATTTTATTCTCATTGATCTGTCCCTGAAGCCAGGGTCTTACCACCTGTGGCTCTGAGCATCCTCTTTGTGTTCTTCCATAACCACACTCTACAGTCAGTTCTAATTCTTCAAGTCTCTGAAAATATGCAAATAAAGTATGTACAAAATCAACCAATTAGGATTTTACTTCATCTTCTTAGGTTTCTTTGGGAGTAGAAGTGTGGTGTTGGAGGAATATGATGCATGGCATGGATTTTGTGTTACTTACCGCTCAAGATGATTCCCTAAGCTGTCAAGAGGTTTGCAACCTACCAAAGTCTCTCAGACAACTCCTATTCAGTCCTTTTCCCTGATCTATGTAGGAGTCCAGGAAATCTGTAGCAATGGAAAGCTATGCAAATGGAATGTTTTCTATGTGTGTATTAGATAATGAAGTGGAGGGACATCAAACTTTTTCCTTCAGGGCCATCCTCTTTTAAAATTTAGATATTCATTGATAATGTGCCTGGGCTCCAGATATAGAAGGACCAACATATCATGGAGTGATACCCTGCAAAGAGATCTGTACAGCAAGTACAAGCAGACCCATAAATCAATTTTAATCCCAATTTTTCCAGAATTAAATACTACACTTCCTCCATTAAGCTCAGCCTCCTCGCAACAATTCCCTTCATGCTTGGCACAGGAAATGAATTATAAAGAGATTATTTTCTGGGAAAATTGATGGAAAAATTCTGATGCAGACAGTTTCTTTCTGATGGCAATCTGACTTACACGTTTGAGTAACAAACCTCTGTTCAGGAGTTTCAAAGTTGAATGTTTCCAAAAGAGATGAGAAACAAGTCCACAAGACACTGCGTAGTAATCAGATCATAGATCTAAGAGTCAGTGCTGTATGCCTTATTCGCACATTCAAAGCCAATTCAATAGGTCTTTTTCTTTACATTTTTACCTGCATGCATGAAGTACTTTGGAATACTGAAACAATTTAGGATCATATTTAGTCTGAAGCAGTTCAATTAACTTAAGTTCAGAAACATGTGCTCCAGCTAGTGAGTAGTTTAATTGGTTCTATTATGAGAAGTAATTTCTTTAGTGCTGGGCTTCTAAGTATCCTCTCTGGAAGGGCATGGCCATTCACACGTATTTGGGGATATAACTCTGAGGAGCCTAGCAGAAATCTATGACTAAAGAAAACACACACACACATACACACCTAAGGCTTGGTTTCCATTTTCTCCTATGATTTTATTGTGCTCTCTTTCCTCAGAACAACTTTATAACAATCCATAAACAAGACAAAGGCATGGGCCAAAGGTTCAAAGACCTTTACAGCTATTGCTTAAATACATTTATAACCATGAGTCAAACTGAAACAAAGAGGAATGTAAAGAGTTCAGTGAAGCGTGATTAGCTGGGACAAGGAGACAAGCTTCTAAGGCAATGCCACACACTGAAAGGAGGGAAGGCCACCTCCCATAAAAGGCTCAATTGTTCTGATTACATTTTTATTAGAAGGCACAATTAGCAAATTACAAAAGGAGAATATCATGAAATGCTCCAAAGACACAAGGTAATTTTGCATTGTGCCTTTGTTTGCAACAAAGTGTAATAAAAGAAAATGTCAATGGAAAAAATTCATAGAAGCTATTGAGTAGATGGAAATGAGACAAAAGAGGATAGTGACTTGTTTTAGGAACAATATTTGGGATATAGAGATGGCTCAGTAATTAAGAGCATTGCTGCTCTTATAGAGGACCAGGATTCAGTTCCAAGCACCCACGTTGGGACTAGCAACTGTAACTTCAGTCTCATGGGCCTGACACCCTCCACTGCTGTGCTCAGGCACTGCATGCATGTTATGTACTTGCATACACGTAGGCAAAACACTCAAACACATAAAATAAACAGAAGCATTTAATAAAAAGAAGGAACAGTTATAAACATAGTGGATAAAGTGTTGAAACATCATCAATTTGAGTGGCAGTTTCATGTAGTTCCCTTCTGTTACTGTATATATTTATATGTTTATTGTCAATTAATAAAACTTCTTTGCCAAGTAGGAAAACCCCAATGATAGTTCAAAGACTTCCAAAGATTACACATCACCGACTAACTTCCATTCTTCTCAATTCTAAAGGACCTCTTTCTTCCTGAGCCTGGCCACTGATTGGGATGAAACCCAGACTCTGAAATTTTGAATATTGACCCCCCCTTCTTCCTCATAGTAAACATAAAATGTAAGTGTGGACAGGTTAGCATGGTAGAGAGAAATCCAGATACAAATATTCCAGAACTCATAAGAAGGTATTCTCAATAACCCACTCACACCAAAGTAGCCACAGGAATAAGAGACCATCTGGTCAAAGGATGTCTTGTCAGTATGTCCAGTGCTTGCCAGGATACTGGATTACCAGAATCTTCTAAAGTTGCTTAAAAATCATAGAGAGCTACAGTATATGATTTTTTTGTTATTTAATTCTTTGGTGGTAAGACAGTTGCATCTTAAACCACCACATCTCCTTTAGTGCAATAATTGGATTAACAATGGCTATAACACAGACCTAGTGCAGGAACAAGCCATTTAAAGTTTTAATTAGAAAATGTTGCAAATACACGTGTTGGTTCATGCAAGTACAGTACTTCTAAAGGAGGCTGTACACACAGCCCAAGGTCCTTCCTCTCATAGAGGAACTCTGTCCTCTGTCTTCACAGACATTAGTCAGATAGATGGTTCAAATTTAAGGTAATTTTAAGATTTTTCTATATTAAGATGGTCTGAAAACAATACACATTTACTGAAAATTGTGTTCCACAGATTGATCTTTTCTTAGGATAGCATTGTTTAACACAGTGTTCTCTTGTGATACTGGACCAACAGGTGGACTATAGTTCCCAGTGATCCCTGAGCTCCTGAGGGAAGTTACAGAACTTGGCAATTTCCTATTCTTCTCAACTGTGAAGGCTCAGAGATTATACGCATGGGATGATTTCTGACTAAATTATACATGTTCAACTTCTAATATGTTTATTGGGATATAATCTCCATTACCCATTGATGCAAAGCAGCACTCTTCATAAAACATGGCAAGTGAAAAAGTGTATGTGTGAATGAGGCTCACACAGAGACTCTGCTGCTCTTGGGAAATTTACATTTCAATATCTTGGAACTGGTAGCTAGGTGTGAACAGGATCCGCATCTATCCTTTTCTGCTCCTTGTATAGGTTGCAATCATCTGCAGGTTTGAATTTCATCACTGGACAATGGAAGAGTAAACTATGAAGAGTTTTGATACAACCAGATGGAAACAACAAAGCTACACAAATGCTTAAGTAGCCAATTCACTCTGACAGAATTTTTTCCCTTTAATCATCAATATTTTGTTCCTAGAGGTTTTATAAGTTGCATGACAGGGAAATAAGTTTTGAGGTCAGTTCAACTTTGCCCTGTTCTAGACAGTAATTGTCCCAAACCTCCATTTCCTCATCCATAAAATGGGAAGGGTTATGTTTCTCCCTTATCCTTTGGTTATATGGACTGATTAAGAAAGTGCCCTGTAATCAGCTAGGCAAAGTGACTGCTGAGAGGGCAAATCCATAATAAATGTTAACTGATATAATCATTGCAATTTTCATTATCTTCATATTCTCATGGCCTGCTTATCTGGAGTTTCAACACGAGGTAGCTTTTTTTTGTGCCCTCATTCAGTGAAAGATTTGCCTTAATGGACAAATTCACAAATATCTGAATAGAGGATATTTAAGAAAAAGTTTCAGATCCAGCCACACCATTATCTGAGGTCAAATTTCATAGAAAGGGCAAAAATCGGGTACATCTCATAGTAAGAAAAGAAGTCTTATTTATTTTTTTATTCATTTTACATACCAACCACAGTTTCTCTCCCCCCATTTCCCCTCCCCCACCTTCTTAAGTTGATCATGTTTCTAAATAAAATTTACATGCCAAAGAGCAAAGAAATGTCTTTCAATATCTCCAATACTACAACTTTGCATATGCTCATGCTAACTAACAGATATGGCTTTAAGGGAGGTTAATGTTAACCTCTAAATACTGAAAGTCTGCCAAGATCTCTTGTTGCAATCGGCTACTTGGAAATGGCAAGAATGAACCATTCAGGAGAGAAAAAGGAATCTTCCCAAAAGCATAAATGAAATATGGAATACTCTTTGTATTGTGTGTGGGGTGAACCTTATATTTTATAACTGTACAACATGAATGCTTAAATGTTGTATCTGAAATCCTACCTGTGTTTCCATCCTACCAGCAAGGCCGTAAACAGGACTTTAGTCAAATCCTCTAAGCAAACACAGAGACAACCCGACACATAAAACCAGTCTACAATGTTCATTCTCTTCTTCAGAGATCTGCTTCTTATCCGTACAACCTCTTCTCCTGTTTATGTGACCTCATGGAATGTGTAGACATAAAAGGCAAATCAGACCCAAGATATCTTTGCCTGCCTTGCTTTGTACATGATGTTCAAAGGTGTTTGATTAACCTTCTATTTACTCCTTCTGTTTCCTTCAGATGACCTTTTCACTTAGTCCATGTGATTGTGTGACACACTGGCACCAGGTGACAAAGCAGCTTTTGTGAGCTCTCTATGAATTATTTCATTCATCAGGCTCAGTCCCTTGTACGTCCCTTTATGTGCTACACAGCACCTGCTGTAGGAAGTGGGAAAGACCAGCACAGGTGTAGGCACCTCCCACACTGCAGATGCTGAAACAAAATAATGGGTGGTGAATTTGAAACTTTCCATCCAATTATTTTCCTGTTGGAAATCTCCATTGCAATTTAGATCATTGGCCCAGGGAACAGTCATTCACTGATAAATAGAGACATGCTTTCAAAGGTTGATATCTTTAAGCAATATGAAACATTTAATGAAAGGGTGTGCTTATCAAAGAAAAACCTGCTAAGTGGTTAAGTGAGGAGGAGGAACAGCTTTGCTCCTCTAAGTATTAAGTAAGACTTTTAAGTGTTCTGTGAAGCCGCTGTAAGAACAAGCAAGGCACCTGATTGGAAATGAAGTGAGAAAGTGGTAACGCAAATGAAGACAGGACCAAATTATCAGGAACACCCAAGTCAATCAAAGGAAAGTACCTGTGAACTTCCTTAAACGATTTGCTGGAGGGTATTGTGTGGTAACCACATCACCATAGCTGCTGCTTCTCTCATCAATTAGTATTGTTACAAAGAAACTTGACTATAGAGCACCTAATAGCTGCAAAAATAAATTCCCTCCAATTAAGTAGTCTAATAAGCTATTTAGGGTTTCACCACTTAAGATTCTTTCCTCCCCATTTAATTTCAGCTTTCACTTGAATGTCATCTTGTTGAAAATTCATCAGAACTATGTGTGTGGGGAAGGGAGGAGAGATAATGTTCCTAAGTGGCCCAATGCTCAAAGCCCAACAAAAGCACAATAATTTTTCCCCAAGCAACCTAGGATTTTCACTAATAATTTAGTTTCTTCCTACTAGAAGTTAATATATGAAAATGGTCAATATGCAAATTCAAATAGCACACTCGCTCATTGCCTTCAGTAACTGCTATGTGCATAAATTTGAAACAATACAATATTTTAAGATTCCTTGATTATAATAATGCCTTGGTGTGCATATGTGCATGTATAATAATGCTCATTTAATTTAATCATGAAAACATTACAGGATCATTTGATTTGTCTCCTCTAAAAGTTCTCTCACTGTTTTTCAACTAATTAATTCCACTAAGCTTCATCTGTGAGTCTTCTGGTTACAGGCAAGGAGCATTAAGCTAACAGGGACATGGTTGCGTTGCTATGGAATTGTGGACATCAAGACAGCATCGGGAGGGTGGCAGTCTCTTGCCCTTAATCAGTGAGCCTGGCTATGCTTTTCAGTAGAAATGGGTCTTGAAAATATTCTAATTTTATGTTCATTTCTTTCAGCAAGTCCTTGGTACCCTTGAATGCTGAGAATTTGCCCTGAAGCAATCACCTGATTGCACAGAAGAGACCTGGAAACTAGCCCATGTGACCCACGCATTCCACATGCTTCACTGGAGTGCAGCTTTGGGGACGGTGTGCAGTGACAGAATCACATGGGATAGCTGAGAACAAACGGGTGGAGGACATTTAACTTTATGCACTAGAAACACTGACGGTACCCCTATAACAATAGTGGAAGAGAGGAAGGCTGACCTAAAGGGGATTGAATGTTAGCCTTCTCCTGCCAAAGAATCCATGTCTTCCTCACACAAAAGCTGTTCATTTCTTCAACATATTACTAGAGAACAGTAGAAAAGAAATAGGTTGCTTTGTACCCATCAATGGAATCTATACAACATCTTTTCCTTGGGGATTAATTCAGCTTTTGATTAAATCTTTCTGAGATTTAAATCATGATGTTACAAACCTCCAAGGAACTTCTCTCTGAGTTGTGACCTTCTTTATTACTCTCTGTTGTTTGATAAAGTACAAAGATTGATTTATAATGGTGCACAGCATGCTGGAAAAGAAAGGGCCAAGGAGAAATCGCACAATGTGAGATTAATATAAAGTAAATATTGCAAAACGTAGGTTTTGTTTAAAATGTTCCATAATTAATACTGAGTTAAAACTGTATATCTAGTAATACTAGTGTCAGATGAGTATAATAGTAATATTTGGGCTGCAAATTTCTTCCAGCGATCTGCTAAATAATCCCACAAATATGAGAAAACTGGCAATGTTGAAAAAGAATTTCAATTCAATATCACATTGTATATAGTTTAGACCATTTTAATGTGGAAAAATTTTTAAATGAGACAGAAAAACTACTGTGATCATGTACTCAGTTACTTTTGGTTCTGATAATGATTTTTGCCAATCGTATCATCCAAGATGGAAATAATTTAACATTATGAGGGCAGAAGGAAACAAGTCTATTATCTCCCATCAAGATGTTCCAATACAAAGCTAGCAGCAAAGATCACTTAGAATCCTCATTAACTATCTACCCTCCCCCAAAAGGCTTATTAGGGTAAATAGTTAATTCCTTCAGATGTGCTTTTATTATTTTAATATCCTGGCTGCTTCCAAAGAGAATATAAAAAGATTCCCCATACAACACAAGCAAAAATGGAAGGTGAGTCAGCTCTGGTACATTCTCTGGATCTCAGAAATACTTAGGATCTATAGTTGTAGGTGAATGCAATATTTGCATGACTTAACATTAAGGTTTTTTATCTCAAATGTTGACAATGTATATTAATGAGCTTTACTATTTGTGTAGAATGGAAGGAGCACCATAGAAAGTGCATTTCCTATGTTATTTGGCAGATTTTTAGTGTATTTTAATGATAGTTTAATCACATTTCAATACACTAACATTATTTTCTCTGGATTTGGTGGGGTGAGTGGGAGAGGATATATTCAGCTGTGATTCTCCCAATGTAGTGTTTACTCTGGTCTTGATAAGCAAATGGTTGGGTACAGAGGACCATACAGCATCAGCAGAGGCTGTAGTAATAACAATACCTTTTATCATTAAGATCACCACTTGCTACCAGGCACAACAGACAGCCAGACAGCAGGACATACCTGCAGTGACCTGCCCATTCCATATACAACCTGGTAACATGAATAGGACAAGGCCTTTCTCCTGATGTAAGTCATCAGAAAGTATCTGACTCATCTATAATAGAATCAAGATCCACACCAAATATTTATCTGATAACCCTCCAGGCAATAATTTAACCTTAAAAGTACATACTTTCCAGGGTTACTTGCACAAATAGGGCTAAGCCATTTGATAAAGTTCCATGTCAATTTGCACCTGCTCAACCTTCATTATAGAAATCAACCACACCTACCCTTTACACTTTGAAAAACACTAGGTAAAATATGAGAGGTGCACATGTCCTCAGAGCTAAAGCACATCCATTTGTATGGAAAAGCAAGGAGAAAGGGAGAGAGCCTGAGAGGAAATTGAATAATAAGCAGCAATGTGTACTGATCTGAGAAACATGCCAACAATTTGATTCCGATAAATAAGAAAAGCAGAAGTAGATTTGAAACATTCGTTTCCCTTTATTAGCTCAGTGAGGCTGATGTGTACTGCACATTAAAAAAAATCACAGGAATTTTCATACAATGAATAAAACCACAACAATACATGTAGAATTGGCAGGTGGAAAAGAGCCAGCAAGGGCTCAAATTAATCGCTCACTTTCCCTCTTCAGCATAGTTCAACCAACAGTGTTACACTTTCACCTACAAATCTTAAAGTCGCTCCATCAAATCAGCAGTTTTCACATTATTGAAAATGTCTGTCACATAGGTACAAATTTAGAATCATCACATTATATTACATGGCTATTCTAGGTCATCTATAGATCAGATCTTAGACTACAGTGATTGAAGTTCTCAGTACAGCCATCAAAAAAGGACACATGATCGTTACCTACTGTTAGCTCACATCTAAAGGCATGACAAGGTTTCCTTTTTTCAACTGACCCAAACACTTTACCCCAGTAGTGTGCCAAGTTCCCTCTCTGCTGTTTGAGTGTTGGCAGCTCAACCGTTGTTCTCAGAGTCCTTTACAGAAACTGATTTTGTTGCACTGAAAGAATCATTCTGCTACATTTCTTTTCTTCTTCTTCTTCTTTTTTAATAAAAACCCCACATTTCTAAAGCACCAGTTCGGGTACCAAAATTGTAGATGTAGTACTTACCACAGCATGAAGGCAATGGCCCATGGTCATCTGAAAGTCTTATAGATCTATGCTGAAACTTGCCTCCCATGATGTTGGGGTGCATGTGTTGTTGGAAAGATTCTCTCCCAAAGGAAGTGAAAAAAAAAAGAAAGAAAGGAACACAGCTTACAGCTTACATTTTGATGGGCTACCCACAGTGTCTGCATAAGATACAAAAGCTTCACTAATTTTAGATGCAATCTGAAGTCCATGGAGGAAAACTATCTTCATGATAACAAGATTTGTCAGGCCAGAGGGTGAGGGAGATCAATAAATCCTCAACATGAAATCTGTAGTGTTGTCTTTTGATAAGTAAGAAAAGAAACCACGTATTTCAGTCATGTCCATGATCCAGGGCAAACAGAGAACGTATTTAAAGTTGGATCACAAAAATTGAAAGGCAAAATAGAGAACGCATCTGGTCCTTAAACACATAACAGGATTTACTAAATATTGATTTCTTAAAAATAATTTATTGCTCTTAATAGTCTTTTTTATTATTATTCTACAACAGAAGATACTCAAAATTCAGAAAGAAAGACTGTAAACTTTAGTTTGGCGTTCACAAAGAGTTAAAATACCTGCATTGAACCTACAGAACAAGAATTAGGCTGATTAAAGATGTGTTACTGTTGTAACGCAGAACCTGTGAACACAATTCTTTTATTTCATAGTTATTTATTGCTTTCTATCTACTTAGAAATAGTAAGCCAAACACTTGAGCAAGCATCCGACAGGACAGACAGTGGATTCACTCAGAACACAATATGCTGGTGATAAATGAATGCAGCCATCAAAATTAGCTGCATTGGCCTGGGGGTGAAACCCATTTTGTAAGATCGTGTTGGGTGAGAGAAAGGAAAAGAACAATTAAGTAAGTAGTAGGTCTATCACATCTTCCAGAAAAGTCATGTCAGCCAAACAGTAAACACATCTCAATTTGGAAATCAAAAACATACTCCAAACTTTAGTGACTTCCATGGCAGCAACTCCACACTCAGATGAAATCCTGATGCTCAGAATGGAGGTTTTTTTCTGACATTTATTATTATTATTATTATTATTAAATTTAGCAGAAGCAATGTCACCACGAACAACATCATGGTCACGTCAGAGGCCATGCTAGTGGGAGAAGGAACACTGCTTCTGCGCGAGCTGAGTTTCCCAAATGAAGAACTTACACTCCCACCTGACAACCGCCATGCACCCTGGGTAGAAAGTCTCCACTGGCCGTATTATTTTCATCATCTCATAATTTATAATAAATAGGCTATCTGCAACTGATAAATATGTCTCTTTAGTAAACAAAGGAATGAAATATCAGTATTTATACAGGATGTATAACTGTAAAAAATACAGATTAAATACCATCATCATATTCTGCCAAGGGAAAGAGATACTGGCTTCAAAGATAGTCTTCAGACACACATTAATTATTGTAAAAATCATACTGTAATTATTACCTCAGCATTTTGTATCAAATTAAAATCACAAAAATTAAAACAAAACAGCATTTTAAAAAGATTTTTTTGACCTCTAGTTTCAAAACTACTGTTGATAGAGAAAATAAAAACATTTCTTAATGGTTCCCCATTGAGAGACTTTACATAAAATCATGATATCGTCTAGAAAAATTTTAGATGAGAAAATTTCATTCCCCTAACAAATCCAGTGTATAAAACTTCAAAGAAAAACAAGCAACAAGAAAATGTGGAAAAATATCGCAGAAGTGGTTAATACCTTTAGGGGCTTAGGATTTTTGTTTTTGTTGACAAGATGCTTAGATCGAAGCTCCTACGAGGGGATGGATGTGCGTGAAGCGTCAATTTGTTGTAGTTGCACTCAACAGACACACACACACACACTGTCTTTTGTTTTGTTTTGTTTGTTTTGTTTTTTTACAATCAAATATATATAAGCAGTAAGTTTAGCTTCTAAATATGTTAGTGTACAATAATTGTTTCACCTCATAATTACATTTGAATATTCTTGATTAAGAAAATTTAGCAGTTTTGAAAAGAAGGCTGCATTTACAGTGCATAGCTGTAACAAAAAAAGAACATAGTTGTAGAGTATGTACATAAAATAAAAATACTCCATTTAACATCTGTAAATACTTAACTACATCAGAGAATGTAGCAATTACACTATCTGAACACATCCAGAGAGTTCTACTCAACTCTCAGTGGTCATGTAACACCAGGTCTCCTCCTCAGAAGGAACCACTGAACACACTCCCCGCTCGACCAATGACAAGGCTTTGCAAAAATTTCCAGTGGAAGATCAACATTTTGGACATATACATAGGTGTCAGGACAAAGGACGAACTACAGAAACTTCAAAATGTTAGGAAAGTTTAGCATCTGTTGCCTGCAGTATCCTCTCCCACCCAGATTCCATGGCAAAAGGAAAGAAAGAGGAAGAGAGAGGGGGAAGAAAGAGAGAGAGAAAAAGAGAGAGAGAGAGAGGATATTAGTTCTGTGGAACCTGTAGTGTCTTCGGGATTGTCAGGTAATCGTTACGTTAAGAGAGAGAGAGCTTGCTGCAGGTTGGTTTTGTACTTTCTGGAAAGACGGTACCGGAGGCTGACAACAGACATCAGCAGTGTCATTTTAGGGTGGTTTGTGAGTTTTCTTTCCTTTTAATTTATATCTATTTATTTTCCTTTTGAATAGAGAATATGAACATTTTGAAGTTCTAGGTTTTAAGTGTGTCTTCATGGATATGCTGCCATTTGAAGGGGTTTGCCCTTGTTCATTCTGGTCAGGTGCCCCCAAGTCCTCACGTGTGCACACATGTATGCCCCAAGTAAGTACACACACACACACACACACACACACACACACACACACACACACACTGTCACCAAGAGCCTCCAGGGAAAGCAAAGCTGACACCCGTGAATAAACGTGTGCTTACTGGATTATCATTCCATCTCTTGCCTCTTCAGCAGCTGTGTTCATGTAAACCGTTGTTGTTCTTGTTCTAATGGTTGTTGTTGTTTTGCTTTACTTTTTGTACAGAGAGTGTAAAGTAGAAGAAATTCCTAAGTATGACTTGCAAGAGACTTGGGAAAGGACACGCTGTCCCTTGAGGTATTGACCATCTCTCTGTCATCCTCAGCCAGGGAACATGTTACCTGCGCAAGCTTCTCTGAGCTTCCTTCAGTAAACTATCAAAATCCAGAGAGTCATACTTGCTCTTGGTGGAAGCAGGGTCAAAGTCATCTGAATTTGAATCTAGAAAACAAAACAAAACAAAAAAAAAACCAAAAAAACAAAAAACACCAAACCAGGTTAGATGCACCCTTTGCTGGTGGCTTTCAATGCAGTTCAAGATATCTGGTTCAGTTGTAATGTAGTGAGTCAATGTACTTAAAAACAGTGCCTGAATTTTATTGAGCATATAAATGTAAATATAGAAGGGAGTAGTTGGCTTTCAAAATCAAAAGCCTATTGATTCACTGTATACCTAAAAACTCAAAGAACATAGGAATAGTAGACTTCAATGTTTCTTTAATATTTAATGTTTTTATAGGTGACTACCTTTCTCATCTCTTGGCATTTTAAATGACTTGCCAATGATTCCCCAATAACTTAAGTGGAAAGGTACAAATACAAGGGGAAATAATTTTCTCATTAATGGTTTTAACTTTATTGAGCATAAAATTGAGTAGATTAGAATGGAC
Source organism: Ondatra zibethicus (assembly GCA_004026605.1). Taxonomy (NCBI): domain Eukaryota; kingdom Metazoa; phylum Chordata; class Mammalia; order Rodentia; family Cricetidae; genus Ondatra; species Ondatra zibethicus. Next base: position 229,770 of record PVIU01000617.1, read on the forward strand.
AAAGATCATTCAAGACGGTCTTTGATTTTTCAACTTGTTCAAATCTGATTTTATGCAAAATCCCACATGTTATGTCAAACAACTCTTTTAAAACACTTGCGTTTAGCAATGTATGTTAAAGTAAAACACTTCCAGCCATTCTCTATTTAAATCTACAGAAAAAGGTAGATAGTGCATGCTTTCTGGGAAGTATAACCAAAACCTCCTGTGAATGAATTACTTTCTTGGGAAGTATTTATTTGAAGGGAAATAAAACCTTTCAGGGACACATTAACAATTCTACTAACCATATAAGCATTCCACATTTCTCCTAAGCTAAGTTACAGCACAAAATTCCAAAGGACAGGAGTGCCAAAGTAGAGACTATGGAAGCATAAATTGCAATATGAAGACATACTTACTGGGGTGTAGCTCAGGGGTTTTGTGTAAGACAAAGACATTAGGCCACCACAGAGGGAAATTTGCATTCTTTTTTCATAGAGGGAATTTAGAGAAGTGTAGTTACCTAATGTTAGGTTACCCTAAGAGTAGTTAAACCATAATTAAATGTTGTGTATTTCTTTTGATAAATATTCAGAATGCTGGGAGACAATATTTCTCAGAAGTTTCTTCACTGTGGTGGACTTCACATAGACACCCACCTACACAAGCACACACATTATCTCTCTTAACAGGCATCCAAAAGAGATGTTCCTGTTGGATGAGACAGCCCTATGTGAGACTGCATGAGGAACTCCACCATGCCCTCTCATGTTGAAGAGAAGATGTTGGAACATGGTAAGATATAATGAAAATGTGGAAGAAAACCTAAAAGCCACTTCATTATTTTCAAAAGAAATTGTTAGAAATAATGGTCCCATATTAATGGACACACACAAAAAATTCACATATGTTTTCTTAGCACCTGGAAAACTGTTGCACTAGGTAGGTAGTCAAATGAATGTTGTTGAATGGATGCATTAATCTCAGGCACCTACATACTATTAAAACCATAGCTGAAAATATTCACGTTGGGATCTGGAAATTATTTACCAATAAACGGCAAGAAAAATGCAAAGATATATATGTTTATACATATATATATATAACATAATATAATAGTCTACTATTTGAATAAAGAACTAATTATGAATGTATTATTTCATTTTTCATATATGTCTGAACATGATTTCCATGTGTTACTAATACTTAATCAAAACCACTATATTCTTAATACAAAGTCACCTGTTCTGATTCTGCCTCTCCTGATTAACAATTTTTGCTTTATATTTATTTACTTTATATGCATGAGTACTTTGCCTGCAGGTATGTATGAGCATGTACCTCGTACATGCTCATCTGACGGAGGCCGGTAGAGGGTCCCCGGAAACTGGATTTATGGACAGGTGTGAGCCCCTACGTGGGTGCAGGTAGTCAGGCCTAAGCCCTCGGAAAGAGCAATATTTATTCTAGACTACTGATCCATACATCCAGTCCTTCTTAATATTTTTTATCAAGGCACTTGGTTGGTAAGAGGCATTTGCTTATATAACAGTAAATAGAATCAACAGATAGAAATTCCTAAATAGTAGAGCAAACATCAAATCCTGGCTTCATCACAATAGCCCTAATCAAGTCACATTAATTTTTCACTCTCCCTTATAAAACTAGCTAATAAATAGTAGCTGCAATCATTATATGCTCTTCTAAAAGCAATGCAGTCATCATTTTTTGTGTTAGAGAAATAGGATGCGTGTGATAGGTAACTTCATTTGAAGAAGCATATAAAACAGGTAAAACCGTAAAGGTAGAATATGTCTAAAGTAATAGAACATTTTTCTGTCTCAATCCAATTAATAAGTATCATGTCAGTTTTCTTTAATTTTAGCGCATCTAGGAGTTTCCAATTCCTTTATGTATGTAGTACATTATTATGTTCCTTTTATTTAGGTATCACATGACTTGAAACATTTAATCTAAATTCTTCATGGAAACAAAGACAAGATACTGGAAATTTTCACTGAGCTTTTAAGCTAGACTCTAATGTTAATTCTTCCATTTTAAAAACAATCCCAAATTTCTAACTTCTTATTGCTTTTACATTTAATTGTAGCTCATTTATTTTATACTAGGTATTGTGATATCAGCTCCTCCACAAACATTTAATATTCCTCCATGACATATGAGTTATTTTATAAATAAACAATCAGAAGCTAATGAAGCTGAAATGCTTATCCAAGATCAGCAGTGAACCAGGTCTCAAACGCAGGGTAACATGATTTTAATGCTGAGGCTCTTTTGGCTTCCTCGTAAATGTGTTGAGAGTAACATCTTTATGGCCTTGGCATGCTTTAGGGACTTCGACTATGCCATGCTATAGCAATATGCATCAAACATGCTCTTCAAAAGCTAGGGAGTGAGCTTAGCAATGGTCAAGTTTCCATGGCTGCTGGCTAGGCAGGGAGATAACAAACTGAGGAGCATTCTCCTTAGAACTATTTCAGGGAGGTGCCAGTTCAACTTGGAAATACCATCCAGTCCTCCCTCTCCCATGATGAATCGTGATCTAAAGACCCCTCTAGGTAGCTTGTTTTAAACTCTAGATGTTGTGAGAGAGTAGAAATACCCCAGCCTTCATCACTGAAGAAAATAAGTCAAATCAACTCAAGGCTTCAATCTGTCTTGACTGTTTTTATCAGCCAACATTTGAACAAATGACTTGCCAGGTTTTATATTTTCATCCCTAGGCTTCTATCTCTCTAGCAGTCAGCTGCCGCTTCCCTGTTTCCCTCTATCTATTTAGCTTGTGAAGTGAATTATAGCATATTCCCTCTGAACAATGCTCGGCTCCTATATCAATTACTCCAGAAAGACACAACTGTCCGGGAAGGGAAAAAGAAATCTAAGTAATTGATATTTGTTTTTGTCTTTATACAGCATCAGAGCAATAGTGAATGGATAGCTACTAATGTTGAAGAATAGATGTGCATGCTAATTTTATGTTTATTATAAATTAATTTAAAATAATCATGATAATGCACATTTACCTCTTTTCTTCATTCCTTTCTCAAAGAATTAAACGGTGTATGACACACACATTAGATAAGGAATGGAAAGCAATGGGACAAAATTAAAATTAGAAAGAACATTAATATGTCCATTGTAGCATTATTTATAATATACAAAATTAAAATGAATACAAATAGAGTTACAATAAATTATCTAAATATAATGATACTACATGCCCAGCGAAATAGTATGCAACCATTAAAATATGTGCATGAATTATTTTTGGTCCCATGAATCATATCAGAGACTGAATATATGTATTATTGATGAAAAAGATAGAACTTAAGCTATATGTACATGTATAGGCGCACATGTGCACATATATAACATGGTCTCAACTACAGGACAGGAGGAACTCTCAGACAAAATTCTGAAATCAGATGTTAGTATCGTCATCTGTGGGTAAAATTTTACTTTTCATCTGAAGAGTCTCCTCTGAACAGGAGGAAGTAAATAGTGATGTGTTTTATTTTAATGTACAGTAGGCATGGCAATAGGACAAACTTCTGACTGTGATTTTGCTCTCAAATGACAATTGTTTGCTGAGCTTCCCATACAATGTGTAGGTTCCAGACATACTCTTCAAGCTTGGTTTTTGTTTTATTTTATTCTCAAGAAATTAAGTCTGTGGTCATTTAGCTAATGGACTTCATCTTTCTCTTCTCAAGTATAATACATAGATAATGAGAGTGTTTCCAAGTGCTTGTGACATAATGAGGAAGTAAAAACAGCCCTTGCCCTACCCTGTGCTACAAAGCAATGCCAATGCTTGGGTTTATAGGAAAGGATTGAGAGTATGGATAAAAAATAAACACAGACATGTGAAAAACTTGAATAAATGTAGACAGAGATGCATACAACACATGCACATATAAGACAATAGTGCCAGCACACACAAACACCACAAATGGCTTAGCATCTCTTTAGAGAGTATAAGTACATCTGCCCTTCAGGGCTCAGACTTAGGCACCTTGCTTCTGAAAGAGTCTTCTACAAAAACAAAAACTGTATTCATATATTCCCTTCAGGAAAGCCAAGTGGTAGCCTAATGTAAGGTGTCTGTGCAGCATTTGGGGCTCTATACTATAGATTCACCCTTCCATGTACAACAGTTATATACCATACCTAGGTCTGCATAGTTAGACTTGAAAAACTGCTTCCGTCCACAAAAGTACAGCTCAAAGTCAGTTTCATTCGACCTGCGTAAAGTGTATCCATTCTCAAGAGCAGCGAAAGCATCACAGGTGTAACGGTAGGTGATGAAACCATAGCTGTCTCTGCAATGGGCGGGAAGAGGCGTTCAGAGCTGGTTATGCAGCATTGGCACAGAGGACTGCAACCCCTTCTACTTTGGGAGACATCCCTGGTGCCAGCATCTCTGCCACCACATCCATTTATCAGTGTGATTGTCCTGTCAGGCAGCTAAATACTTGTTCTGAGACAGGAAATCTCAACTAGAAAGATTAATAAATAGGGATGAAAGAAAATAAATAAGGTTCTGAACTCAACATGTCATCTGTCAAAACACTTACATTGGCAACTCCTATCCCAGTAATCTTAGGGTCATAATTTTTAACATACGTCAGCTTCTAAACAAGAAATAATTTTGAAGATTCTCACCCATCATCCCGCAGATTTACTGTGCATTCCTCAATTTCACCAAAAACTTCAAAGCGGTCTCTCAGTTCTGTCCGCGTTGTGTCAGGTCTGATTTTACCAATGTAAATCACACGGCGTTCTTCCTACAAGCAAAGGAGAAGGAGAGGCTTTTTCTAGCTCTGAAGACAAAATGCAATTGTGCCACTAGAAGCATCCATGAACGTATAATCACGTATAAGAACTCAGAAAGCAGTCTCACAACAGATATCATATCTAAGGAAAACTACCGCAAGGAACCAAGTTTGACTTTCCATGCCTTAAGTTCAAGCTCTTCGGTCACACTACACTTTCTTCTCCACTAAGCTTCTCTTTCCCACTTCTTCTGTCTCACCCTTGTCTTTCTTCCTGTGAACTTCATATATCAGAGAAGACATTTATTCAATGAGATTAAGCAGTACATATGAAATATGTGAGCACTTATTACTTGGTTATTAATCTTCAGAACTGATATAATAGCTAACCTGGCTTATAAAACTATTTAAGTTCCCATCAACTTAGAATTCTTATCTGAAAATGTACAAATTTTGATTTTCTCAAAGGGTGGTTCTTAATCTCTAATACCCCAAAAAAAACTTCCTGAAGGAACATGTTCCAAATGCAATTTTTGGGGTTTATCCAGAAGGTAAATTTTTTTAAAAAGGGGAGATAAGGCCTCAATGATCTTCATTTATAGCAAGGACACACAACAGTTCTAAAGTATGTATTCTGAAGAGAATCATTTGATATACAATCTTGAAATGTAGGCCATTTTTAGCCATGGGTCTCTGAAGAGTAAGGGCCGAATGAAAAAGGATATAAGTTTTACTTCACCAACAGATTCAGCCCTATTTTAAGAACAGACTAGAGGGGTGTAGCCTCATTTCTACAAGTGCAGTCAATATGATCATAATGTAAAAGCCATTAGAAGTTTATAACCTACAAAACACAGGAAGACCATACTGTTGCCTGAAGATAAGATTCTTTTTATATAAATGTGGGCTTCATGCTCAGTGAAACCCTCTTGAATATTTTGTTTTAGGGCAGGGACCAAATAGAATAATGCCTCAAAACTGAGGAAAGTTTTCAAGAACATTTGGAGCAAATATAGAGACTGTCCTTACCAACTAGTTATGTGCCTACCAGGGACAAGCAAAACAGAGTGAACTTGAGGTTGTAGAAATTTAAGTAGGATCAAAGCCAAGAGTCTGGGAAACATGTGGGTAGCATACAGATTCAGATGCCCAAGAGTTTTTCTCAGGTTATACCGAGCACCTCATTCTTAGAAGTTACAAAACTCACTTCAGTCTTAAGACAAAGAGAAGAAGTCCACTAACGTTTATTGGCAGCTTTTCCTCTTCCATAATATTAGCAAATGATCTGCCACAGAATGAGCACTTACTAGTACCTGTGAAGTACAACTGAACAACCTGCATGTTTTGTGGCTTTGTCGATGGTCTGCTCATCTATGACTACTCACATTTATTATAAACAACACTACCGAATACCTTCATCAGGGAAGGAAGTTCCTCTGAGCTTCAGATAACCAACTACTTACTGGACTTCCTCTAGACCTCTTAAACTGCAAACAACCCTCCAAAGCACACTGTCTAACTACACACCAGGAGGCCAAGAGAGCACTGGATCCTCCAGAGATAGAGCCACCATGTGGGTGCTGGGGATGGAACCCAGGTCCTATTGAGCTTTATCTCTTTAATCTCACCTTAATTTGTCTTCCTTATTTCCTCTCTCCCAGGCTAAGCTTCCAGCTTTTCTTTATGGACAACTTAAATCCCCATGTCTCTGTTTGCTCCCTCTAATTTGTCCTTTTACCACAAATGGAATAACTTTCAATAAGTCAAGAGGATTCAGTCATGTCATGTGCCATTTAAATTAAATGCAATAATGGCCTCTAATACTTCTGATAATGCATCTAATTCATTAACAAGACGTAATAGGTGGGTCCTGCAGAATGTAAACTTTTCTGTGTGGTATTTCTCCGCTAGCTCACGCTTTCCTTCACTCTAGTTTTTATGCTGAACCTCTACAGGCTCTAGTTACTCTGTGTTCCTTCCATCTCCAAGTCTTTGCACAAGGTATTCCACTGTAATTTGGAATACATTTCCTAAATTGTATCCCAAGCCCCTCACATTTACTGTCCAGACTTACATTAAGATTCATGTCTGTGTCATTTGAGAATTCAGATGAAACGCTATTAGCCGGTCTTAAGAAATCTGTGTTTCCCTCTATTTCTGCTTAAGTACAATTAAATCATTATAGTTTATTCATTGTTCAATGCCTCTCTCCCTGGTACAATGAAGAATTCATGAAATTAGAGTCTATATCTGTTCTTTGCCCCAATTTATGTTAAATATGAAAGAGAATCTCAGTAAATATTTGATATAAGATTAATTAAAATCAATTTTTTAAATTTTTATGTGTAGAACTAAATTGCCTGAGTGTGTGTGTGTGTGTGTGTGTGTGTGTGTGTGTGTGTGTGTGTGCACATCACATGTGTGCCTGGTAACCCATAGAGTTCAGAAGAAGGCCCTGAATTCCCTGGAACTAGAGAACTAGAGTTATAATAATGGTTGTGATTTAAACCAAATCTATATCCTCTTCATGGGCAAAAAGTACTCTTAGAAGTTAAGTATTTGCTTCAGTCATCAATTACTACTAACCCATGCCTGGGTAACCTTTACTTTCTGAAATATTCCAATATAGAGGGGGTATTATTTGAATATGATCCTCTATTAAGGAAAAATCTCTGCTTAGGCAGCTCAACTGAATGAGTTACCAAAAGGAGTTTACAGATTGAAGGGCGAGAAGTATAAAATAGATGCATGTTAGCAGGCTCATTTTAAAAAGAACTCTGGAATTCAGAGGGGAGACTCCACTCAAACAGCTGGAACGGAATTCCTTTGCCCATGCTATCAAGCCTCCTAACTTACCTGATGAAGTAAAGAAAACAGACTCCAGAGTCACTTCCATGCATATTGTGTGTCGCAACTGAAAGCTGAAATTGTTTTTCCAGAACATGCAACATGGTTGTATAGTCAGTAGATAGAAGGGCTGGTGAGGCTCGAGCCTAAGCAGTTCCTCACACACGTTATCCAGGGAATCATAACACCGCATTCCATTCTATTTACGCACCCAGTTTCAGCCCAACAGCCAAATGTGATGGGACTGTTATCTAAACTTAAACTTCCTGGCGCCTGCTTGCATGGTGTTATGGATTTTTTTTTTAATGAGCCTTTTAGGGAAGTTACTACTGTGTAAAGAAAGGAGAGGGAACTGCAGAAGAGAAAGAAAGAAATTGAGCCATAGCACAGAAATTGCTCAGCTACCATTATGGGAATACACACAGCCTATGTATTCAAGGAAATGTGAAGTTAAAGCGAAAATCGACCATATGTGCAGACATATTGGGACAGTTTCTGAATTGCGGCTTTATACAAAGCTGTATGCAACAATGATCTTCACTAAAAGAGATAACCCAGAGGACCTTTTGTAGGACTGAAAGATTCTGCAGTGAAAGAAGACACAGCTCTATAGAGCTGCTCTTCCATCACTCAAATTACCTCTTAATCTACCAGTTCTTTTTATTAAACACAAGGATGGGCCATGCCCTGCTACCTTGTAAAGACTGAGGCCACGCTAGCATGCTCTGAAAAGCACTGAAGTCCTTTGTTTTCAACATGCCAAACGCGAAAACCGAAGAAAGACACCTTAGGTCTAGACGGCAAAGACAAAAATCTTTCATGATTGGCCAAGATTTCCAGCAAAGAGTCGCCCTTTTAACATGTTGCAGTTGAATTAGATGGATGAATAGAGTTCATATCTTAAAAAATATAACATTTACATCCAATTTTTCAAGACATTAATTTCTAAACAGGAGATGAAAGGAGAAGAAATCAAAATGCTTAATAACATTGCTAACTTCTTAGGGGCTTGAAGGAACTCAGAACCTTTGGAAAAAGCTGGTTGAAAAATTATTTTCAGACCAGTTTTCACTATTGAGGAGCACGGAGCATTCATCAAATAACTTTTAGCTTCAATTTTCACAAAGGCTAGCTTGCTGATGGGGTGGATAATAAAACTGAAGATTTATGTTGCATTAACTGCTGCAGTGAATCCTCGTTACACTAAAACACAGGAGATAAATAAAGAAAAAAGTATGACGGAATTAACTGACTTTACATTACTAAAATCTTTATCAAGAAGAGAATAGGACTTGCTGGTTAGCCGGGGGAAATAAGCAATGTTGTTTCTCATGAAATGATAAGTGACTCTTAGTAAGAGGGGTTTGATGGAGGGAACATGGGAAGCAGTAGGAGCTGACATTTACTGTTCACTGTATAGGCCAAGAAATGTGTTAGATACTTTTGAATGGATTACCTCAGTGAAATGCCCTATAATCCTTGGCACCAGTGTGTCTAGTATAGTTTTGAATTTGGTCCCCAGTAATTTTATCCTACATTTTTTTTTATTTCAGAGCAGCATTAAAAAACGTTAATTCTTCTCTCTTTGCAAAGAGAAATCCATTTTAACCTTCAGAACAAAAGATTTTTGTTTTCAATTACAGAGTAGTTGCAAGATGACTTCAGCAAAAATGCTCAAGGTACTTCTCATGGAATAGCTCAGGGGGTAGAGCCCATGCTCAGCATGCAAAGTCCCCGTGTTTTACACACACACACTCACACACACACACGCACACAGCTATGAATATTATGCATGAGTGAACATTCTAGTTAAATAAACTTATTTTTAAAAAAAGGTAGCAGAGTTGACATCCAAGCTAGATAGATATAAAGCTGGTCAGAAAGAAGGATCAACTGAAAAATGACTGAAAAAAACATCTATTGTCCTTGCTCTTAATATTGAGTACACTTATGTAGTGGAGAAACAATTCACTAAAAGTCTCTTAATAAATGGTATTTTCATGAAAGAAACAAAATGATAGCATTCAGATTTCCAAAATGACCTGTAGGCAGATATTATATAGAACCTCCCAGGCTAGCATTTAAGACTACCCTGAACCAATCCAGGAGCAAACAGTCAAATAAAAGCTGAGATGAAACTAAATCTACTGACCAATAATGATGTTCTTTAAGAGCTTTATTTGAATATAATCAGAAAATAAATATTGCACATATTCAATGTAAAAACTTTTATGAATTTGGAAATATATTCGTACCTGCCAAACCTTGGCTATAATAAAGGTATTAATATCTTAGTGTTATTGTGGTACCCCCCCCCTCTCTTTCTGTGTGTATGTGTGTGTGTGTGTGTGTGTGTGTGTGTGTGTGTGTGCGTGCGTATCATTGACAGGTGTACAGTCGATATGAGATATATCATTTAAACATTATCAAATGCACACTATAGGGATGATGCTGTAAACAAACCTCTAGCATTTCTTTTCCTTATAAAACTGAAATTTCCAAATCTGAACTTAAAGTCATGATATAAGACATATTTCCCTGTCCTGACAATTCCTCGAATAAAGGCTAAATACTCAAGAACCATGGAAAAAGGTTTATACACGAAACTGGATTTTTTTTCTCTAAGAAGAATAACTGACGTTTCTACATTTAGAGAGAGACATTTGTAATCAACAGTAGTGATGTTAGTGATGTATTGGTTGTGACTCCTGGACTTTATAGTGACCAATAGAGGAGAACTATGTGAGACCTTAGCCATTTTCCAGCATCTGGGTTTGGTTTTAAGCACTGAGCCACATCATAATGTCTAGATTTGTTCTTTAAATTAACATCCCATTATGATGCTTTCTGGCAGAAACTGTACAGATTGCAAATGGAGTTGGACTCGGATTTCAGCAAGAAATTAAAACAGTGACAGTTCAGACACTAAGTACTAAACTCTGGCATTCATAGCTCTGGTTTAATCTGAATTATTTTAAGCTTAGGGGACAGAGAAAGGCAGAGAGTCAATTGGCTTTTGAGAGTGAGTTTGAATGGAAGTCATGTGAAAGCAGACACTGACATGATCATGCTATCCAGTCATCACGGAGAATTCTATATTTGCAGCTTCCAATTGTTAGTGCTAGCTTTATGAAGGCTTGCTCAACCTGAGCTCTATGAAGAAGCTTTTAGAACTTCAATTCATGGCAAGTTTGCAGATCTCCTTGAAAATTCAACATTGATATGATGCGGCCCACGAGAAAAAACTGAACACTTATTCTGCAAAATATCAATGAGGACTTTTTAATGCTTTTTAAGTTTTCTTTTGGAACTTCTGAATTGCTGGTCCCTAAGTACATGATTGCCCTGCTTAACAGTTAATGCAGCGTGGCATCCAAGACATTACAAATTCAAGTGGCTATTCATTTCATTACTTTAAGGGTATCTCAAAAATTGAATGGAAGTCACCTATTTAGCTAACTTGGGTGGCCTATCTTGGCTCCCACAGCTGTGTCCTGAATGGAATTCAAAGCAAATGAGTGGAAAAAATCATTGTAAGCATGCTGTGCTCAAGTACACAAAAGTATATTTTTCCAATGTTTTTCCAAGATTTTTCCATGATTGGCACATGAAAATGGCCTTTATTATGGGAAGAAGGAAACCACTTAAAAAAATCTTTCTATGGGTAAAGTCATTACATAGTGCCACAATGATCAAGATCTTTAGTGTCAGTTACAAGACTCCAAAATCTGCCTGCCACTGTGATGTATTGGCTTGTTTCTGGTCCATCCTCCCCCAGTATTAACAGTTAAATCATTAGGGATTCCCAGTATAATGAACTATTTTCTAAAGATGCATCGTAGGCACAGTCTCTACCTTGAATATCAATGTTCATTAAAAGCATATTACAATGTAAGTAATTGAAAATGTTCTTAAAGCTACATTAAGTAATATAAAAAGAAATAGATAATAATGCCAACAATGCTTACTATTTAGTTCCGAATACTGAAAACAGCATATGACTCATGAGAGATAGGGAAACAGTTTGAATTTTCCCATCCTTCTTCGTACCAAGTCTTTAAAATCCATTCACATGGTCCATCTTAATTCTGCCTAAGAGAACTAACCATGTGATTAATTTCGGCTACTGAAACCCGGGGGAACCTGCCTGAGACTGAACTAGGCCCTCTGAATGTGGGTGACAGCTGTGTGGCTTCGGAAGTTTGTGCGGTCACTAACAATGGACCCCACAATGGACCCCTAGTGCATAAACTGACTCTTTGGAGCCCATTCCCTAGGAAGGGATACCTTGCTCGGCCTAGATACAAAAGGGAGGGCCTTGATCCTGCCTCAAGTGATGTGACAGTGATGTGCTAGTGATGTGACAGACTTTATTGATTCCCAATGGGAGGCTTCGCCCTCTCTGAGGAGTGGGGGGGTGGCAGATGGGGTAGGGAGAAGGTGAGGGAAGCAGGAGGACAGGAGAGGTAACTGGCATTGGTATGTAAAATAAAATTGTTTCAAAAAAATTTTGTCCTCCCTACCTTCAGAATTTTGAACAATTTCAACTTCCCCATGCTTGCTCTTCCATACCCACATATTTGGATGACCACTTTTAACCATGAACCTTAGATGAACTCTCTATCAAACCATTAATCACATTATATTTTATGCTTGTACATCTTAATTTTCAGCTGACTTCTACTCTTTGGATCAGGTGCATATCTCAAGCACCTGGCAATTACTTATCACAAGATTCTGAGACTTCGTATGTGGTCAACAGAAAAAGCATATAACTTTGCAAGTGGGAATTTATTCAACAGAAAATCTCCAATATATATGAAGCTCTTACTACTTGGAGATCACTGTGCTAGTAAATAGTTTCTATTCCCTGGGTTTTTTTTTTTCAGATCTAAATAAATACCAGTACCAAAAGTCTCACCAGTGTCCAGTTAATGCATAATGCTTTTATATAGCCAAGGTGACATTTGAATTACTCCAAGTCCTCTCTCAAAGGACTTGAAAACTGATAAGAACTGTCTTGGGCAAAGAATTAAGTCAACATTTGAGAGGCAAAGGAAGGAAAGGGGGAGTTTAAGAATGCTTTTGTCTCATAAGGACTAATAGCAAACTAGTAGATGTTTTCAGAGAAAGCTAAACCAGAAAAAAAACTTGACTCCCTCCACTTCTTTATTCTAATTAGGTATCTAGACCTAAATTATTTTGGTAGGCATAAAATAAATATATGTCATTTATCTACATATTTTTTATTAAAATATTCATCTGGCTTTGATTAGAACTGCACTGTATTTTGCCCAAATTAGCAAATAATACCCCATATTTAAGGAAAATCAAGAACTTTGTACGATATGAATTTATAAACAGCAAATGCAGTGAACCAGCAAACACTATGTGACTGCATGTTCTTTCAACAGAGCTCACTTTCATAATTAGTGACTGTAGCATGTTCTGTGAAAAGGCTTTGTAAACTATAGAGCACTCTATAGTGTTAATTATAATAATTATTGAATAGGTCATTAATTAAATGCAGCAATATTAGAAAAGTGGAAATTTCTGTTTTCATTAGTCTTCCTAAGTGTGAAATAATGACATTCTGGCAAATCTTAACATCACAGCTTATTTGAAAATTGAGAACAAAAGTGAGGTAAAATGTTACAATTCTTCGGATGCCTTTGATTCAGCCCTTGGTAGATGCATAGTTAAATGGTACCAAACATCCAATCTAACAATTCAATTATTTCTCACTTCTGGTTCTTTCAATTCCCAAGATAAACAACCTCTCATTTAACCTTTCTACTTTAGCTTGTGACAAATAAGACTTGGTTTGACACCATCAGTGATATGTTTGATACAGTGAGTTTTATTGTTCTCTCATTTTTGTGTTGATATTACTGGGTTTCCTTGGAGGTGCCACCGGAGCTCAGCATTAATAGCTAGTGTTGACTTCTCTGAGGCTTGCTTAGCTTATATGCAAGATATGTCAAATGCTGCCTTGCACTGTGGTGACTCGGAGCAGCTAGCATAGACAGGCAGCAGGTGCAATGAACCAAAACAGTGCCATATCTCATCAATTAGCCACAGCTCCCAGGAGCACTATGTTGGGAAAGACCTCAAGGCTTGCAGGACCTCAGAGGAACAGAGTTCCGTGATTGATTAAAAGTGTCTGCCATGGGCATGTACTGGATTTTGACCACCTGAGTGCCACATTATTAACACCTAGTGAAGGACAGTAGTACTATATTTCAGAGAACAAACAGGTTCATCATAGCTTGTAGGTTTACACATCAGCATCAGCACTGACCACATGTCAGGTGACTATATTAACACTCCATCCCCACCCCTAGTCAGATGATGTCCCGTCCAGAGGTAAGAAATACTGATTTTCTTAGCCAGACTTCCATTATGACTTTAAATGGAATCTGGAATCTCCTCGTACCCCACTCAAAGAGGTAACAGGAAGCAGCTAAAAAGATACACATTTTTCACATCCTGTCAGACCAAAGGATCCTCCCATTTCTTCATTTTTCTAAACAAACCTTGAGAAAGCTACCGAATGTCACAATCCAACTATCATGAGAAGTATACTAACACCATTTTTTTTCAAATAAGAGGGCCTTAAGACTCTTATATTTTAAAGTCAAAAATAATGTTAACAGAGCATGAATTTTCTGTTATTGTTTAATCTACCAAAAAAAAAGTCTCAGAGGAAATGCAAAGAAAAGAAATTAGCTCCAAACTGCTTACTATTGCTTTCTGCTTCTGCCTCTCCCTCTGCTTGGCCCTTTCAGATTCCCGCTTCTCATACTCTCTGTGGTATTCATCCCTCTTCAGCCTCTCATGCTGATATGCTTCATAGCTGTCATACCTGGGAAACACAACTTCATCATTAGGCCGACCACCACTGTTTGTATGAAAAAGCACATTGTCATTTGGGGAGGGAACAGGGAGAGTTTGGGGATAATGTCTTTCCATCTAAAGGAGGGGATAAAGGAAGCTGAAGGAAAAGGACAGGCCTCATTACCTGGGCCTACGGCTGTAGGGTGACCTTGAACGTGATCTCACATACAAGGGAGAATTGCGGTGTGTGCGGTGTCTGTAGTGACTTGATTCATAGTAGTAGCAGGATCTGGGAGAGAGGAGAAAACCAAAAGGACATTTGCAACTGGCTCTTAGCCCAATGTACTGGGGCCACTGAACATCATTGGAAGCTCAGGGCTGTATAAATTGCCTTCTCTTTACTAGCAAGATCTTCCAGTGACAGCTTGCCATCAGCTAGTCAGACCAGAGACCAAAGAAGTAACCAATTCCTTCTCCATGTCTCTCACTGATGTTACCATGGCTCATGGAATGGGTATTCTGTCAGGTTTATCTTATAAGAATCTCAACTTTCCAGACACAAGGCTCCTTTTCAGGAAATGGAAAAAGGTACACAAGCAAGTTTCTTATAAATGTCTCTCTGTGTCCTGATTGGCCGAGGTAGAGTGCTCAGAGCTGGGTGTGAGAGAGAACATGAAGATGTGGGGTCTGGGGGTGTACGTGCCTCAGTTAATTGGTGGACTGGCTCCAGAAGAGTAACCCTGAAGTTGGAAATTTTCTGACTTCTGAGGAAACACTTTAGCATTGGGTGGATTTTGACAACCTTACCTTGAAGAGGATCTACTGCCTGGGGACCTTGACCTTGACCTGGAATATGGTGATCGGGAACACGATCTGTGTCGAGAAAAGGATCTTGAACGAGAGCGCATCCTTTGGGGTCTTTGAGAAAGTAAGCATTTGGGTGGTGACACTGAATCTCGACAGGGAGAGTTAAAAGAAGAGCAAGAAGGCGACACATCAAACAATGAGTAGGACTGCGTGCCATCCCAAGGGTAGCTCAGTTTATCACTTTCATCTTCACTGTCATCAAATAGGCCATCCATGGCTAGTCCTGAATTTATAAACACAGGTAGTTTGGAGAATTGTTCATTACTGAAGTCGCCATCCCTCAGTTCACTGGTCTTGTCTGTTTCGTCATCAAAAACAGCTTGACTGGGATGACCGAAGTGCTTGTTCAGCTCAGCTCGGATTTCCTGGTCTTGGAGCTGTTTTCTAGTGCTGCAAGGAGAGACTTGCTTGCTGGCCTCCGAAGTCTCTCTCAAGTAGCAATGGCCTGAATCTGTGGAAGAGCAGATGGGCCCCTGCCAGTCACAGGAGGCATCTTTGTAGTCTAGTTGTCTAGAGTCTTGAAGCTCCTGTGATATGTTAATGAGTATATCCGTTTTGGAATTGATTGACTGACAGTAGTCATGGTCACCAAACAGCCGTAGGCTGGGCCGTTTAGTCTTCCTTTCCTCGTGTCCCCTGCTGAGCACTGAGGACTTGCTGAGTTGTGCATACAACTCAGATTGCTCCGGCCCTTTCTTGGTGGAGTGGCTGCCTTGGGTACCAGAACACTCACTGTACCGGGCCCTCTTTGATGGTGGTGGCACCACGGTCTTACAAGAGGGCTTCAGCTTTGGAGAAGCCTTAAAAGGGTTATCTTGGTTGGCTTTATGAGGAGGAGTTGTGGGTGGAGTTAGGCCTAGACAAAAGAGAAACAAAAAGAAATGTGGGGAAATAAAGAGAGAAAAGAAACAGAAAATGTTCTTCAAGGATAAACACATTTCCTAATTTTTTCTTGGATTTCGTTTCAGACTATGGTTAAAACTGAGTGAAGAAAGAGGAAACTAAATTCATGACAAGTCCTGAAAACTGGACTCCACTCCTAAGTCCCTGTCAACCAGCGAAAGGTGGATGGGCAATGCCAGTCAGCAGCAAGGGCTATGATAATTTGTTATTTCAAACATCTATGCTAACAAACTCTGCAGCCTAGAAAACAGGAATGTGTCACTGATGGCAGCCCCAGCAGCAGGTGTCACCAACACTGGCATTTTCAAGGGTGTTGCAGGAGTCACTTAAAACAATCCATGTGCCTGGACCTAAGAATCATGGTACAGTCTTGGTGGCATTTGTCTGCAAAGAATGCTGCAGGAAAAATACAAGTGGTTCAAGGCTCTTAGAACAATCAAGAATCTACCCTCAGGGCAATGTTTTTCAAAAAGTGAAAGGACTGAAAATTTTGGCCAGGGTAGGAATGACATACATAGAGAATTTTGAAATAGGTTCAGCAAAACAGGCTGGGCCCAGCTGAACACAGGGAATTAGAGCCCCCCCCCCACAACTCAATGGCAATGAGTCTTTGTCTCCACAGTTCATTGACTTAGTAAACCATGGCTAATGTAGGTATAATACATTCTTGTAAGCATAACTAATACATTCTGTCTAAAATATGGTTCTGCAATGGAAAGCTAAGTGCAAAGTGACTCTAAATATCTCCATGCCAGGGGACCATTTTGTTTAGAGCACATCATCACCAAGGGCATGAGACAGTAAGACTGAAAAGATTCCAAGCTTCAGCAGCTAATGACATAAAGAACAAATAAGAGAAGACAGGAGCATCTATGGGTTGGTGTCTTGTCTGCCTAGCTACAGAAAATTTTGAAGCCAGGGTAGGCTAGTCCGAGGCTTAGTCGTTACCTCAAAGTCTCACCCATGAATAATAAACTCGATTCATTCCGTCCTACACAAGAAGAATCACTATGAAGCTCCAGTGTCCAAGAAACTTTGAAGGAGGTCAGGCCACAGTTCAAATGGTTTTATGCTTACAAGGGAACATTTTAGTTTACAACAGATTTTCTATTTAGGAGGATGGGTGAATGCCATTCAGCAGGAAAAAAAATAGTTTCAAGTCTGTTAACAAGCCTGGGGTGAGACTTAAGGCAACTGTGCATTTCAAGGGGGAAAAAGTTTCTACATTGCTGGAAAAAAATATAAATATGTCAAGAACCAAGTAGGTCACAGAGAGCCATATGCAATTTTGATATAAACGGAAAGACGCTGTCTTGTTCTCCTACTTGATGATAAAGATGCAGAAGAAATTAACGTTTTCCCTTAAAGGAAAGATTCTGGCCCAATCTTAGGCAATTTTTAGCATGCTGAGCTAATTATTTCCATGGAGAAAGGTAGGGCGGCATTAAGAAGGATGGATACAGGCACGGACACTCTTGCTGTGGGCACACCTGAGTCCGCAGGAGCTGGCTTCATCCATGCGCTCATTCTGCTGCAGCCAAAGAGCAGGCAACATTTTCCTGCATAAAACTTCTGTGCCACTGAGGTGCATGCTCTTTTTGCTCCCTCCCATGGCTTGTTTCTAGACTAAGAAGCTCCTATTCCTTTTCTTCCTCATTTTGTTTAGACTTTGCATTGCTGTGTGTGGAGATTTCTACCATAGGCTATCTGTGGTTACCAACACAAGACATTTTAAAGTCCCCATGCTCAAAAAAAAAAAAAAGAGAGATGTCAAGTTCCTGAATAGTTACTATTAGAGTCAAATATGCTCCTAAAGTTCCTGAATAGTTACTATTAGAGTCAAATATGCTCCTAAACTGTTGATGGGGACAGGGGAACTGGCTCAGCCAGTTATGTGCCTATTGCATATACATGAGAACCTGAGTTTAAACTAGCGTTCTAGTGGGGCAGAATGTACCTGGACCTTTAAGTGATGGGCATCAGAGACAAATGGGTTCCTGAAGTCAGTTGGCTGGAAAGCCTGGCCAAATCCATGGGCCAGTTTCAGGTTCAGTGAGAAACTTTGTTTCAAAAACAATAAATAAAAGGTGAAGATAAATAAAAGCCATCTGAACCGGACCTCTGGCTTCCTCATGTGCCTTCATCAATGTGTACCTTCACACACATGCACACACCAACGCTAACAAATACCATGCCACATGTATACAACACAACACACACTCAAACACGAATGATGAGTAAACTGAGTATGTGCCAATAAGTGCCAGTCAAATAACCAAAAGAAGTGACCCTTGAGGAGAGACTGCCATTCAACACCCAGAATAAGTCTACATAAATCTCTCTATGCTCATCCAGTTTATGACAAGTTTTTTCGGTTCTAATGATTCAAGTTGGTGTAGCTCACTTCATCTGTACTACATGTCTCTGAATTTGTCTTTAAAAAAAAAATGAGAATCACATCAGTTTTCTCCAGAGAGATCATGAGGGCTTTGTAGGACGCTGCCTAGATTTAATTGTCTACGGGTTATTTTGTTTATTTTCATTTTTGCAGTTTCTTTCTGAGTAGTTGGTCTCACATGTCAGTGGCCTAAGAGCACTTAGGAGTCTAGTTACAAATTTTTAATGAGATGGTTCCTAGACCACACGCTGAGAACCAAGGTCTTTGAACATCTGTGTTGCACATGGCCTTTACTCCAAATATCTGTGTTTTGACTGACAGTCCAGATGTATAAAAAGAAACTCTGAACTTCAGAAATGCCAAATTAGGCCACTATAAAAGAGAGACTAGCTCTAAAAATATCTCGACTATCTAGGGATTTTAAATATAGAAATTCTTTTACTCTTGAAAATTTGAAACCCTCATCCTAGTATCTAAGTTCATTATTGTTTAAATAAATGGTTTTCCAATTGTTTTTGGATGTCGTGATTCCCTGATCATACTTCCTTTCAGTTAAAGACAAAATTTTTTTTCCTACAGAGAACCTATGAGAACCTATTTTTTTCCTATGAGAACCTATTATTTCCACTGAACAGACATCCACAGCATACCTACTGTGTGCCAGATGTGGGTTGCTGGTATTTCAAAGACTCCACCCCACGGACAACACAGCCACTTTTAATGAAGAAGTAATTCTGCTAGCTCTGAAATAATTATGATTTGTTGTAGATATGCTTAAAATATGTGGAAATGTTCCAGGGAAGACAAAATGTGTGCTGAGAGGGAAGACGCCAGGCAGGGCTATGAGTCTCTGATCACATCACCTGCTGAATCAAACCCTACTCGCTCCTCAGAAGGCAAAGAGTAAACTGTTAGTGCATGGGATGGTAGGGGACAGATTCTAGATAATTCACTATTTTTAGACTCTTTACCACAATTCCCAAACTCAGAGAATACCTGTGACCAAGACTGAGAGATATCATGAATGACAGACTTTCTATCATCCAGTGCTTGATTGAAAATCTATTTCCAAATATAGTTGAAACCTAAGGCAAAATAAAGGAAAGCAGAAGCACAAAGGACATTTTTTATTATTATTTCTTTTAGTGTTGTGTCAAACTTTTAAGCATAGCTGATGGGACAGGTTATCCCCCCCCCTCGGCCTCTGAATCAGCTATATTTCTCTAACCTGGCTTGCTCTGCCCACAGTTTCTTCCCCTGTGGCCCAGGGGAGGTCAACACTCAGTTCCTTAATGTTCAGCTCCTTTGCTCATCTTTCCACTAATGGCTGGACTCTCAATTTCATGCCACAAGCCTAAATCAACAGTGCTAATGCCTCCCATAACCTCTGGCTCCTTTCCTGTGTGTTGATTTTTCTGGGGAATGTGTACATTTTGGTGTTGACAGTACAAGGTATATTCCATGCTCTCTCTTGAACTTAGCAGGTTTTGACAGATTTATGTGAGGACAGATGGCCATTACAGGCTGAAGGCTGACAAGAGGCAGTTCAGAGCATTGTTAAGACACTTGCACAAACTCTCAGGCGTGCAGCTCCGTGCAGAATGTAATTCAGACTATAGCTTTTTTATTGCTGCCTATTTTCTTTTGTCAAAAGAGCCTGCTGTGCAGAGCAACAAATGGCTGCTATTACCCAGAATGTAATGGGTGTCAGACAAATCACGTAACACAAACAATCAAGAGTATGTAGGTCATATTTCAACAGAGCACAACCTTAGCAATATTTATGATTACTGCATTGAAATGTGCTCTATAATAAACAAGTACCTCTACATCACTCACACTTCTGCACTGCCGATCTGGGAGAAGTGGCACACACTCTACAAGTCATCGCTCGAAACAACCCCTTTATTTAAAGAAAAAAGTCAGAGACAAGTTTTGTTTTGCTTTGTTTTTCATTATGTGCCATGAAGTGTAGTTTGCTTTGCTCTCTTCGGAGTTTGTTTGTTTAATTGAATGACTCTAAAAAACGATGAAGCTCCTGCCCTGTTTCTTGAGCCCTGGTATCCACCTAAATTCTGCAGGACTATTTTTTTTTTTTACATATTTTTGGTGCACGGTTTATAACCTGGTTCTGAATGCCCTGCCATCTCTACAGTTTACTTCTGAGGTAACTTAACAACAGGATCTTCCTTGGGTTGTGTGACTGTTTAGGGTTTGAAGGGAAAACACTGAGAGTAGTGCAAAGACAAGCAGGTCTTGTCTTTCTCAAGTATCCCAGAACTTCAGAAGTAGAAGGGCCTGTCAGGAGAAGGAAGAGAAGGCCGATGCGCGAGGACAGCAGCTACTGCTGCAACAGGTGCTCAAGTATTGGGCTGATCTTGTTTCTTCTTCTGTCCTCCATCTCTCATCCATTCCGAAGAGTCACTGTGGACCACAAAATCCATCCACTAAAGTGTTAACACTTGGCACAGTAAGTCCTCCTATGCATTACCCTGGTTCTATGGCAGGCATTCATTCACACTGACTGGGAATTCCCTGCCTGTCATCACCAATTACTTTGGATATTATCCTGTTCATCAGGGGTGAAATTGACTTTGCAGAAAAGTCTCAAAACTTTTCCTACAAAAAAAACCCTAATATTCCAATTTTTAGTTGTGGAATCCAAAGCCAAGGTTATTATTAATTGTCCCGTAAGCACTTTCCCACAGACCTGAAGCTGAGAACCTGAAATTACAGTTATCTACTGCCAAAGCCAGCAGCTGAGATGGGGCGGGAAGTTACTTTGTTATCCTTGGCTTAAATACGCAATGGGACAGTATCATTTCCAGAAAAGCTAACAGAAGAAAGAGTGAGCATTACAGACCTCGGGCCGAGAAGAATGAGGCTGGAAATAGAACCTAAGGATAACGCACCTGCCAGTCAGAGTAGCCAAAGACCGCACTGGGTTCCAAAGTGTCTTTTTCATGGATGCTTCCTAAATAGGAATGGATCAAATAACCTTCCAAAGTCACTTCACACTTTCGTTTTAAAAATTACATGTATGCATTTTTAATGTATGCATGTGGTGGCAACTGGGTGTGTACATGTAAGTGCCTGTATATGTATATGCACAGATATGTGTGTGAGGGCTTAAGAGGATGAAGGTCAGAGAACAACCCACAGGAGTTGGTTTTCGCTCTCCACCACAGGAATCACAGTGACCAAATTCAAGTTGTCAAGCTTAGCAACATGTGCATTTAGTCACTGAACCATCTCACTGGCCCACTTCCAAATTTTCTGTAGCAGATTTTGCTTCTTTCCTGTAAATCTATTAGCTATTGTTTATATTATGCTTTTTGTCTATTTTTCTCAAGGCTTATCAAATGCAGAAGAAATAGCTATCAAAAGAACATGCTGCATATACACTGTCAATGTTTGTTTTTAAAAAGTAAAGATTCTTCTTTTAAACAAAAAATTCAAAATAGGAGAAATTAGACATTAATTTGTTAACGTGTGTTCCTTTTAACCACAAGTTCATTAAACGCATATTGAATAATTAATTATCTAAACCAAGTGAAAATACTCGGTTAAAAATAAATGACATCACAAAATGCAGATGATAAGCAACCATGGAGTGCCCAAACCCCAAGCAGGACATCTATGACAGAACTGCCACCCCGAGATTGTGAGGTCATCGTAAAAGTAGAGGCAGAGAGATAATGAGAGCCTGAAGACCAGGTTGACTGTTGCAGGCTAGTGTCATCTGGCTATGGCCTACATGAATCCTCAAACTCTAAACAATGTGGCTGTCTGCATAAGACCTGAATGTAGGCAGCGAATGGCTGCTCAGGGAAGTAGAGCCAGTTGTGTTGTTTTCTTCCTCCTTCTCCTCCTTCTCCTCCTCCTCCTCTTCCTCCTCCTTCTCCTCCTCCTTTCTTCTTATTCTCCCTTTTCTTAATTTTTCAGGAATGAGACTTCAATCCTAACTGGTTAGCCCTAAATAAGGGCAACACTACTTATACCGTGTGTGTGTGTGTGTGTGTGTGTGTGTGTGTGTGTGTGTGTGAGAGAGAGAGAGAGAGAGAGAGAGAGAGAGAGAGAGAGAGAGAAATATGATGGCAATAACTATAGAAGGAGAGGATTTGAAATTGAGGGGATGGTTTGGGGAGGAGTTGTGGGAGGGTGGAAATGATGCAAATACAGTGTACTCATTTATAAAATCCTCAAAGAAATAAAATAATAACAAATCAAATTAGCCACATGTCCATTCCATTTAAAACAGTGTAGCCAAGGATATGTGAACAGAGAGAAATGTGGGCAGAACCCAGTGGCCCCAGAGTGAAAAGACAGCTTATTATCCTGTTCTACTCACTTTCTTCATGCGTTATAA
This sequence comes from Ondatra zibethicus, assembly GCA_004026605.1. Lineage (NCBI taxonomy): Eukaryota > Metazoa > Chordata > Mammalia > Rodentia > Cricetidae > Ondatra > Ondatra zibethicus. The sequence goes on from PVIU01000617.1 coordinate 252,769, forward strand.
AGCAGCTCCGTCACTTTCACCATGTTTATCGTGATAATGAAAACATTTAAGCATATACATAAAAGCTGGGGACCAGTCATTTTGGTCCCTAACCAAGCTCCTTCATGTCTCGTGTTTCAAACTATCACCTTGTTGAGCTGACATTGCTTTGCCATTTCCATTTCAGACACAAAAATGTGTTGGTAGTGTCTGAAAAATCTCCATATGCAATAGATTTAAAATGCCTTCTGCCAAAAGAGCGTTCTCTTTTCTCTCATCCTGCTTTACTAACAACAGCTATTTTGAAATCAAATTAGTTTTTACACCTGTAAAAGAGAAGAGTTTTTTTTTTCTTTATCAGTCACAACAAGATAGCTTAGGACAATCACAAGGAAGTCAGAGCAGCTGGCAATACCTAATAAAACCAACTCCCTCTCTCATTCCTCCTGCCTCCCAAAGATGTTGCAGATGGGACACACACATTATTCTGGAGGTCTTAGAATTCTGTCGAGTCTTTACATTTCCTGTTGAATGTTTGGGGAAATTCACTAACAAATTTTTAGAGTAAAGTAAAAGAAGACAAGAGGAGGATGCATACAGAAGATGCATATACCATCTCTGTCTGTACTAAACGGAATAGGCATGTGAGGATGCATACAGAAGATGCATATACCATCTCTGTCTGTACTAAACGGAATAGGCATGTAGATCAAAGATCAACGAATCAACTATGTGGATGCTGTTTCTACTCCATTCACCCCCTGCTGCACCTGTGGCAGACATCACTAATTGATCATGACATTCCCACTGAGTACAAACTTGGCCTCAGAATCTCTCTCAACACACTGCTTCTGGCAGCCAATACTGATCAATGGCACTTTGGCAAGACGAAAGAAAACTATTTAACATAACAGATGCCAACAACTATCTTTAAAATTCAGAAAAGGAATCTACACTCTGGTCAGATTTCTTTGAACCCACAGTTCACCAGGAAGCTACTGTCAACATATAACTTTTTCTTAGACAATTGGAATGGGCAGAGAGTCAAAATTATATATATATTTTAAAAGCCAGAGAGGAATCACCAGAGTTGGTGGCAGTAGTAGAGGTAGTTGTTGACAGACTCAAGTCGAACTTGAGTTTGTCTAACATTAGAGTGGGTTTTGTAAAACTTCACCAAGACAGACTGTCTCTTTTATCCCAATAATGTACATTTAATTTTATCTTTGTTGTTTATAAAGTACTTAAGTTCAAACTGAGCTACATGCAGTTGCCATATTTTGTAGGGCATGAGTGGTTAAACACTGGAATTATTCTATTCTGCTACTTTGAATCGGATAGTATTCTCATTTAGTAGTTGTGAATATAACCTAAGAGGTGAAGAATGACCAAAGACGCAGAACAGTTTTAGCAATCAAAAGATAAAGAAGAAGAAGTATGGGTCCCTTCTTGTGGTCTCTTAATGATATCATGCCTACGCCAAGCACACTGCCATCGGACCCTCTCTTTGGCTCTTTGCCTTCTTGATTCTCTCCTTCCACCCCCTGTTTCCAACTCCAATGCAAATACTTTCCTTTCTTAAGACGTGCCAAGTCAGATGAGCCTACTACAAGCTCAGTTCTTTCAGTCTTCTTCCATGGATCACCTAGGCTATTACCTAGAGTAATGGCATTGCTTTGACACTCCTTCCAACCCTTAACAGTCTTCAACATTCTAAATCTTCTGTGAAAACACTCCCTTGAATAGAGATGGGGTATCACTGTGGTTCTTTGGTGATTCCCTTTCTCCTTTGTGGTTCCTGATGCCCAATGTTGGCCATTGAGCAATGCATTCTACAGAAGATCGGCATCGCTCACTACATAGAATTCCTTCTATATCCACAATAGTGTGTCACTATAAATATCTTCCTTCTACCCAATATCCTCCTTTACACTAACTACAAGACTGCACCCTCCACACCTTTCAGCCCCTCCATGTAACTCCTAATTTCTTCATCCCAATTCCCTCTAGTGTATAATGCAATTTGATTCCAGCTCAGCTTCCCTACATAGTTACTGATATCAAACTTAGCAAACTAAAAAATCATCTTTCTTAAAGGTGCAAAAATATTATAAATAATATGCTGTTTTTCTTTTGTGCCACTTATCAATGAACCTTCTTTTCTCGATAAGCTGTTAGACCATATCTCAAACTTGAAACACTTACTTTATACCTCCTTTGACTAGATCCTGTTTTCAGCACTAGACATGGAATTGTTTCTATGTCTCATCCTGACTATAGTCTCACCAAGGCCCGACGTATTACCAACAATGAGCAGAAAGTAAAGGCAATCATGGTAAATTGGTTTCCATTGTACAAATAGCCTTTCAGTGATGTAAAGAATGAAATATTATAATTAGTAATATAAGCATCAAGTCCTTGACAGAAAAGAATGTACTATATAAAATGTTAAGGATGTCTAGCATCTACAAAATAATCTCCACCTACCTTTCCATAGAGTAGGCTACTAAAAACTCAAACTCGTAAGGAAATTATTTAAAACTAAGCACCTGGGATAGGGAATGCAACTTGGTGGTACAGTGCTTGCCTAGTAAGTGCAAGGATTTTTCTTCCTCCCAAATAGTACAAAAATAGATGAATAAGCTCCAAAGCAATGATTCAGAATTTAAGGACATGGGCCGCTCTTCCAGAAGACCCAGGCTCTAATTCTAGCACCCCACATAGTGGCTGTCAATTGCTTGTAACTCCAGTCCCAGGGATCCAATGCTCTCTTCTGGCCTCTGCTGGCACTGCACACATGTAGTGCACAGGCATACATACAAGCAAAACATCTACCAAATCAAAATATAAAACTAAACAAAATCTATAAAAACCCACAAAAATAAATAAAAGAAGAAAATAAAGATAAACATTTTATAATATCATAACATCTTTAGTGGAATGAATACAAATGGTGTGATGTGTTCATATTTATAAATTAGGAAGAAACCCTGGCATAGACAGCCAATATCGACCTAGATGTAATGAGGCATGGCTGTCCCCCTTAGCACTAGTGGGACTATAAATAGAAATATCATTTTGCAAATCAATGTAGCAATGTATGTATCAGAATGCCCTAATATATTTAAATGCTTATTTTTGGCAATAACAACTATTAGGAATCTATTTTGAGAAAATCAGATTTTAAAATTTATGCACAAAGATTTCTCCCAGAGTGCTATTTCAAAATAGTAACATTATAAACAACCTAAACAATTAAAAATAAGCATTTGAGCAAATAAGTTTCTATTTACCTACTCAAATGAATATTATACAGTACTGCCATATCCTGATAATAGAATTTGAGATGGTACAAAAAAATAGCTTATGTTAGGTGAAAACTTAGGCTCTAAAATTATATATGCATTTACTGACATACATAATCATTACAGACACAAGCATCTATGTAAAGAAACAACTCTATGAATATTTTAATTTTAGAACTATGAGGAATTTTCAACTGGCTTATGTCTATGACATTTCTAATAAGCTGATATTAGTTATATTCATAACAAATATCTCTTTAATGGAAAGTCAGGCATTGGTACATAACTAGAGAAGCTATCTTGCTCATTTCTAAAACAGAGTGCCTAACTGCACAAGCTCTGGACCCTCTCAATTAATAGATCACTTTCAACTGTACGCTACTGAGCTGCACAGCACTGTATCTTCTAAAACCTGCTAGTGTTCATTGGTCCATGGACTGTTATTAGATAAGATGATAAAGTTTTATATAAATGAACATAATGTGAGTATTATCATTTGTTTCTATTAAAAGACACAATTAATATAGATTTCTAGAATAGATACTGTCAAATTAGTGTGTGTGTATGTATGTTTGTGTGTATGTTATTGCAAAGCACTGAGAATATCACAAAAAATCCAGAAAAAACTTGCACTCAGACTATCATCCCTCAAAAAACATGAAATAAAAATTGGAGAACCTCATGACATTTCATTAGTGTGATTTATGCAAGAAAAGATGAATGAATTCTTGGTGAGCACACTGAAGCTCAATACCATGCCCACTGTCTTCTCACAAAAGTATGGTATTTGAATGTACATTTATATGTCCCAAGCAAAAGTTAAATAAAGAATTGCATGTCAGTTTTTCAAAGAAACCCACCAACTATTTGTCTTTGCTGGTCAAACAAGAAGGCCTCTCATACAGAAAATACATGCACACAACAGTTCTTCCCATTAAAGCATATAAGTATAATTTACTTAAGAAATCAAGATAAAGGCTAGAGAGGTGGTTCAACTGTTTAAGAGCACATTCTGCTCTTCCCGGAGACCTGAGTTCCATTCCCAGCACCCAAGTCTGGTGGCTTTCAACTACCTGTAACTCCAGCTCCAAGTGGATCCAATATTCTCTTTCGTATTCCTTGGGCATCTGCACTCATGTGCACAAATCCACACTTATGGACATATAAGCATAATTTTAAAAACTAAAAACAATTATTATAAAAAGAAACAAAGTTATGCATATGCTTACCAGTGAATGTATGCATGAATGTGTACATGTATATGTAAACCTCTTTGTATATATATGTGTGTGTGTGCATATATATGTATATCATATGCATACACACACTATGTGCCATGATATTAACTACTCTGCTGCTTGACCAAACCATGCAATCATGCAGTAGACCTTTGATAAGAAGGTAATTTAGCAAACTCAAAGTGTGAAATTAAACTTAACAACAATGACCATGGTGCGTGTAGGCACCACAGTTCTGGTTGAAAGCATCTTGTCTAACGTACTGTCCTTTTATCCTTATCAGCAATGGCCAGAGCCAAGGCCTTTCTGATTTAGACATCCTAAGACTTACTCTCTGGTGGATGCCAAGATCCTCCATTTACAGCCTAAAGCACCATTTACAACCAACTCAGAAACTTATCTAGGAACTCTTCAGTGAGTCCAAGTTTTAAAGCTCCTTTGTCTCGGCACATGGACTAACTAGAGCAGTTCAGAAGTCTCAAATGCTCAAATGATGGAGACAAAGAAACAAAGACTATATATTTATATATATACACACATACATACATACATACACACACATTGTGGCTTGCTAAAAAGGCATATTTACATTTTTCTCCTTTCCTGGAAAGATATATTAGGAATGATGGATATGAATATATATGAATACATATATGAATGACAGATAAATAGTAGATAGATATGTATATGATAGCATTATACTGCTAAATATGTCAAAGGGTGAGAAAATCCTATACATGAAGTACTGACAATAAATTTGAATTTAAGGGTTACCTCTGTTTTCCATCTTGGTGACATTTCACACATTATTTAATATCACTAACTTATTTTTTCATCAAAAAATACCACTCTCCTCATTTGGTCACTGTGGACTTGGTTGAAACCACTTAGATGTCAATCACAGTTATTGGGTGGGAGATCAAAGATGTTAAGTTCAAAATGCATTGTATAAAATTCTCAAAAGAATTAATACAAATATTGTTACTAAAAAAGAAACTAGAAAAAATATTCAGTTCTCCTCCTCCTTCCCCTCCTCCTCCTCCTCCTCCTCCTCCTCCTCTTCCTCCTAATGTCTGGGTGTCTTAACCTGAAGTAGTGTTCTCTGAGAATCCAGATAAAAATCATGTGTCACAGGGGCTGGGCTAGTCCTGAAAATGAGTGAAACCATCTCTTTAAAACACTTTTCAGTTTAAGGTTTTAGGGGTTTTGGTGTTTTTGTTTTGTTTTGAAGTAAGCAACTGAAGATGCTTTGCAGATGACTTCTTATCCAGTTCCACTTGTCCTCTATGTAAGTGAAAATATAGCCTATCATCGAATATGGATTTCACAGAGAGACGTTCCAACTGAAATAAAAGCTTACCTGCAGTTCCAGAGAGTTCCACACTTAAGGTTCGCTCAATAGTCTTGTTCTCAAATGGGGAACCCTTGGGGTCACTGGAAGATATGGCACATTTATAAAAACAAACTGAAATGGAGTTGCTGTAGCCAAATGTATTAGAACCCCCTTCCCTTTCTGAAAATGGTTGCATTTCTTAATACTTACTTTGGTGACTCTGGGGTCAGAGGAAGAGATAAAGTTGTTGGTTTGGCTAAAGGAAAGAAGAAGAAAGTAATTATAAAATATTGAGTCTTTTTCAGATCGACTTTCTGCTATACTCAAGTAGGAAACAATGAGGCAACTGTAGGAATAAAGTAAGGGAACCATGAATGTTGGCTAAAAGACACTCCAGTCCATTATGTCCATTATGCTAAAGCAAATCCCAAAGAACATTTGAATCAGTACAATACCAGTAGGAAACACATACAGAGAATTTTCCCACAAATGCACCATCTCATTAAGGACACGAAATTTGCATCATATCATGAAAGAGAAATATTGTTTTCTGTTTTTAATTTGAAATCAGTACACGACTTGTTTACACTAGGAAATAGCAGAGTAACTACGAGGTGACAGATCGTTATGAATATTCAGTTGGTTTTACGCCTAAAATGCATAGTTTTATATCTAGCCCTGAGTATAGGAAATTTTTGAGACTAAGACTCAAGCAATAACCATCATTGAGAGATGATGACAAATTGCGGACTTTGACCCTAATGGCTTCAATGGAGTTTGCATCCCAAATCTGATAGACAAGCGAAAGCATCATATTTATCAGCTAAAATATCAACAGATATTTTTCTATGCTCACTATTCCTTTCCGTCCTGAGTGTCACAGAATATTACTTCCTTTGGTGTCTTTTCTCAACAAGAAATGCAAGAATAGGAATCTTCTTGCTCTAACGTCAACCTTGTGCTTTGAGCAGGAAGAAGAAGATAAATGATGACAAATATATTATATATATGTATATATATATATATGTTTATCTATGGCTATGGATGCATGTAAGTGTTTGTACATTTTTTTCTTGCTAATTACTTTCAGAAAGCCAATAGGTAACTACATGTATAATGAAGATGAAATGAGTTGAAGTGAAAATGGTCTCTGGAATAGTTTCTTACTTTATGGCTGAAAACTCTAAGGCACAGGGATGCTAAACAATGCCTACAGGGCCATATAACCAAATCTTGGCAGAGTTGGACACTAGAATATTCCCTTCCTCTTATTATCAAAAGAAATTGAATTCAATACACTTTAAAGGAAGTTAACCAACCCTAATAATTAAGGTTCTTTGAAATGTAAAAATATTATTTATGTCTAAATTAGTCTGGAATAAGTTACTTTATGTGAAAAATGGTATTTACATATTTAATTTGTAGATTAGAATTTAGTTTTTAAACAATTGAGTAGTAAGTATATCATCTACCCAAAGTGCATCCAGAAATGCAGAGCTCATGCTGTCTTCTACAAATTAGGTACATTGATTAATTGGCTTTTACATATATACAGCTAGATGATCTGATTGTACATTAATTTTTGAGTATGCCTAATTTAATCAGCCTTTCACAAAGAATAAATTTATGAACAAATTTTACTCACTTTTATGGTATTTTGCTAATAGCCAGGATAATTTATGCAGGTTCTATAGACAATACTACCCGATTAGGAACAGTGAGATAAATCACACAATAAATGTACATTGAAAATTAGAAACAGGGATCTACAACAGGCCATGTTAAATTCTCATGCAAATGTTTCCAAAATTTGGAATCTGTAGCTAGATACAGAGAATCCCAAGAGCACCAGAGGGAGAGAACTGGGCCCAGCCATGCTGAATACCAGCAGTGTCAAGCAGAAAATTAGAGGCCTTGGTGTAGGAGGTCCTTCTGCAATTGTGTTGCTTTCATTGGTTAAATAAAGAAACTGCCTTGGCCTTTTGATAGGGCAGGACTTAGATAGGTGGGGGAAAGAGAACAGAATGCTGGGTAGAAGAGAGAGAGAGCACCGCCATGAAGCTGCCAAGTGAAACACACTGAATCTTTCCCGGTAAGCCACGACCTCGTGATGACACACAGTTTCTTAAAAATGGGTTGAATCAAGTGTGAGAATTGGCCAAGAAGAGTCTAGATATAATGGGCCAGGCAGTAATTTAATTAATACAATTTCTGTGTGGTTATTTCGGGTGTAAGCTAGCCAGGTGGGACACAGCCAGCTCCGCTCCTCACACTACAAATTGAAACAATACAGAGTTTAACACAGCTCCTTGCTGTTTGCTGACGGCTTGCCGCAGCTGCTTTAAGAGAGATTTTCCTGATTCAGCTGTAGAAAAAAAAAAGCCACGCCATTTTAAAACGAGGCTTCCTGAGCCCTGCCGCCACTGCAAACTCCGGCTATGGAGCATTTGTGGGCCCAGATGTTTGTGTGTCCACTCGGGGTCAGGAACAAAGTAACTGAGACCATGCCTGTGGTTTGGTGCCTGCCTGGGCAGGCAGCACCATCAGGTCTACTAGGTATGCACAGGCAGGAGAGCATGGCAGATTTCTGCCGCCATACAGAGAGATGTTTCCAGGCTCCGCAGTGCTCTGCCTGGCAGAATGGACTGCAACTCAGATAAAAAGCATTTATATGTTGCACGCTCATTCTCCAGGTTGGACTGCTGAGTGCAGCTCCTGCTTTGCGGCCCCAAAGCTAGCAAAAATGGTACGTCCACCATTTTGAAATTGGAGAGAGGCAGAGCCAACATCCAGAGCAGCTGCAACCAAGCTGCTTAACATTTTAAAAGCTCTTCAAGACAGTAGAAGATTAAGGACAATGCAACAGGACAGATTCAGACATAAAAGGCCTCTAAATGGGTCACACTGTTGAATAAAAGTACGTAGTAGGCTTAAAGGAGAAAAGAAAGAAAAAGAGTAAAGAGAGTCATGAAATAAAGTTAATGCTTTAAAAAAAGGATAAAGTCTTTAAAGAGACAGAGTACAGATAGTCATACATTAAAAAATAAAAAATAAGCCACATAAAAATGGAAAATTCACAGAATGTCTGGATTATGTATTTAATTGTGTTTTCTTTAAATTTTTTGACTGTGAAGGAGCTAAATACAGAGAGACATTTTATTGTGTGTGCTGCTAAGCCAAACCAGCATGTATATTATAAAAGTATTATGACTTCAGAATTTGGGTCTAAGGATATGATACTTTGGAAAAGAGGTTCTTCTTTTGTTTTCACAGAGGATGAAACCCTGTGGATTCCTTCTAGATCAATATGGTATGATAGACCATGCCCTCCTGAAAGGTCACTTGAACACCTTCAGAACGTTACTTCACTCAACTGGTGACTGAGATGAACATAGCACATAGGATACACCATGAAGGACCTGATTAACAGCGCCCCCATACAGCAGGAAGAAGTTTGGAGAGAAATAACTATGTCCATATTCCCAAATATTGTTTATAAATGTTCTTTTACATTTAAAGGGGGATATGATATAGATATGAATAATTTGCATTGGTATAAATTTTGACTTATTGATACAAGTTTAAGGTTAATTTTGTTATATATATGTATTTTTGATCTTGATTAAGGTATTGTGATTGTGTAGTTCATTTAAAAAATGTAATGTATAATTAGGAAATATAGGTTGTTAATGGATAATCATCAATAATATTCAAACTTGTAGTCATGTTAGATTTTCTAGATGTGCATAGATATATTCCAGATAGGCATTCTTCATATCTTTCAAAGACTCAGAATATGGCATTTAAAATGTTTTAATAACTTAGGGCTTTTCATGACAATGAGACACGTCTGCTCCTGGTAGCACCAAGCTACTTCAAGAGGAAGATGGGCATCGAAGAGGCTCCTTAGCCATTTGGGCAAGAAACTGCCCTTGCCTAGACTGCATAAACTGGACACAAAGAACCCACAGAGAGAGGACTGCTGAACTTGCCTAAAGGTGAGATGATCCTTTGGGGTTCCTGATTCATGAAAGAGTCTACGATACATTCTGTAGGATACAGAAGAAAGTGACTGAACTGTCTTTGAATTTTCCTGCTTCATGGAAAAGTCTGCTGGATACTATGGGCCTGTAGGCTGAAGATGGATGCCCCAACGGTACAAAAAAACTTTGGGTGACTGTCCAGGCAGTGAGATGTTTCTGTCACTTCTAGAGTTTTTGAAGTTGCTTACTTCTTGTTTACTTAGGTAATATTATATCCTTCTGGAGTCTTTGATGGAGTTGAAGAATAGATAGATAGTTATAGTTTTCCTTCTTTGTGATAAAAGATAAAGTAGATATAAATATGGTAACTGTAGTTCTTGCTTGATAACTGTTTTGTTATATGTAATTTTACTATGTTAAAATGAAAGCCTTTCTTATTTGTTTAAACAGAAAAAGGGGAAATGGTATATGAGGTCCTTCTGCATTTGTGTTGCTTTCATTGGTTAAATAAAGAAACTGCCTTGGCCTTTTGATAGGGCAGGACTTAGATAGGTGGGGGAAAGAGAACAGAATGCTGGGAAGAAGGGAGAGAAAGCTGCTGCCATGAAGCTGCCAAGTCAGATACGCTGAATCTTTCCCAATAAGCCATGACCTCGTGATGACATACAGATTATTAGAAATGGGTTGAATCAAGAGTGAGAGCTGACCAAGAAGAAGCTAGATATAATGGGCCCAGGAGTAATTTAATTAATACAATTTCTGTGAGGTTATTTCGGGTGTAAGCTAGCTGGGTGGGACACAGCCCGCTCCGCTCCTCATACTATAAGGTCTATGCAGGGTGCAGTCCTCCAGCCGCCCTAAGACTTGAACCCTTGACTGCAAGTGGGCTCATGGGTACTCTCTTACAAGCACCATTGATTTCATTTTTAGTGAATTTCACTGGTGCTGTTCAAGGACCCTTACAGTTACCCTTCATTTAGATGCTATTTTTGAATAAAGATGTGTGAATGAATGAAAGAATGAGACCCGAGCACACACTGTAGACTAGGCAATTATTCTAAAGAAGCAAAAAGTACATAGTGCCACCATGTAAGGAAGAGTAGAACAAAAGCCCAGTCAGGAACGTACCAGCACAGGAAGACAGTCACCTACCTGTCCTCCTCAGAATAGTCTCTGACTGTTCTACGACTTAAACTTTTTAATTTGAAAAACTTAAACAATCTTAGAGGATAAGCACCTATCGGTTATTAATCGCAGGCTAGGGTTCATTTCTGAAGGCGTCTAATAACTATGGAATTTCTTTTTCTTTTGATTAAGCTGGCTTTGTTCTGAGATGAACATTTTAGGCCTTATCACAGATCTATACTTTAAAAAATTCTTCATATACCTGGTCCCCCTCAGAGAATCCATCTTTCCGGGACCTATTTAACTGTGCAATGCCATGGTTTGTAAAAGTTTATGGTCATATTTAAAGGTAAATGAACTTTAAGAAAGTCTCAAACTCCAGAGAGAGAGAGTACAAGAGAAAAAGAGAGAGAGAGAGAAAGAGAGAGAGAATAAGAGACAAAGAGAGAACTTTAAACTATAGGCTAATTGGCCAGATTCCTTAACACAGGATTTCAAAGAGTCCGAGACTTTCATTTCAGCACCAGATGAATGTATGGCTGGGAGCTGGTCAGGAGGATCCCAATGGATTCTTCTCTCACTCACTACACCAAGCTCAGTGAGCTCCTTTTCCTAGGTCATCAACATCATCAGTCCCTCTGATAAAACAAAACCAACACAGCAATGATAGAACTTGTGATCAGGGGCCAATCCTGACCAAGGGAGCTGGAAGGGAATTGGGCGTGTGGAGTTAAATTCATCTTCACAAAGTGACAGACACAGGTTGATATCAAGCATGATACATCCAGCAAAGAGAACAAAAACAAAAGCAAACAAACAGCAACAACAAAACCCTAATGGAGAGCCAACTTATAACATTGCAAGAAAATTCCTAAGAGTCTTCTAAGATAGGAAGACAGAGGGATTAAAAACCCGAGAAAGAAATGCTTATTAAAATCAGCAGCAACAACATCAATAAGCAGCGTACCAGTTGTATGAAAGGATCCTGGCTCAAACCAGACAGGGACTGCCACCCTGCAGCTGTAACTTAGGGAGCCAGAAACACAAAGTAGGGATGATTGTAGCTACTACAGAACATGCCTGTGTCTAGGACAGGAATCCAGGTAGGAAGCAGAAGTTGGCATTTTTAAAGCAACGATTACTTTCAGAAAAACTTCTTTCTGCTTCCTGGACTCCCACAATTGAAAGGGGGAGAGTTGAAAGAGGAAACTATATCCCGGCCAAGAGAGATTTTCCCCAAATCATCTGAATCTGCCTTGCAAGCATCAGCCTCCTGGCTACATATGGGAAAAGTAAAGATCTCCTAGATGATTTGTTTAATCTAGGTAGTATTTTTAAAATAAGAAGGGTGGAGGAAATCAGGAATTTCCAAGTCCTTACACGCACAGTTAAAATCTGAGCGCATAGCAGGTGGTCTTAAAAAGTAAACCAAGAATGTACTTAATCAGAAAGACTACGTAAATGCTGTTTACTGCTTCCCAAGGTAGATAGAAGAAATCTCCAGCGCCTCATTTTTTCCATGACTGGAAAGGGAAAATTAAAGAGCCCTGCAAAGAATTGGCAAGCGACTGAACGTAACCGTCAATGATCTCAGTAATCCAGATGCATATAAACCTCAAAGGTGTTGTAATCCCTGCGGCCCCCCCTCCACCTAGTTTAACAATGCAGGTGTCTTCAGAGTGTATTACTCACGCTGTCTATCTGCCAAATACGATACATTCAAGCTGTGTCCACGGAAGATCCCAGCCCACTCCCCCACCCCTTTTGTCCCAGACAGACACAGATGGGAGGAAGAACAGGGTTCACCTGCTCAGGCTTCCCAGGGGCAGTCAGCACCCCTGCTGGCTGCTGGTTGTTGCTGGTCTGGCATACCTTGAGCATGTTGCGACTGCGGTTGTGTATGGGACTTCTTTTTGGAGGCGCATTTGTCTCTGCTGCTGTTCCTGTTCTCTGTGGGTTTGGTGTGAGGAGGGTCATCGCTTGTGGTCAGATACTTAAGAAGCTCTGAGCAGGGACGTCTTTGTGGCTTTTGCTGTTGACAAATGCTCTTTGCTTTATTGCCCCATGAATTCTCGGTCTTAAAAACAAGGCATAAAGAAAGCTAAAATTAGTGAAGTGAACCTTATCAGAATGGATATAGGTTTTCTGAAGAGATGAGATTTTCGGTGAAGTGCTCAGTCTAAGTGTACTGGATCTATGAGCTGTGAATAATTGTTTGCAGAACAAGGAAGAAAATTACATTTAAAATTCCTAAATGCCATTTATGCAGCTTTTTATTTCATTTCTCCTACATCCCAATGTTCCTACTCAGCAACATGTAACTAACAAGACCCTACAGCGCCTTTACTGTGAGGAAAGAAAAAAGAAATCTGCTTTAAACCTTAATTTACCGCTGATTGCTGAGGCCCAGTATTCACAACTCTCTTAAGTACCCCTTAACGCTCCGCGTTCGCTCACAGCGAATGGCAAGACAAACATTGTTTAATACAGCCCGCTAACTGAATTATGTCATTGCCAGCATTTTCTCCAATTAATGGCAGAGACGGATCTTTTGCAGTGAATTCAAAACCATCTTTCTCAGGTTAAACAGCTGGCTCAACAGCCATCCTGCATCTTAAAGCCGTCCACAGACCACAAGTACCAGTCTACCAGTAAATCGTGCTGTTGTACAGACCACTGCATGCATTAATCAAGTGGGAAAGGAATTACACATTCCGATCATCAGAAAAAAACAATGCCTAAGGGAACTCTTCCTACTTTCCCCCAAGCACCAGTGTTTGGAGACAAGACACACTCCTGGTCTGCTTCTCTCTAGGGACAGCTACCAGATCCTGGCTGAATGAACACATACAAACTTTATGTCCGTCACACAGATTTGTGCAACCCCCCACACCCTTGCTTTTTCTCTGTTTTAAAGCGTTTGCACACGTACCTTAACAACTGCAGGGCTTGTTCTGATCCTGTGGTTATGGTTCGCATGGTTCTGAGTGCTAAGACCGCTGCATTCATTGTAGCAGAGCTGAGTATTGGCTGGTGCCAGTAAGAGCTTCTTAAGCTAGACATGCCAGGGAAGGGAAAGCAGGAAACATGACACATCTTCTAAACTTCAGATGGGTAACTGAAAGTTGACTAAAAGTAATTGAATGTCTCTTTAAGTATACCACACTTTAGCACAAGAATGGTAAAGGAAACAGCTTTATTAAAAGTAAGAAAAGATTGTATCATTACAGTACTACCTAGGAAAATATTCTCTTACCATTTATTTGAAACTTGGCATTGTTATCCTCAATTTTTAAATGACTTTTTATGTAGAATAATGGTGTAAAACCATCTGGGGTAAAGAAGGCTGCTTTGCCCGCTAACGCTTTGGGGGCAGAGGTTAGATACTAAATCTTCCTCCTTTTCACCCATCAAATTCACATGATAATCAATAAAAACATTTCTGAACTGTATTGCATAACTAAATATATAAGCTGATGAATTAAAAATATGTGGATTAGAGCAGTGGCTATCACTGGTGGGAGAAAAGAAGGGTTTTGTAAACAGAGTGCTGTTCAACAGCCTACATGTGGGTCACAGCACAAGACAAGCATTTACTGTTGGGGCTTGTGTCTTTGCTTTTTGACTCAGAGCCTCCTTATGCAAAGACCCACTCCCCCCTCAGCCTCCTAAGCAGTTGGATCATCCATATGCACTACAATGCCTGGGTTTACCCCAGTCTCTTCATTTGGTTCAGTGACTCTCAAGAGTTTCCCTGCCCTTGCATCCTGCCCATGCAGGATGTCTTTAACTCCATAACACTTCCCTACTGAACAAACTGTATAGCTGCAAATCCTTACTAAGGAATTAGGATACTAGACCATAGTGCCAGTGACACATGGTGGGCATAGTGAGTAAGGAGTGATTTACACATGTAATATTTTCCTGAAGAGCAGAAGTCTTAGACTACAAAGAGGAAACAAGCAGGTCTCCATATGTTCATGTAGAGTTCCTTCAGACTTAACGATTTGAGAGAATCAACCTCCAAATAGCATGCCAGAGTATTTTACTAATGTTAGAACAATGGCGTTCCATAATTTACACAGCACTGCTCTTCCACGAGATTTATAGCAAATGACAAATGGCTATCATAGATGGGGAGGCAAATGGCACGCAGGACTAATAAAATTCTGGTCAAGCATTTTGTTGAAAAGAAAAGTCACTCCTCATGGCCAACGAATTTACTCTCCATTGCCTACCACAAATTTCAGTAACTTGGGCTGCAAATAAGCTATTATTTTTCCATCTTCTTAAGAAATGCTGATCTAAAGTCTTAAGCTACAGCATACTGCCTGACTTGCAATTCTATTTTTAGAATCATATGCAAAGAAATGTAAACATTATTATATAATCTGTAACAGCAAAAACATGGAAAGAAAAAACTAAACATCTCACAAGTACTAGATTGCCTAATAAATCAAAGCATCTCCATACAAAAAATACTATGCAACCACCAAAATTTTTACATATGTTGAAGCCATATACATAAACAACAAAAATCGACCTGGCAGGTTGGATTTGCATATGTGCACATATATGTGTATATGTGTATGTGCATGTGTGTGTGTGTGTGTGTGTGTGTAACAATAATAACTGAAGAAAAAGAGGCTATTAATTTGAGAGTGGGGATCATGGGAAGGTTAATAGGGAGGTACCAAGGAGAGAATGGAAGAATAATAGAGAAGGGGAAAATTGATAAAATTATATTTTAATTTAAAATTCATAGAAATAAAGATATTTTTAAACATCATAAAATACAATGACATATCCATCTTAAGTTTTAAATTCAAAAAATTTCAGTCGTTTTGATATGATAAGGTTTTAAAAACCACAGGTAAGTGTTTAGTCTTTTCTTTCTAGATCTTGCTCTTCTCTTAAGGTTTTTATCATGAACTTGAATAATTCTTAGAGAAATGATCACACACACAATAAGAGTAAAAGATTGTTATCATAAACAACTTCCATTATGCCACATAAGAAATGCCTTATGAACACTTTTAGTAGGGAATTACAGAATTGGAAAATCTAGGCTGAATGGTAAATTTCTTTTCACTTGAGTCTGAATTAAAAATCCAAACCTGATTATTCCTACACAGCCATGCACTGGTCAGTCAGTGGCAACTCTGACCACTGTTTCAACAGTAGGAAGGGTTCTTACTAGAGACGGCTCTTCTGCCTCCTGAGGTGGAGGGGTGCCGTCAGGCATGGAGGAAGGGCTGGCCTCGTTGTCAGTGGTCACGTCTCCATCTGTCAGGGCATCAAATGAGGGCAATCCGTCTTCATCCACAGGGAGACTGTCCAGTGTCTCTGTGAGGACTGCTAGCAAGTTTGCCTCATTCTCTTCATCTATCTTCTGCAGAAGCAGTGAAAAAAATACAGAAGACGTGAGTGAGTTGACATGAGGAGGCAGGCACCAGGATTAATCAGCATAGGCTGAACATGTCTGGGTGGGTGAAGAAACTGTATGTGAAATCTTCAATATCCATGCCAGTACACAAAGATTATGTCTTCCACAAACTCCTAAATCATTTTAGCCTAATCAGATGAGTACCAAATGCATTTACTGATCTTGGAGCTGTCTGGTTTAGCAATCTGCTAGGTCAGTCATTAGTACTCCTGCATTTTCTGTTGTGTTCACAATCTTTTTTTCACATCCTTACATCTTCTGCCTCTCACATAAGAAATCTCAGGCCTTATGAGAAATGTAAGCATCATCTAATCTTCATACTCAGTTCTTAGATCTCCCACTCACTATGCCAACCCAAATATTTAGACAATGTTTTCCTTGAACACCATTAGAAACTTGAACTACGCAAAGGGAATCTACACACTTTTGTGATTTCAATTATAATCTCATCACTGCTCACACCCAAATCATTTATTTCTCTTCCTGACATCCGTCCCAACTTAAGTCATAAATTTCTGCCCACTGGATATTTCTACCATATAATGGCTCTCTTGTCTCCAAAACCCAAACTTGGGACCTTTCATAGCAAAACTACTACTCTTTTTCTTAACTTCTTTAATTTGACTATCAGTTATTCTGGTTTGTGCTCTGGAATGCCTGGGCTTCTTATTATGAAGTCAGTTGCTAAGCAGAAACCTCCCTTTGCAATGTATCTTAACTAAACTCATTTCTAGTGCCGAAGATATAACTTCAGCATAATATGGTTTCGAGTAGGGGCTTTGCTTCTGTGGTGTATTCTAACCTTCTGTCCTTCTGCCTAAACTCATTTTCATTGATGCTCACATAAAACTAATTTTATCCTGTGCCTTCCATGGATATTATTGAATGCCTTGTTCTTGGCAATATCATGGTAAGAACTAAACATGGAAAGAAAAATAGATCGAACTCTTCCCTTTAGTGGAAAGGTAAACAATCTATGACCAAATTATATAAAGGATACTATTAGTCTTGGTTCTCTGTATAAAAACAGTAGTGTCTATATCTGTTAATATAATAGTAAGTTCTTGTCTATGCATGTAATCAATCAACCCCAGTGCTAGGCTTGTGGAATATACCGTCCTTGGTTAGTCAGAATAATTCATTGATAGCATTTATTGGCATCCATAGAGACTGTGCACATCACTTTCTATTCTTTCTTTTAGAATTCTACATTGCTTATCCAACTTGACCTGTTTCCAAAGTTCTTTTTTTTGTCAAATTCTGTATGCTATGACATTAACAATATGACTAAATTATCCCACAAAATTCTATTACAAAATGCACCTAAGCTGCTGACATCTAATAAAGCTGGCAATACCCACACTTCTGTTCTCACTAGCATTGAACTTCGGTTAATTGGCCTGACAAAATTACAAGAATGACAAAAAAAGACAGCTAATCAGAAAATCAAATTGTATTACTAGAGAAATTAGGCAGGGCCTTATCATGTAGACATTCTATTTTTCACGTGGGAAAAAAATGTTTTCCCTCATTACTGGTCACGCTCTATCTAGGAGTCAAACTACAGGCTTTGCTTTTGTTTGTTAATTTGTTTTAGATTCAAGAGGCAAGGGAGAATCATTTTATTCTCTGTGGGCATTTAAAAAACTTTTTAACACTTGCATATGGCATATTCCTACTGTCCCCGGGTTTGAGGCTATAGACACTTGGGTGAGGAGGCTACTACTATACACATGTACTCTGGTCACATTGCAGTGTAACAAACGGATTGAGTTTTAAATTCTAAGGAAGAAGAGAAACTCAACCAGAAGCTCACAATGCCTTTCAGAGGGCACATTTACTTCCATCAACTAAACATTCCTCACAATCTAAACTGCACAGTAACAAACCAGCCAACCCTCAGTTCCCAATGCTTCTGTGTCTTTCCATATACTCCCAATAAGAGAAATAGTAAAATATTTTCCATTTTCTGATTTATGCCATAATCTAGTATCCAAAAATTCTAATGACTCAATTTTTGGTATTCCTAAATTCTAATTACCACCACATGCCAAAAATAAACCAAAATTAAATGTAAGTCATCAAACTTTTCTCAATAAAAGTATATTTAAATAAAAAATGCCACTGTAAATCCTATCAAATTAATGAGATTTGCATTACTATAAATGACTATAATTCTAATAAAATAATCTTTGAGGACCTCTTAAATACATACATATACCCAAATATATGTACACATTTTCATTAAATTGAACACTTTTCATAAATACCTATCTAATGTTCAAAAAGGTTCAATTCACTGAAGTCAAAAAAGAACGCAAGAAAAATTGTTAAGAGTGTTTACCAATAAATGAGTAATTTTGTTTACTCTGATTTAAATTTTGTATTTGGCTTTCCAGTGATACTACAAGCTGCTATTTGCTTTCAATCACAGGATACAATAGCGCCTCAGCTCTATCTGCTGTGTAAACAAACTCTGGTAATTCCAATCAAGTCAAAATGACAAAGAACACTGAAATTAACTAGTTTTCACCAATTTCTTTAATAAGCCTGAGTGAACGTATATGCACACAATGGCAGAAATATTGGAGCTTGATAATGTCATAATTAATTTACAAGATCTTACAAACTACCAGCTTTTGAAATTCTCCTCCTTTGAAAGCACAGTAGGAATGGAGGGCTTCTGGAATGGGATATTGCTACAGTAAATGTGTGCATGGTTGGGACACTTGGGTGAGGATGCTACTGCTCTCCAACCAGTACTACAAATAAGACCAGCCTTTTTACACTGTCAATTAAAAATGGTTATTGGGTATGTTTACTATTCCTGTATGTTCAAGTGCTCCATGACCATTTATTTTGTAATATTTGTTCTGAATTTTACAAGAATGAGTGTTATAATTTCAAACTCAGTTT
Source organism: Ondatra zibethicus (assembly GCA_004026605.1). Lineage (NCBI taxonomy): Eukaryota > Metazoa > Chordata > Mammalia > Rodentia > Cricetidae > Ondatra > Ondatra zibethicus. Next base: position 272,094 of record PVIU01000617.1, read on the forward strand.
TTTTTTCATTAGTTATGGGAACCTAATGACATACCTCTGTGTCAAAGATCAACCAATATTCCTACATGTAAAATTGAGTGGCTGCTATTCCTTACTGTGGCAATTTCAATTAGTTTTGTGTGAGTTTCAAAAGTCATCATCACAGAGAAGACAGTGGCTATGACAAAGAGGACTCTGTTAAACAATTAATGTCATTTTCCATTATTCCTCTGGTCCCAATTTACAGAGTAAATAAATCAAAGTTGCCACTGATGAAGCACAGATGCCTATGAATAAATGTCTGTTCACATGTGACAGGGAATGGAAGCACATGAGTGAGCCTGGTTACACTGAAGGGGACACTTTCACAGCCTTGGACTTTGTGCTCCTCTCCAGTCACTTGAAAGAACAATGTTATAAGATGGAGCATTTCTTCTTTTTTTTTATTTTTTTGGTTTTTCGAGACAGGGTTTCTCTGTGGCTTTGGAACCTGTCCTGGAACTAGCTCTGTAGGCCAGGCTGGTCTCGAACTCACAGAGATCTGCCTGCCTCTGCCTCCCGAGTGCTGGGATTAAAGGCATGCGCCACCACCGCCCGGCCAAGATGGAGCATTTCTTGGCACCATCTAAAATAGTGGTTCTCAACCTGTGGGTCGTGACCCCTTTGGTATATCCTGCATAGCATACATTTACATTATGATTCATAACAGTAGCAAAAATATGGTTATGAAAGAGCAATGAAATAATTCTATGGTTGGGGGTTACCACAATATGAGACACTGTAATAAAAGGTCACAGCATTAGGAAGGTTGAGAACCACGGCTCTAAAAGATTGAAAAGTAGAGAATCTAGAATGAAAGATCTGATCATCACAAGGTGTGTGGAGATCATCAGCTCTATTCAATTTCTTGCAGTTGAAGAGAGATAGGAAAGCCCAGGTCAACAGGCATCTCCAGAGCTGCTCTGCAGCCATCAAGGGCATTTCCTGTGGGCAGCTTCAACCCTGGCTTCTCCTTACATGGTCCAATTGTGCTGCTATTCTTCTGACCTAAATAAAGGTCTGTGTGTCTGTAAAACTCCACTCTCCAAGGGCTCTCCAGGAAGAAAGAAGGCACAGCAACAAAACCTCACTCCAGGTGTAAAGAATTTCCTGTGACAGATGATACACTGGCTTTTATACTGACAACCCCAAATCTGGAATCTGCAACAATTCCGAAGCCATGCCTCATCATTAATAAATAATGGTTCTGAACAGTCAACAGAATCTGGAGTCTCGTTGCTGCTCTTTGAGACTTCAGTGTCCTGAAATGGCTTGTGCACTGGGTGTGATATAATCCAAATAGCACAACTAAAGAAAGTAGACCATGTTCCTGTGGGTTCCCAAGGTCACCTGAAGATTAAAATCCCAGACTCCAGGCCTGAACTGGACTGTCTTGCTTTCCTCATAAGAGCAAAATGGACCTTTCAACTGATAAAAGATGGTGGTTGGGCACACAGCAAAGTCAGCTCATCCAGCCACATGCCCTAGAAAGCAAATAAATCCACCCAATCAGGGAGAAGATGAAGGACTGGGTTGCTAAGGGACACCCGGAAGGAGAAACCCAGAGGAGAACCACATGTGGTATTCCCAAAGGTTTCTACATGCAGCCTATTATGGAAACACCATGATAGTAATTTTTTCTGCATCTTGTAGCATTGCAATTACACTCTGCATCCCCACATTCTCACACTCGCTTGATCTCTGTTTGATAAAAATAGTTTAATAGCCATTTAATCACAGCTTCATTATCCTAGCTCTCTTAATGTGAATTAGGCCATGAGAATTCTAGCTTCTTCATTATTCAAATCATCAATAAGAAGGAAACAGGAGGGGGGGGTCTTCTTATCGCTCACGAATCAATTTCAGTTTCTTAGGAACTGTTGACTCAGAGATCAAACTCTGTGAGAGGTCACTTAACCTTACAGTGTCTCTATTTTCCTGTGCAAAGTTTTGTGTTTTCTGCCTCATTCCTGTTATGGAATTTCTTTTTTTTATTTTTCTGAATTTATGATTAATAGGATAAACAAAAGTGTCAATGCAACTTGAGAGTCTTTGAGACGGGTTCCCAGAAGTATTTGCAATGTACATGCCCATCATCTTGATTACCCACATTCGAATTTTCTTCCATGTGCACAATCTACCACTGACTTTCCACTTTGGGCCAGCTTCCCCCAAGTACCCAGCATGCCCTAGGCCTCTTTCTTGCTCTATCCTGCTGATTTGGAAACAGCTAATGAAGACGAAATTAACTTCTTCTTTAAGTGAGGCCTAATTAGGAAGGGAAATCTGTGAGAGTAACATCTGGTAGTGTATTCCAAAGCCAAATATAAATGACAGTTTTGGATTATCCACTATCTTGGATTATTTGTTCTACTACATCCTACCAAGAGTTCAAATAGCTAAATAAGAAGTGACTTTTAAGATGGATTTGAAAGTTCAAGTGAGAAATCCAGTTGATCACAGGTACCCTTGCCTGAATCCCCATGCACAGAGTTCTTTGGTTTCCTGGGTATAAATTGGCCAACAACAACAAAAATGTCTACATGTGTGAATTTTAGATTTGATGTATAACATTCCAAGATTTGGAAAAAGATTCATTCAAAGTAAAGAAAATAATAAGATTTTGCTGCTGTTGTTGTTTTGAAATGAAATTAAAAGTTAGCAATCTAGACTAAGGCACTGAAATCAAGCTGGTTTTCACTTTTTCTTTGAATGACTGTAGTCAGGGTAGATGTTGCTTCTCTCTTTAGTGCCACTGTGACTGTGAGCTCTGAGAGGCTTGGGCTTTTGAGGAAAAACGCAGGGAGGCGTTTTGAATATCTTTAAACAACTCTTTAGCACCTCTTTCTTCTTTCCCTGTGCCTGTCACAATCCACTGTGGTCTTTCTTGATTCTCCAAGCAGGGGCACCAAAAGCTGGTCTGCCTCCTTTCTTTCACAGTCAACAAGAGACAGGTAAGATCTCCACATAGCCCACTTGGGGAGCTCCTCGACCTTTCCCCATTCTGTAAAGAGGGTCCACAAAAATGTTCCACTAGCTTTTATCTACCAAATGGAATACAGGACTTGGTACAAGGCTCTGACACTTGAAAGCAGAAGAAAGCATGACATTAAAAAGCCCACAAGCATATGTAAGGAGCAGACAGTAATCCAAACAGATCTCCTTAACTTCTAGCATACATTAGAAAAAACTTCAGTGCGTTTTCAATTTTCATAGAGACACCAAGGTTTTGTTTATTGCCATTTATCCTTAGAACCAACAACTTCTGCTGAATGCTAAAGTTGCTAAAATCTGGGAGCCAAAAAATAATACAATTTTAAGTTCATTATTGGAGCACGTCACCACAGACACATAGATCATTTGAAATGTTATACCTTTATAATATCCTTCTTAGAACCCATAAGTATATATAACAAGTACATATTTTTAAATAGTATCTAGTCACACACACACACACACACACACACACACATCAGTCTGTCCTTGTTGACTAGATAATAGTATATGATCAGTACTTAATATTCTTTGTTTCAGTTATCCATTTTAACCAAGGAAAACAATGATCAAGAACTAGGGATAATTCTTACAAAGATGAAATAAAATTCAAGTGGAAATAAAATACAGGCAAATCTGAAGATGTTTTTTTCTGCATGGATATATTTAGATCTGTAGGAATCCATTTAATTCCCATGAATACATATGGCCCTATTTAAGCAGGCATAAAATTCATACTCACATCTGTACTTAGACTCCATTCTAACTTATTAACTTATATCATAATATTCATGAGTTAATAAGTATGTACAGAACATGTGGAATTCATTATTCTGAAGCTGCTGTGGGAACCAATGTGTAGACACAGAAAGGATCGATAGAATGATTGGTGTGGGTAAAATGCGCTATTACAGAGGAGAAACAGAAACGGTGGCATTTCACATCTATTTCTCACAGTAGGGGGAATAAGGAACTGAGGGGTAGCATTGAGCAAGAAGCTCACCAGACTCAAGAAGAGTCAGCAAGGCATTCTTTTTGACCTTGGTTGTAAATGAAGAGCAACTTTATTGCAAAAGTGCAAGGACACCAGACAGCAGACTAAGAGAACAGATGCTTCCATTCTCACTGCTAGCAGCTGCACAGCTTCAAGTGGAGCAACTCAAATCTGGCTGCATTGCATGATCTAGAATGACCATCCTTTTAACCCCCTGCCTCTGTGTTTCATCCCACACAGAAGCCTAAACAACCCTAATAAAAAAGTCTTTCATGGCTCACCCCTCTCCCTGCTGGTTCCCTCACATGTCCTCTCATAGCTCCAAAAATAAAATCCAAAATCCAAAGAGTAACATGCTAGCTAGGTGTTCATCAGATGCTTTATTATCCAAATTAGTATGATCAGCTATGCAGGGTTGGCCCACACTATCACAGGTTAAATGGGACACATTGTTATCCTTTTCTAAGTCAATATCATGTCACCCATCAATTTCACCACTTACCTGCCCGAATTCTTACCCTCTGGTCCACAAAGCAACAGTCATCCTCTCCTAAGACCTTGGCATTTGATGTTTCCTATTCTACAAGGCTTTTCTGCCAGGTGGCCACGGGCTCTGCTCCCTTTCCTTTCATTCACACAAATATACCCTCTCAGTGAAGCCTCCGCAATGATTCCAGACACATTCTAGCCACCTTCCCTAGCGTATTATTCTTTTGGCACCCACCTCTATAGCTCAGAGTGTATCTTACTGCTCGTCCTTGCTCATAAGCTATCTAAAACAAAATCTCTGAAAGGGCTATTTGATTATTAATTGGATACTTGGCATATGAAGCTGGGAGTACAGCTGAGTGGTAGAGAGCTTGACTAGCAAGTGGGAGGCTGTGGGTTTTTAGCACAGATAAAAAAGACAGTTGGCATATTGGAGATGGCTAATTTAAATGAATAAGAACTTTTCAGAACACCCAGAATATATTGTGACATTTCATTTTTTCTTTTGTTTTTAGTTTTCTCTGTAATTTCCACCTCCTCCTACCCCCAGCATATTTATCTTCTTAATAATGTTTATCTTAGACTATGATTTAGAATTAGTTTGCATTCATCTCACACAGACCAGATGATAGCCGAGGAAAGCAGCCAATATATTCTTGGTGGGAAAGAAGGAAATATGAAGAACTAGGTATACAGAGGGGCTATTTCTTTTTGTATTTGAATCTGTATTTTGAATTTGTCCCATGGACTCTGAACCCATAGGAATAAATGTAATGCCCATGGTTGATAAAAGAAGAGATTTAGATGAGCCCTTTTAAAGACAGAGATTAATCCATATCAGCCTCGTTTGGGGGGAGGACACTGGAACACATCACCAAGCAGCCAATTTGCAAACATGTCAAAAGAAATAGAATGGTTTTATGAAAAGAAAGTCATGCCATATAAACTTATGATCCACCCAGCTGGAAATCCCAGGTGACCAAAAGAGAGGAAGCAAATAACCCATTCCATCAGGGCCAGAATCCCTTGTGTTACTACATAACTAGGTCTTTTCTGAGCAGTGGGTTTGCATTCATCTTAACCTGGGATTTAAACTGGTGTTCTGTGAAACAGTGGACATTAGCGCAGTCACTGTAAGAATCAACAATGACTATCAGTCTCATATGTGTTGTAAACTTATGTTGCAGGTTTTAAATACTTACATGTTTTAGAAAGCAACAATTCTACTGAGTTACTTAGCCTATAATGAACAGAGGAAACAATACCACTGCATTAATCATGCGACTGAATCATTTTGTGTTTGTCTCAGGATTAGGAAGAAAGGAAAGAAGGAAGGAAGGAGAGAGGGAGGGAGGGAGGGAGGGAGGGAGGGAGGAGGGAAGAAAAGTGAGGGAGAGCTATGTGAACTTGAAAACACAAACATTTAGGATTTCTCAATCCTCTTTGATTAAACTGAAATAGAAAATAATCTGTTCCTAAAAGTAATTATAAGATACTGATCATTATTTTACAGCTATTTTTTTCTGTTCATTTATTGTTATAGTTCTCTTAGATAGGTGTTATTTTAATTTAAAATATCAAAAAGAAAAGTGTACTTTTAAACCTATTTTTATTTATCCTTTTAGAATTTTGTCTTTGCAAGCAATATATTTTGATGATGCCCACTCCCAACCCCTTTCCTACAACTCCTCTAGCTCTCTGCTAAGTCCCTTTCCCAACTTTATGACCTCTTCTTGTTTAGTTTTAATGATCCATTGAGTCAAGTCCATGTGGACATAGATGTAAGGCTATCCAATGAAGTATGGACAATCTACCAAGGGTCACGCCCCCAAAGAAACCCAACTATAGTCATCAACTGTCAACAGAACTCAGCTAGGAGAGGAACATTTTGAGTCCCTCCCTTACCCATTCAGTAATTCTGGCTGACTTGCTGACAGCTATGGCTATGGCAGCTGATTTTACTGAATGCTTCCCATGTTTCTAACGCTGAGTTAATTAGTATATATGCATTATTCCATTTAAAATATCTATTTAACATTATTATCAGTCTAAAAATCATGTGCCTAATGAGAGGCAGAGTTGGATATCAAGCTAAATATATTCGATAAAGTATGACTCCCCACATTCTTTACTGGAATTTTATGGAAGAGTTTATAGGAAAGGGGAGCAAATTTGGGCTATTCTAATCTATCTTCATATGGGAAGGCAAATCTATATTTAACAACTAATAAAATCAAAATGTCCAGGAAGCTATATTCAAAGAAACAGAGCAATCCTCCACGTGGCAAGAGAGGATGACTTTGAAACTGCTTCTCACTTTGGCTGGCTCATGTTCCATTGTAATCCATCTTTACTCATAGTGGATATGATTGGTTGTTCTGATAGAATGTTCTTTGCCTTGTCTTCATGTGTTCCTACTGTCCCCATATAAAAGCTGACATTAAACATTCTATCCTCAAAAAAGGTAATTTTGCACAAACTCAGATTTTCTAGACATCTCAAAGCTACCCACTTCCTTGCTGAAAAACAGGTGCCTTACGAAACAGAAACAGAGCTCTGGACCCCAGTGTAGATCACTAAATCTAGATCTGTAAATCAACATTTCTTAACTTCAGTAGGGTAGCATCATTGGAAATAATGAGAGGATGAAGCCCATCTGGATAAGGATCCAGAGTTACAGAACAAGAAAAGGGGCAGTCAGGTAATTTAAGCACTCATCCTTTAATGGATTCCATAATACCAGGATGTAATAACATATAGCAACAGAGAGTGAGAGTGTAGTGTTAAGTCATTCAATGCTGTTGTTGCATGGGAGATGAAAAGAGAGACTCAAAGTATTAAGCAAACTTTTTCAAGATCAATTTCCAGCTAATCTAAGTCTGCATAAGAATGGAAAAGAGAAACAGAGAAAGACAGAAAGGGAGAGAGCAGTTGAAGGAATAAGCAGCTTTGGGATGAGAGCTTCAGTGAATAAGAAATTAAATTTATAAAGGTTGCAATTCAATAGTCAAAAATTGTAACCAGCAATCACCCATGAGCCCTATTCAGTCCAGACATCAGCACCAGGTCTTCAGATATAGGAGGTGGCTATAAATAACTTATAAGGTTTTATTGTGGCAAATTAGCAGACTACATGAATCAAGGACAGAGACAGTACTTTTTTGGAGTGACGATGTAAGCAATCTTTATTCTATATATGATAGTACATTTTCTTCCTAAAAGAAATGCTTAGACAGCAACATCATAAAGGTCAATGTTACTTGTTCACAAAGACTTAGCACCACGAGATATGTGTGAGATTGTGCAGCTGCGGATCCCCGGCACCTGGATCTATGTGGCATTTCAGGTTGGGTACACTAAGAAGCAGACAGTGTCAAATGATCTGATTACTGTGCTAGCCCAGCAATAGCATAGAATGAGCGAAAATTGTCTCTGGGTAGCTGCAAGCTATTCAGAGGCGAGCCTGTCCTCTGTGGGGCCATCTCGGGTAAAGGAAATCAAAGTGTGCTTCCTGGTAATCCTCTGTGCTGTCCCTGGCCCTTCCCCAAGAGAGCAGAAGCCATTAGAGCCGAGATTGGATCTGAGACTCCTTGAGCAACTTTCATATCCCACTAAAGTGCTCTGCACAGAGGAGTGGGCTGTCAATAAATAATTGCCAAATAGATACAATGTGAGAGCTTCGCTTTCTCAATGATTTCACATCTAACAAATCTACATGGGGTTTGCTTTCCAAAGCTTCTGAATAAGTTTGCAATCTCTTAGGATTTAGATGCTGAGCTTCTTTTTAATGCCACACTGAGTGTACCTTTCATGAAGAATCTTTAAACACTTTCCACTGAGTTGGTCCTCAGTGCAGGCTCCTTTGTGGTTATTGGTGATTGGTATGCATATGCTAGGAGCATGCATCGTGAGGTAGCATGAGACACCCTTTAGACGGAGTGTCCTATAATACCCATAATGTGTTTTTAAGTGAGTTTGATATCAGAGCCTTAAAAAGCACATTCTCCTCTAACAGCATGGGAAATAACAAGAGTGGGCCAGGCCAATCTGGATAAGAATTCAAGAGCTACAAAACAGCCAAAGGAGAGGTCAGGTAATGAAAACGCTTACCCTTTACTCACTTCCATAATACCAGGATGTAGTAACACACAAGCAACAGATAATTAGAGTGCAGAGTCAAGTCAGGCAATGCCAATACAAAGGACATGAGAAGAACAGCAAAGTGTTGAACAAACTTCTTCAAGATCAAAGATCTACAGACCTAAGTCTGCATTTGTTCTGATTTAGGCCAGTGTGATGGTTAGTTTTGCCACTAGATCCTGTTGCTTCCCGGGAGAATAAAAAAAAGTTACAGTTAAAGAAGTATTTTTTCTTAGAGTACAATTTTTCTTCCTTAATATTCAACATCTTTTAAAATGTCATCGATGGAAAATTCCAATATATTTACTTCCAAAGAAATAGCAGGCCATAATTACCAAATTATGTGTCCAAATCTGTGTTTTCCAATAGATAATGTGCACCTTAGAGTTAGGTATTGTGATTTGCACATCAAAATGATTGGGGACAACACTAATAATTAGTGTTTGAGATTTTACTATATACCAGGCATTCTTGATACTGGGAATATAGCAATGAACACAAATAAATAAAATCCTTTCCCTCAGAGAGCTTATTTTGAACAAGAAAGGAGACCAATGACTGACAACCTAAATTACTATAAACATGCCAAACAACTGTGAAGAACAAAGAATGGCTAGGGCAATAGGAATGCTACTTGTGGTTAAGAAAAGCCAAACATATTTAAGAATCAGATTTAATTATAAAAGCAGAGCATGAATAGTTTGCTTAGGAAAACTTCACACTGAGACAACTTAGAAGCACTTAAAGTTGAAAATATAATTGGTACTACAAGAACTGGACTCATGGAACGGTTTGCTGCTATCTTTTATATGAAATGAAAGGTAACTGGAGAGCAGTAATTCTCAATACCGGCTACTCAATAGAATCATGCATGCACTTTAAAAATACTTCTGCTTTAGCCCTTACTCCAGAGCAATTAAATCAGTACCTTTGCAAACGGGAGTTAGTGTTTTTAAAGCTTCCCAGGTGGGATTCTAATGGAAGCCAGGATTGAGAGTCACGCCTTTAAAAGACTAAGTGGTAGAACCTTTGAGGAAAGAGGAAAATGAGTATTCCCATCATGTGCCCAAACAAACAAAGCTTGCCAATGTATAAGGTTCACTTGTCCTACTTCCAGATGCCCAGGACTTGTCACATGTCTCAGAAATACTGATGCCACAACCCATCCTGGAGCCTGTATACTATGGGGTCTTTCTTTTCAAAGCTCCAGTGTTCTCCTCAGTTACCTGTCTTAATCTTATTTTAAAACTTTTAGCTTCATTAAGTAGATCTCTAGTATGGAAAAGAGACACCCACCAACCAAGATCTTCTACTAGCAATGTCAAATGGATGGTTTGTATAAACCATCAGGTCTCATAGACCAGACAGCGTACTGACACATGGGTGATAAAATTAAAGACTTCTAGGGGAATCTGTATGAGAAGATTTTTTTTACATCTATTAATGTGATAGCATGCATTTCAGATTAAATCATTCAAAATATTTACTGAATTTGGATTATACTTTTAGTTGGATTGAATTAATTTTTTGCTCATAAAACATTGTGACAGCAAATGGGAATTAACCTCCACTGTAAAAATAGCAATAGAATTTGTATGAGACTCTAACAAGGGCCGTGGACCAACAGAATCCTAACAGTACCTGTCCCTAACCTGCTCTGAATCCTCAGTACCCCAGCTGGCAGCAACAGTGATAGACAAACTTCCCAGTACTCTTGGGATGGTGCGGCTATAATCTGTATTAGCTAGAGTTGGCTGGCCCCAGTGTGGATCCCTTTACTTCCAGGCACTGTGTGAAAACAACAGTTTTAGCAATTGATAGCAAAATAGTTAGATGCCACTAAGGCATCAATTGCTGCTCAATTTGTTCCTGGAAGAGCACTCAATATTCTCCAAACATTAACCCAAGGCCTCTCGATTCACTGCTCTCTTCATCAATAGCATGTCCATTGTGAATAATTACAAGACATAGATTAGAAATCTTATGGGATTTTTGCCTTAGAAGAATGAAATTAAGTTCTAATTTTGTCACATAGAAACTTGTGTCATTTGGGAAGTCATTTTGGGGCCACTGAACTCAGCACTGTCAACTAGAGTGTGTTGCTTGGTAATAGTACGTGATGCTGTACATCAAACATACCACAGACCTCCATAGAAATATTTCTTACTCAAAGAATTTTCAAAATGTTGCATCATCAACAAGGAACAAACATCCCAAAGATGTCTCAGGAAGCTATGTGGCATAAGAACTCTGACTAAAGATGGGCCACAGCCCCATCTCTACCAGTGTGGTTGGCCACAGTTAATAAAAGGTCCACAGATACTGGTTTCAATTCCCAACACCCCACCTAGAGTAAAAACATCATTTTAAAAACAAAGCAGGAGCCAATGATTCATAGAAAATATAAACAGAAAATAAATAGATTGGGGTTTTTTTAGGATGATAAAGAAAGAAAATAAACTGACTTGTCTTATTTAAAAATAAGACTATTCTTATTTTTAGGGGACATATTCGTCAACAAATGTGGTAGATAATTTACTTAAATTCTTTAACAAACGGTCTATTGTATAGGTATAACAAACACATTGTCATACTTAACCCTTAAAGATGAATAGATACTGTGTCTCAATCACTAATTCACAAGCCAATAAAATTATTTGTTCAATTAAAATAAAAATAGGCTAAGTTATGATAATATTGAGGAAAAGAAAAATGAAAATTAGGAAAGGAGACTAGGAGAATAGAAGGAAACCTGATATTATTCTCACTTTTAGTTGGGGATGAAGTTCTCTTTCCGTATTCTACTGTTCTTTGGGGCCGTGGACTTTTGAAAATAATTACTGCCTTTAAAATGTGAATTAAGATTTTTAATCACCACTCAGAACGTTTCAATAGCTCTTTGTTCTTAACATCATGAAGATTTTCTAGGGTAGCTATAGCTCTAATAAAGTAGAAGAGGAGCATCCAGATTCATCTTTGAGCTTCTAGTGTGATCATCTGAGTAAACGACCGTGGAGGCTAAGTAGAGTCAGTCAGCACTTACCAAGGAACCTGAAGGTAAACTCCTAATGTGCAGAAACAGCCCATATATACAAGGTACAAGGAGCCTTCAAGATACAGCCACCTGATGACCTGAAGTCTGACGTATGATAGAGCATATAGGGTTTGCGTGCTTATTAATAGTATTTTCATCTTCAAAAATAAAATCTAAGCTATCTCAAGACAAAGGTAAAAGATCACATGACACGTGAAGCGTTATTGTTATACACTGCACAATGCTATTTCCTTCCGTCTACACAATAATCCCTTTGATAATCATTATTGTGCTGTTCTACAAACAGGGGACAGAGGCTTGGAGAGTTTAAGCCATCAGTACAGGTGACACAACAAACCTATGACAGACTGGGAATCAGAACCTAGGCTCATTTTCTTGAGTAAACTTAACCTTTTCTGAGCATTTTTCCAATGAAGGAATTTAAATCTCTTCCTGCTTCAAAGATAAAAAATTACACTTAATTGTTCATTTTATTATCAAGATGTCTTTGGGGGGAAAATACAGCTTGCTGAATTTTCTAGAAAAAGAAAAGCCATGTGTTTCATTGCTTCTAATGAGTTGTTGCAGTTCAGAAGTTTCATTACATTCTGACAATTAAGTTGCTAATAAACTGAGGAGCCACTAATTGTCTTATCCATCTCACAAACTCAAGATCCAGCAACCTAGAACACAGTTTCCATCATTGGACCTCAAATCACTCAACATTTTATAATCAACTTTGTGATTTGATTTGCTTTGTGTAATTTACACATTGTTCTTACACTTGACATGAAGTCCTGATTGGGAACACACATGTCATTGGTTATATGCTCATTAATAACATATTATACTGCTGCAGACTGTATCATCAGAATCAATGACAAGACAGTACTAGCTGGAAGCTACACAATGACTGTGGACCCAATAACAAAACATTTATGGTAATTGAAACCAAAGAATCTTAGGGAATGCAGTTAATTTCACAGAGAACCAAAAGGTCACTCTATTCAATTTATAATCAAGGCTCAATACAATATTGAAACACACACACACACACACACACACACACACACAAGTAAATGATCTTATCAGTTGTCCAGGATTTAACAATTTACTGACTGTATAAGGCAAATTACTGATTACAAAATGAATGCATTACCTGTGCATTGCTTCATATTTAGCTCATCAGATTGTTGTACAGAAGTTAGCACTACAGATGCATTGCTAAATATATTACCATTACCCAATTAACTGCTCTGCTCAGCTTCAGTGAGAGTAAACCTTTCTGTTCTTGCTGTTTCTTGGTTCCGCTGGTGATGCTGAAAGCTCTCTGAAAGTCTGCTGTCTACTCAAATTGTTGCTGTAAGCACTGTCTACTAAGAACACCTAAATAAGAACATGTAGTACACCGAAGCTGGTGCTTCTCAAACATCCATGTGCAAAACACCCCAAAATAGTAAAATGCAGATTTGGAATCAGGATATGTGGGGTGAAGACATTCTGAGCCTTTAAGGTGTTTCCAGGTCATAAGCCCTTAGCATGTATATGTCATACAATTAAGTAGAGTAGCAAGAGTCTAGTGTTCTTTTATGTGTGCTAAGTTCCATTCTTTAAAATATGTATTAACACATTACTTGTACAAGAATGGATTCATTGTAAGACTTTAATTTTCTAAAACGCATGCCACCACATTCTGAATAAAAACATAGATGTCTATGCTATTTAACTCATGCCAATTCGTGTTGCAAAATAGGGGTGTCTCTCCATAAGAAGTCCAGACAAAGATTTTGTTTAGGTAACATGGTTTTGTCTACAAAAGGTTCTTAAACATTATGAGATGAGTTAAAAATATTTTTCTGAAGTTAAAATTTCCCCTGAAAGTTGTGCATTTTAGAAATGAGTCAAAAATGTCAGTAGATGGGAGCTGGGAGTTGAGGAGCAGCTGATCACTTCAGAATAGAGATACCTATCGATTGCCAGTCTGTGCCCTCACAGCCTTGACCCTGATGTCTATGGCCATCCCCATGTCTACTTACCTTTCATCCACATGATTCAATACCCTGCCTGTATCCCCAGAACTGGGGTCACTCTGATTTCCCTTTGCAAACTCTTTCCCACTTTAATACTTCCTCATTATGGTATATAGCTCATGTCAAATATTTCACCCATTTTTCTTTCCTCATAGATGTTGTATGGGTTTTCCTTTGGCTTGAGTTCTTCTGTCTCATGAAATATTGTTTACCAGAATCATTCTCTCAAGTGCTTTGATACATTACAAAATGTTTTATACTTATTGTGTAAAGTCTCCTTTTATCCAGGGCTCAAAAAAATCATGTATGAAGAGGAAGAAAGAATGCAAGCATCAGAAGATGGGGAGTGCTGTGAACAGCGGTCAATGGGGAGTGCTGTGAACAGCGGTCAATGGGGAGTGCTGTGAACAGCTGACAATGGGGAGTGCTGTGAACAGCTGTCAATGGGGAGTGCTGTGAACAGCGGTCATCTAGACATGGCATGACCAATGCACCTAAGAACTCCCAGCCAGAGTGAACCTCCAGTACAGTTCCACCTGGAGTTCTCCATGCTTTACAAATTCTGGAGTGTCTTCAGCGCCAGGGTCTCTTCAAAAAGGTGTACACAAGAGCTGCATAAGGCAGGGCCCATTGAAACGCCATTACAGGTGGAGCAGGGCACCCTAGCCTCCATTGAGGAGTTAAGCTGCTAATAATTTGGGTGATGAGGGAAGAGCCCGTATTCTTCACTGCGTAGCTACAGGTAAGTTGTCCTTATTCAAGTAAGTAGCATCCATTCATGGTCAAGCAAGCAACTGTAACTTTCTTCAAGTTACAAAAAAAAAAAAAAAAAAAAAAAAAAAGAATAAAGAAGATAGAAGACTTGGAAGGAGGAAGAGGCTGAAAAAGGATAATGGGAGAGAATATGAGCAAATTAATTAATTAATGTGTAAATGGGGATGGGTGTGTGTATGTATGTGTGTATAATTGTGAAAAATAAAGTTAAAAATAAATAATAATGAAGTATATGTGAGAACATATGTCTAATAGAACACACTATTAGACACCATTACAATAAGCCATCGAATTATTATTTAAAGAGGTGAAAGAAAGATAAAATTATATTTACAATGTTGCCCCAGTTAAATGAGATACATTTTAGAGAACAGAAAATATATTAAATTAATCTCAAATTTAGGCTCTGACAGATTCACATATCTGCATCTGAGAAGCCCTTAGGCTCAAGAAAACTTTGATGGTTAGAATAAGGAGAAATCCTACATAACCAGCTTCATTGTATCTGAAATAACTCCTTCACTGTTTACACTCTCACCAAGAACAGTCACACAACTGTGTCTATGTCAGACTCGAAATGGTAGAGAGAATCTTGATGAACTTTCAAAAGCATTTAGAAAACAACATGAGAAATCAATGCTTTCATATTTTGGAGCATGTTCCAGGTGCAATTCAGCATGTATGCTAAAGTATGAAATCTCTAGCAAAGTTAGAAACTATTATCAAGGGCTTTAGGATCTGCGATCAGATCGTTGGGCATGAGTCCTCAGAACCAGCTAGGAATGGCGCCTTCAGGAGCTACGAAATTCCTCTGGTATTCCATTTCTCACCCATGGTTAAGACAATAATTAAACAACTAACACGTGCCTCTTTGCAAAGATTGAATGCATTAAAACATATTAAATCCTCAGAATGCTGCCTGACACATACAGGTCTTCCATAAATTTTAACTATCATCAATGTTCATTTTATTATTCTCCAAGGGCTTATAATCTAGTCAAGGAAGTGAGACAGGAATAGTAAAAATACAACCAACTCCACAAGTGCACACGACAAGCGGCAGATAAGTCACTCAGATGTGGAGTGTTAGTTCTGAGGAGAATCATTTTGAGTTTAAAATAATGTTGCCAAGAATCCAGGCAAGGAATTTCTTATCAGGTCACAGGACTTTTAGAATAGTTATGTTATTTCGGTCATGGAAATCTTTTCAACAACTCGTTCAGAACAGCATTCTCCTCCCATCTGTACAAAATAGGCCATCCATGCTTTTTCTCTGATGGAGGCTAAGAGGGGGAAAGGAAAAAAACAAAAGATGGCAAGCTTAGGCTTCAAATAAATCTTGTTAGGGACCTAGCTGATCACTAAAGATTGGACACACTTCCAATGTACTGCTGTATTTAGCCAGGCCAAGAGGCCTCATAGGCAAACAGTTCCGTGGGTTTAGCGCAGCAACCAAGTTTAAGGAATTTGAAGTCTATAAATGAGGGTGGCCTTGCCCTAGCAAGGTGAGATTTTACATGGAGATAAGCATTGTACTGAAATGTTTCACTCAAAGGCAGATAGATTAAACTTCTAAAAAATGTTTATCAATGTGCATTTCCTGGGGAGCATGTGCCATTTATCTTTGTATCCCAGGCATCTAATAAAACAGAGCAAGCCAAGAATGAATGACGCTCAGATGGATGGATGAACAGATATGAAGGAAGGGGGAAGAGGAGACAGAAAGTCTTTTTTCAATAGAAAACAGGTTGCAATGTTTCAGCAGGCTCTGTTAAAACACCGGTCATCCAGACAGTTCTAAACCCTGATTGTCTTACAAATGTGCCTTTTGGCACTTATGACAAATAATTTGAAATATTAGTTGTATTTTTAAAAGTCTGACTTTTACTTATGAAAATCCTAATAAACAGAAGCAGGCTAGATGTTCAAAAACCATGCTTCAAATAAATGAGTATATAAGAGTTAGGAAGACGTTTCTTTCACCCCAAGCCAAGTACCCAGTCAGCTTGGGGAAAATACTCATTGCTATGCTTTGCCTAACATACTCCAAGAATAATTTCCAACTGTTTAGTTCCTTATTTGTATCATTCAGTATAGACCTAGTAAGTGTGTACTTTGTTTTAATACTCAGTTAAATAATGGATATTGTTTTTAAAAAGTCACAGTACAGATTCTTTCACCCAGTTAAAAAGTAAGAAAAGATTTTGAGCAGAGTGGGGTACAAGGGACCCTGGGTAGAGGCTCTATGGCGCACAGGAGTAGTAGACTGGCTGTCTCAGGGTACCGGGCACTAGTAGTGGTAAAGGAAGGGATGCTGATGGATAATAAGACTTCAGTGTATAAAGAGAAGTATAAAAGAAGCCCTATATCAGAACAAAACAATGTCCACAAAATGTTTGGCATATTGTAGTCATTTCCCAGATATCAAATAAATGAATAATTACACTCATATTGTTTTATGGAAACCAGCTGACATGAAAACGTGGTCCTCCAACCCTGAACCAAATAATATTTGGTATATAGAAATGTGTTCCCGCAGAGGGACAAAACATTTATAACTCCACATCCATCTCCCAGAGCTGGCACAAGATATATCAGAGCTGACTGTGTTTCCAGAATGTGCCGTCACAAGCGTAATGCAAATCAAACAGCAGTTACTGCAAATGCCAAATGCTAAACTTCTGTAGCCAGTGTTCTGAGCGAAGTTCTCTGTGTTAATGTCTTCTGTCTTGTAGACCACTGCTTCCTGGCTTCTGCTTACCAGGACCCATGCGTCACTGCAAACATCGTGGACTAGATGGAGTGGACTTATATGTACAAAATACCTTTGCTTGCTGATCTTTTTTGGGCACATGACAGAGAAGTTCAGAGCTGCAAGTTGCTTAAGGAGTCACACTTTTACTGTCTACCATCCCTCTAAAGGAGACATTCATGACAGAGATTAGCTAGACATGATATCCATTCTAGAATTGTTTTTTAACAATGATCGTTGCTACTCAAGCCAACAGCTTACCTGTTTCCCTGTGGTTGTTGTCTAGAGCTTCCCAATTAGGTCATTTCTCCAAACAACATTTTTTAGGTCATTTCTATGTGCTAGGAACTGTGCTATGTTTAGGGTGGAATGATGTATAAAACAGACCCCTGGAATTAATCTTTGATAAAAGTATACAATGGATCCACATTGAATATCTAGCAAGCAGAAGTCCCATTCTTATTAAAGGACTCTCCCAGAGGCCAGGGACAGGTAGTTGGATGTTTCCTCCCTTGCAATTGAATCTTCACCAGATTGAGGCAATTTGTTCCCAAGGACATTTTTGGTTTTATAAAGCTTTCCAAGATATCCAGCATATTGGATATATTTGCAAATAGCCATTTATTGACTAAAATTTAAGAACAAATATCAAACTAGGCATTTTCCTAATCTTATTTCTACATACATTATTTTTTTAAATATTTATTTATTTATTATGTTTACAATATTCTGTCTGTATGTATCCCTGAAGGCCAGAAGAGGGCACCAGACCTCATTACAGATGGTTGTGAGCCACCATGTGGTTGCTGGGAATTGAACTCAGGACCTTTGGAAGAGCAGGCAATGCTCTTAACTGCTGAGCCATCTCTCCAGCCCCTACATACATTATTAGAAAACTTACATACATTTTAAAAAGATCTGCTGGGCTGGCTCAGCAGTTAGAAATGCTTACTGCCAAGCCTGATGACTTAAGTCAGACTTCTAGAATCCACATAGTGGAAGGAGAGCACGAACTTGCTCAAGTTGTCCTCTGACATCTACATGCACCATGACTACACCCACACAAATTAAAGAAACAAACAAATAGGCAAATAAAATTGTAGATGAGAAAACGAACTTCTTAAGCAGAAATAAATAACTGATTTCTCAGGAATGGCACATAATGCCAAATATTCCTGCCTACTTCCAAAGTCAATACAATACTGCATTCTTAAAAGATGCTCAACACTTACATACTGTAACTATTCCTAAAGCCATTTTGACAATAAAAAAAGCAATAAGTGCATAGTAGCAAATGCCAAAGAGCTTCAGAGACCACAAGAAACAGAGAAGGAGCACTTATCTATGACAAGTATTATGAGAAACGAAGTTTTACAAAACATATTTAAAGTCCATATGGCTGAACACACATATGTATGCAGATCAGTAGGTATTTAAGCAGCATGTTTAAAGACAAAGAAAATAACAGAAATGTGAATACTAATCTAATCTGTGGAATTTCAGAGGACAGCCACTGGGTGGTAGAATTCCTGCTGTTTCACTAAGAAAAGGAACTTCTATCCCTTCCTTGAATGGCAAGTCTTTTCTACTTACAAGATCACCCATACAGCTTTTAAGACCAAGATCCATTGCTCTGATGTGAATGTGGGTCTCTGTCTCTATCTCCATCCATCGGATGAAATTTCTATAATGGTAATCAAGATGATCATCAATGTGACTATGGTACAGGGCTAGTTCTGGCACCCTCTCCTCTACTGCCTGAATACCTAGCTGGGGACATGCCCGTGGACACCTGGGATCCCCAGGGCCAAGTATCTTGCCAACCCTAAAATGACTCTCTTAATGTAGATATCTTATTCCCTTCTCCAATGTCCACCTTTCTTCCATCTTCACCCTCCCACTCCCCCAAGCTCTCCCCAGTCCTTCTCCCTTCTCCTTCCCCCTCTCCCCTTC
>PVIU01000618.1:0-24936 GCA_004026605.1 Ondatra zibethicus
CAAGATGGAGATCCCATCAGATTCCGCATCCACCAAGATGGAGATCCCATCAGATTCCGCATCCACCAAGATGGAGATCCCATCAGATTCCGCATCCATCAAGATGGAGATCCCATCAGATTCTGCATCCACCAAAATAGAGAGCTCATCTGATTCAACATTGACCAAGATGGAGATCCCATCAGATTCCTCATCCACCAAGATGGAGATCCCATCAGATTCCTCATCCACCAAGATGGAGATCCCATCAAATTCCGCATCCATCAAGATGGAGATCCCATCAGATTCTGCATCCACCAAGATGGAGATCCCATCAGATTCTGCATCCACCAAAATAGAGAGAGCATCAGATTCTGCATCCACCAAGATGGAGAGCGCGTCAGATTCAGCATCGACTTTACCTGACACTCCTGAGAAGAGTGAGAATCTACCATCATCCCAAACAAATAGTTCAGGAAAACAAGTATGAAAATCTTGCTATCCACCCCCATTCTGTGTTTCAAAGTATTCTCGTAGTGGCAATTTTAAGGATACTGGAATGTGTATAGCCTTTGTCTAGGATCTTGTCTTTACCAGATTTTCTTGAATAAGTTATATTCATTTTGTTGAATTTCTTAGCAGGTTCTTAAGATTCTTCAAATCTGATCTGTATAGTATTCCGTAGGGGAAGTCTTTGATGGCAGGTCTTTTCCTAAGTCTAGGAGCATTTCTAGTGCTGTAAGGCAAATACTGGGTGCCGAATAAATACTCCTGATGACTGGAGAAATGTCTCAGGACTATTTTAGGAAGTTAACCTTGAAGTAAGACTAAAGGAGTCTCTGGAAAATAGACATTGGTGATCTTGCTTGAGATTTGTGGCAACAGAAAACCACCCAGTGTACCTACTATAGAAGTGTAAAGCCTTTATTTCTAATTGGTTGATTGATTTCAAGAGTGTTTTCCTAGCCGGGCAGTGGTGGCACATGTCTTTAATCCCAGCACTTGGAAGGCAGGTGGATGGATCTCTGTGAGTGCTGAGGCCAGCCTGGTCTACAAGAGCTAGTTCCAGGATAGCCAACACTATACAAAGAAGCCCTGTCTAGAAGAACAATGTTTTCTTACCATTTTTAATGTTCTGTGTCTTTTTCAGCCTATGAGTGGAACACTTAAAGAAAGGTTAAAGAAAACAAGGGCTTCGTCGCATTCCTTTTGTAGCGTGGTGAAGCGACTTAAAGTGGAGAACGAAGAAAATGACGAGACCGTACCAGAGCCAGGAGCATCTTCCAAAGAGAAAAGCTGCTCGGAGGTCCAAGAAAGTGTGAAACGCATAGACAGTGAATCTGAAAAAAATAGGTCGGAGAGTAAAAATACATGCAAATCTAAGTCACCTGATACTGGGTCATCCAGTGCCCTCCAAAATGATTCTGTGAATGAAAATACTAAAGAAAGATTAAGGGAAGAAAAAGCAAAATTGACAAAGCAGGTTCAAGAGAAGGAAGACCTTCTTCGGAGATTAAAACTTGTCAAAATGTATAGAATAAAGGTGAGAAGGTTTAGAACCATCGAATAATTTTTACATAAATTGCAGTAATTTCAGAATTTGGAAATCATTTGGTTTGATAAGCAAGAAGCCAAATAAGCAGAAAAGAAACCTAGCTTACAACAGCTTTAACCTAAGTAGAAGTAATTGATTTAGAGTGAGGTAGATGAGCCCGGTCAACACAAGAGAAAACTTAAGCTTCAGCTTTTGTTCAATATACATTTGAAGCTTTTTGGCTTTAATTTCTAGCCAGTAGCAAAGTTAGAAGTATAAATTGTTAGCAAATTCCCTGGGAACAGAAAGGGATGACAGTAGAATAGCCCACAGATTACAGTTTAAAGTACTTCTGGGAGTGGTCCTGTATCTCTGAGTAAAGCATAAGGAATTTTATTTGAGAGAACACAGAGTTTAGGTTTCAGCTCCCGCAGGTTGAGGTCAGCAGAGCGTGGATGTTTGGAAGGGTGTGACGTCTTTATATGGATAGTTTTGCCCATATAACACCTCATTCTTCCCCAGAAACATGGAATAAATGACTGGACAGTGTTTCTTATTTGTGCTTTTGAATTTTTGACTTTTCTAAAGGTGACTTATTTTTAAAGGTTTAAAATATTTTTAACTTGAGAACTTTAAGTTTGAGGTTTACAGAAAAATTAGGAAGATACAACATGGCATTATATCTTAAAAGTATAGTAGTAATATAGAAAATTCTGTATTTAATATGTAAATTTAATACTTTTTTTTCCCTCAAGGTTAAGATTTGCTCAGTGGTTGCAATGCCCTTTATGCCTGGGGAATTAGCCTTTAGAGCTAGACAGGAACTAACTTAGCTGCTTTGATGGTGTAAGTTAAAATGCACGCCTATCTGGTTATCGATTGACTTGTTTTTTCTGTTTCAGAATAACCTGACTGAGTTAGAAATGTTAATAAAGAAGTGGAGGAGGTGCAGCCAGCGGCTGCTGTATGAGCTACAGTCAGCTATGTCTGAGGACGACGAGAAACTCAGCATCACCGAGCTGATCGACTACTATGGGGTAGATGAGAAAGTTGTGCACTATAATAGAAGTGAAGAGGAATTTACAGGGGTTTGAAAAGTGTTTGTTTGTTTTCTTCAGGCTTTTTTCTCTCCCTTTTGGGGTGATGGGATCATGCCCAGGGCCTCAAATGTGCTCTGTTTCTGAGTATACTCTTGGTCCCCTACGGAATATCTGTGAGAGTGTTACTGTGAAAAGTGTTTTAAAGGGAGGAAAGATGTAAGCTATTGTGGCTTAGAGAAAGGTATCTTGAACAGTTTAGGATATTCCAATACATAAACAAATTATAAAATGAAGCTTAGTATTTTGGATATGTTTGGTAAAGAATATTTAAGTAAATTAAATGATGTTTAAAAGGGACTTCGGATAATTCTGGAAACCAGGTTTAATACATTGATTTTGTGGCAAAAGGTTTTATATTCAGTGTTAAAAAGTAGTTTATTGCATGTCTAAACCTCACCTGGCCTAAATGTAACCTGCCCCTCCTGAGTTTATTATGAACCTTGTCTTCAGTTGCTTAATATATCTTTTTGTCTGCTAATCTAGCAAGTAATTAAACATATATATCCACAATTTTTCTCCAGATTGGTTTCTTATTTTCCTCATTTATTCAAATGGCCATCTGTTTCTTGGGAGGTTTCATACCCTTATTTCCCATGTGGAGGTGTTCTTGATGTAAGAGATTCTCCACAGTTGCCTTCTTAGCTTCATCTGTGATGTGAATTGGAAGGGTCCTCAGCCAGAAGCCTGCCTAAGTTAAATCACTAGGGCACCTGTCAGCTGTGTGTGGAGGAGTGACTGAAGTTGGCCCATTGCTGAGAATTTAGAATGAACCTAGTGGGAAAAGTGTGTTGCTGTTGCCGGAGGTCTGTACACACTGGTAATGGAGGGAGAACTTTGTGGGTCAGTGTCTTCCCTGTTCTGTTTGCCAATTATTCCTGAAACCGTCACGATTTCTGCTTTGGGATCTAGAAAAAGTGTGTATTTATTAGTTTGTAAGTGGCTGCTATTCTCGAGCCCTCTAAGAACTTACTTTCAGCCACCCTCCCCCCCATTCCCTTTTGATCTAAATCTCTTGGTGTTTGATGCAACAGGGGACTCAAACCTGTCACACCCCAACCACCACCTACCATGTAAATTCCCTTTTGTGAGTCTCATCTTCCTGTACATAAAGCCGTGCTATGCTTGACCTAACTAACTGAATCACTTGTTGGTAATGAATTGTAAGATACTATGAACATAATTAATTGCTGTTGAGCAGAAGCTGAGAGGTGTTGGCCCTGTGAACAGTCTTGACAGATGAGGTAAAGCAGGTGCACCTACCAACTCCTGCACACAATCTAGCATGTGCACCCTTCCGAAGCACCTACCAACTCCTGCACACAATCTAGCATGTGCACCCTTCCGAAGCACCTACCAACTCCTGTACATAATCTAGCATGTGCACCCTTCCGAAGCACCTACCAACTCCTGCACACAATCTAGCATGTGCACCCTTCCGAAGCACCTACCAACTCCTGCACACAATCTAGCAAGAGTCCTCCAAGCCCAGCTCAAGCCCCAAAGCTGAGGCGGCTGAGGAAGGACTACACCTAGAGTTGGTGATAAAACAAATGGCATGGGTGGTTGGTCTATAGCAACCAGAAACAGCCAGTGGAATTGAGGACATTGTTAGCTAATGGAGAATCTAGGCAACTAATTTAACACTTACATTAGCGTCATGGCATTTATACTACTAGAAAGAAAAAAGCCAGGTGTAGTGTATATCAATGATTGACTCTGCAATCCCATGCTAACTATACAGTGCCTGTGCCTTTTACCTTATATCCCCTCTGGGTTCCATTTGCGTGCTTCTCAGAAAATTCTGTCTCAGAAATGTTACCAGGGCTGGATTCTCTGCTAAATCAGCTAAATGGACTCCTTGTCGTTACAGTTGTGAGGAGAGTCAGCAAGATGCTGTTGGCCCTGCTCTTCACCTTACCCCATGAAGCACTGTGCACTAATGGAGTCATCAATTAAACCACCTTGATGGTTTTTTTCTACTTTACATCTGTGATAGAAGGTAGTTTTTATTTTTTGTCTTTTTATTGAAAATAGCTTTTTTCCCCTCATATTTGATTGCGGTTTCTCTTCTCTCTACTCCCAGTTCAGATCCTCCCCCTTTCTATTGTTAGAAAACTAAAACAGGCTTCTAGGGAAATTAATAAAGTTTAAGATAAAACTAATACACTCTGGAATAGGGCAAAACAAACTAAGTGAACATTTTTATTTCAGAGACTCTCATGTAGCCCAGGCTAGCAGCCAATCTCAGGATCCTTGGGGAGTACCCTCCTAAATGAAAGATTTTTTGGTTGCTCTTTTGCTTTATCTGTTCCAGTATATATCAGGTACAGTGTTGGCATTAAGCTTAAATTTATTTATTTATTTATTTATTTATTTATTTATTTAGTGACAAGGTTTGTAGCTTTGGTGCCTATCCTGGAACTAGCTCTTGTAGACCAGGCTGGCCTCAAATTCCCAGAGATCTGCCTGCCTCCGCCTCCCGAGTGCTGGGATTGAAGGCGTGCACTACCACCGCCTAGCTTAAATTTAGATTTTTAAATTGCAGAAAAGTGGGGCCTAGACCTCACTTGAAGACTGTGATAAATGATCCTGATGCGGCCACTTCGGAATGCAGCAGACCACAGGCTGTGGAAGGGTGAGTGGATTTTGTTTGCCAGAGTCTTACTACAGAATTAGTATCATCTACATGAGAAGAATGAACTATTTCAAGGAATGAACACTTGCTTACTGAACCCTGTTAGGGTGAAAAATGAGTTCTGCTACAATAGGTAAGGAAAATTAAAAATTTCCAAAAAATTAACAAATTTTTTACAAACTTATGTCTTGGGAAAAATGATTTGCTTTGGTTTAATTGGTAAAGCCTCCAAAATAGTGGTAATTTTAATTGAACAAAATAAATCTTGAGTGTTTTCTGGCTAAAAAAACACTGTTTTTGAATGAATACAAATATACAAATGGTATTTTACTCATTTATTTATGTAGGACAAATAGTTGTATACTGATTAACCTAAATTTATTAAAAACGTGCAGCTAAGAGGTAATCTACTTAAATTCCCTGATACAAGAGAGAAAAGTCGATTTTATCCAAGTGACGCTATTTTGGAGTAACTAGTTTGCCTTCTGCTCTGGCTACCTGGGAACAAGGGCAGGGAATGTTTTCATCCTTAGCCTTTCAACTTCAGCCTGAAGTATTGAAATCTGCTCAGCTTGCTGCGTGGAGATTTTTATCAGCTTCTGTCTTTTCAGCAGGTTATCATACCGTTCTTTGGCAATCTTTTCACACGTCAGCTTAGACCCTAATCCAAAAATGGAGAAAGGAGTTAGTTGAGTTATTGTCAGCACTTTCAGTATAGAAGCAACACCTAAGATCATATGTGGAAGAGATGCTGGTAGCTTTTTGCTTGTTTTCAGATAACAAGGCTGCTGGTTAGAATACCAATACCAATTGCCTTTAACTGATTGAAGAAGAAAACGCTCACCCATATCATTGCAAATGTCTTGTCTCTCGGAGACAGCCACTAGTTCTTCCCGCAGATTGCAGCTCAGCATGTAATTTGCTATGTCTTTCTGCTTACTGTATTTTCCCAATTTTTTAAGTAATTTTTTGCAGTTTTCTACGTTCTTCCTGTGAGTCTGTGAAAATTTTGTTCCCATGAAACCCCAAAAACAAATTTGAAAAAAGTTACAAACATTTGGACTTTTAAAATATTTTATCATCACTAAGTGCCTGTTGTATGGTATGTCTTTTTTTTGTTAAAAGACAGAATGTTAATACTATACTTTAGAAACAAATTTATACTGTCACATTTTAAAACCTTTGCTTCCATTTTACATGCTATACAGTAAAACTGATTTTGTTATTCAGATATACAAAGAGGAAAAGTTCAAAATGCCAGGAAAACTGTCAGTTTTTGTGTGGCTCAGTTCTAACTAATGTAAAAGCAAACCCACATTCATCTACATGTATTCCCAGATATTGATCCTAATATCAGAGAAATGCTGTAATCTGCAAAGTCAGCCTTCTGGAACCTCAGGTTGTCATGAACATCAGTAAGTTATCAACTTTCTCTTAGGTTCTGTCTGAGTTCATGGCTGAATTATTTGCCCACACGATTCACAGATGTTCCCATTCTAATGATTGATATGCTTAAGACTGACCTTATCTATAACATTAATTGTTTGCTCCATTATTCCAATCTGAATAGCAATCAGATTCTCGTAGTTTGGTTCATTTAGGTACTTTAAAAAGGAGAAAAAAAAGATATCACATACATGTAAAGATCATTTATTTCTTTTAGTAGGTAACTATGAATGGTTTTGAAAATTAGTTTCATAATGAATATCAGATGTTAAGACTGATTTGGCCTTTGCGATGATATTTACTTGTATTTAGCTATCAGCACACTCACCTATATGCCATTTTTACTTAAATTTCTTCATTCAGTGTCTTGCTTGGGTCACATTAATCATGTTCTAGTTAAAGATACCAAAGTAGATACAAAGACAAACATGACCTAGCTAGCCTCCAAGGAAAAGAAAACATATACAAATGATTGGTTACCAGGCGGTATGTCAAGTGTTAGCAAATTCAAAGGCAGTTTGTGATGGAGTGGAATTTCTCTAGGCTTGGGCAATCAAGAAAGGCTGTGAAGAAAGTGGCATAAGTTAAAACTTGACAAACTGGGTAGATAGGACAGAAGGAGGGAAGGGGCAAGGAACAGAGGAAGGAAAGAAATAGGAGGAGGGGTTAGAAGATGTTTCGGGTTGAAGAGCCAGTGTGAGAAAAGGTGAACCATCTGGGCGCTTGGGAGATTGCTCAGTTGATAAATGCTTGCCGCACAAGCATGAAGATCTGAGTTCGGATTCTCAGCGCCCATGTAAACCTCTAACCCAGCACTAGGCCCTGGAGCTGGCTACTGAGCCAGTTTAGTTGAATTATGAGGAACATTCCTGAGAAAGACATCCAACGTTGATCCCTAGCCTCCATACACACCCACCTCCCTCTCTTTCATTTAAGATGGGTAAGAGGCATAGTGGTATCTGTTCCTCTTATTTGCCCTAAAAGCAAGTTGAAAGACACTGTCCACCATTAAGGACTTCTAAATGTCTGTGGTAGTTAAAGAGTATTGTTTAAAATATTTGAGCAGGGTACTGATGTTGCTTGAATCAAGTAGGACCTCAGTATGGCAGCAGTATACAAATAACTAAATGGGTTTTGAGAGGGGAGGGAAGAGCGAAGCGAGTGGCAGAAACAGAGGAGAAAAAGAAAAGAGAACTAAACTGGGAAAGGCAGGTATAGTAAAGAGAGACACCCAAGCTGACTCAATTTTAAGTCAGAGTGAGTCTGTAGAGAGATGAGGAATAAGCAAATTAAGAAAAGAGTGATGAAATAATTAAACCTCTGTAAAAAAAAGAACTTGTGTGTTTACGGACCTGTTAGGAACATACCTAGCTTGGAATATGCTTGCTGTCAGGGAGGCTTCCTACTAAGTGACTATTTGTGAACAAATGAATGAATGAGACGGACATGGGGCGGGGAGGACGGGAGCCTTGCCCTTTGCCGATCTCGCGAGAAGAACAGCATCTGGATGTCCCAGGCCTTCTGATTCAGATCTTCCATTTCCATCTCCATTTTCTTATGTTCCCACTCGATCTGATAGATTCCTTTGTGCACTTCTTTACTTTCTATCATGCTGGCAACTTTCTTTTGTCCTTGAGCCTGAAAAGGTACAGCAGCAGTCACACTGACTGTGTTCAGAACTGAAGCTGGTTTCTGTGACTCAGTCTGTCACCTGTTTGTGTGAAACCTCCATGTCTTCGCATTGATTCTCTGGATTACATTGGCTAGGCATACCTGGTAGCTAGCAGCAAAGGAAAAGTCAGATATGACACTTAAAACACTCTACTATTTTGTACTTTAATTGGAATAACAGAAATTCAATATATTCATATTAGGTTATGTATTCATATATTCAATAGTCATGTATTCATATGGGTTACTTAATAACCTATATGAAATTCAGGGATATTTTAAAGTAAACATTTAAAATAAATATTAAAAGCATTAAATTTTATCAAATAAAGTATTCAGTTAAGTATTATTTAATATTACATTTAATATTTAACATCTCAATTTAATATCAATAAAGGAACATCAATATAAATTATTTATTTAAATTAAAAATTGTCCTAAGATTACTAAAATGAAATTACTGTGTCTCTAAAATGAATTTAGAGCCATGTGTGGTAGCTTCTACCTGTGATTCTAGGACTTGGGAGGCTTGACAGGAAGATTGTCCCAAGTATGAGGTAAGCTTTGGTTACATAATAAGTTCCAGGCCAGTCTGAACTGTCTTGTCAATCAGCTGGTCAGTTTATATAAGAGTCCCACCACTTTTCATTCTTTCTCTTATTCCCTTTCTGAACTCTAGCTTTTTGAGTGCATGCCACTAAGCCACACCCCACCACGTCCCACCCTTCTATTATTTTCCTCTTTTGGTCATAACCTGGTTTCCGAACTCCTTGGATTTCCTACCTTTAATAACCCTTTAAAACTGTATTTCAATCACCTTACCCCCATGCTCTCACAACTTCATCTGGCCATCAGCAGCTCAAACATTGTAAAGTTGAAGCATTTCTCTGCTGGGAAAGCACATTGGCCCAGTAGAAGACATGTTTACATTTATGCTTGGGTTGCTGCAGCCAGAGAGGTTGCTGTCGGCATCTGGTGAGTGGAGGTCAGGATGGCGCCAAGCAGCCTACAAAGCACAGGGCAGCCCCCATCGAAAACAGTCCGCCCCCCGACATCAAGGGTGCTAAGGCTGGGAGCCACAGTTCCGGTGTTGTACTTCCCCATGTCCTGTGACCCCACCCTCCCGAGGGCCACTCCATCCTCAACCCTCTTGACACTGTGCACACATCTCTATCTACTCCTTGGAATCTTTGTTCTCGGGGTGCCTAGGGGACAGTACCCTAGTTTTCTCTACTGCTGTGCTAAGAGCTCCTCCATCTCCTTGCCTGGTTCCCTCTGTGCTGTACCTTTTAGAGTTCAATTGGAGGTGCAGACACAAATCCACTATCTTTGGTCTACCTAACTTCCTAGGTTGTCTCGAGCAATCTCCAGGTTTAAGTGGCCTGTAAGTGGATATCTGTATGTAACAGTCCATATGCAGCAGGTTTAAGTGGCCTGTAAGTGGATATCTGTATGTAACAGTCCATATGCAGCTATTAACATGTGCTCTACAGAGAGCGCATCTCAACTCTGAACTCTGTCAAGTTGGATATTCCACTGGAATGTTTTAAATACATTTCAAATTAACCAAGGCCAAAACTCTTCACTCTATGACTTCAGCCAAAGCTACAATCGCCCAGTCTTTCCACCATAAGTTAATGATACTATAATTTATTCAGCTGCTCAACATACAGTTTAAATAATTTTAAGATTTTCTGCTGGGCAGTGGTGGCACATGCCTTTAACCCCAGCACTGAGGAGGCAGAGGCAGGCGGATTTTTATGAGTTTGAGTCCAGCCTGGTCTACAGAGCAAGTTCCAGGACAGGCTCCAAAGCTACACAGAAAAACCCTGTCTCAAAAAGCCAAAAACAAAACAAAACCAAAAACCAAAAAACAAAAAAACCCCAGATTTTCTGAGACAAGATCTTGGTATGTGAGCCAGGCTGGCATTGAACTTGTATCTTTTTGCCCTGGCCCCTGAGTGCTGAGATTACATGTATCAGCAAACTGGCTAAGCATGGCATTTTCTGCAAAACTCTACTATGCTTACCAGGAACGGGGAGAAGGTACAAAGTTGGAGACTCTACTTTGGTTGTCTAGTTTTGGAGAAGGACCAGAACCAGCATTTAGGAAATGCTAACTTTTTCCCTCATAGAGCCAAGGCCTTCGGTCACTAAGAAAACAGCAAACCGAGCCACAGAAGAGTAATTCTGGCTAGGGAAAGGGTAGAAAAAGCAGAACAGAGCAAACCATACCAAACCATATACTCCTAGAGAAAAGGTAAGGAGAAAATACAGAAACCAAACAAAAAAGAAAACCCACCACAAAACCTGTCAACCAAGAACTTAAGAATCTTATAGTTACAGAAACCATGTTTCAGAAATGAAAGCTGGCCCCTGTAGTCTGGCTACTCAGGAGGTGGAAGGATCCCAAGTTTCAGGTCAGCCTAGGCAATGTAGCAAACTTTTAACATAGGAGTGGAATATTTTTAAATAAAAGACAAACAAGACATTTTGAGATGTGCTAAGTGGGTGAAGAGCATCCATTGTTAGTGGACTTCATCTGTAAGAGATGCTGAAGGAAGTTCCCTCAAACTGGAATAAGAGATAGTAGAAGAAACGCAAAGAGGGGCCTGGAGAGATGGTTCAGTGGTTAAGAAAACCGTCTGTTCTCCTAGAGGACATGAGTTCAATTCCCAGTACCCACATGGCAGCTCACAACTGTCTGTAGCTCCAAGATCTGATACCCTCACAAGATATATATGTATACCAATGGACATAAAAGTAAAAATAAATAAGTTTAAAAAAACGCAAAGAAAATACTGCCTAAGAATATGAATACATATGTAAATGTAAAATCCAGTCTGGTACTTAATTTTCCTATTCTCTCATATAATGAGAAGACACAGCCACAGTCACCATGGGTCAGTGATGATGAGCACATTCTGTGGAAAGGCGGAGCTAACGCAGCGTGGGGGGAGGGGCAGAACTTTGGGTATTGCTAAAGCTAAGTTGTCATTAATTCAAATTTTCTTGTTACACAGGGAAAAAGAGAGCCTGCATCAACAATTTAACTTTATGTGCCAGAAAAAGAACATGCTAACGTAAAAACTAGAGTTTTTTTTGGAGTAAAATGGAGATAAGTGAAATAGAAAATAGGAAAACAATGAGAGGCCATGAAACTGAGAGTTGGTCCTTTGAAAAGCAAATGATTATATACTGAGAGTTACATAAACAGTATATAATCTAAGATATATTAGAATGGACATTTAGCTTCACTGTCTAGAATTTTGCGTTCCTTAGAGTCATCTAGGGAGATTTTAAAAAATATGTACATGCTGGGCACATTTACAAATTTCTATAGGTGATTCTAATGGCAGGTACTGAGACGAAACACTGATGTAACTGAACTAAAGTTACTGTCTTAGTCAGGTTATCATTGCTGTGATGAGGTACCATGACTAATACTAACTTGGGGAGGAAAGAATTTATTTAGTTTATGCTTCTTCATTAGTGTTCATCATCGAAGGAAGTCAGAACAGGAAGTCAAGCAGGGCAGGAGCCTGGAGCAAGAGCTGATACAGAGGCCATGGAGGGCTGCTGTTTGCTCCTCATGGCTTGCTCAGTTTCCTTTCTTAGAGAACCCAGTACCTACCAGCCTGTGGTGACCCCACCTACAATGGGCTGGACCCTCCCCCATCAATTACTAATTAAGAAAATGACCTACAGGCTTGCCTACAGCCTGATCTTATGAAGGCGTTTTCCCAGGGGAGGTTCACTCTCTCCACTCACTCCAGCTTGTGTTGAGTTGACATAAAACTAGCTAGCACACTTACCATGGAAAAGGGACACACTATAAAGCATTTTATATAAAAGGTAATATGTTCAAAAACTATAATTACCCGAATCACAGAATTCAAGTCTTCAATTATGTTCTTATTGATGAGAATTGCATCGGAATATTCCAGAATCAACTGGAAATTCTCCAGTTCTACTTGTCCTTGTTTAAGAAGAATTTGTATTGTCAAGTTCACCTGGAATTTCACTTTCTCGTCCTGTAATCTAAACGGAAAAAGACTTCAAAAGATGTATTTGTAGTATATTTAGACTTCAAACTATAACTTATTATTTGAGAAATGAACTCCTAACCAACCCAAGGAATGCACCCTGAGTGGCATGAAGACTACTTCCCCAAAGACACCGTTCCTAGAAGTCCCTTTAGGGAAGTAGAAATACTTTGAAAGGCAAGTCTTTTAAAATTATGACTTTTTGATTTGTTTGGGATTTTTTGTTGTTTTGTTTAGGTTTTTTGAGACAGGGTTTCTCTGTGTAACAGTCCTGGCTGTTCTGGAACTCACTTTATAGACCAGGCTGGCCTCGAACTTATGGAGATCTGCCTGCCTCTGCCTCCGGAGCACTGGGATTAAAGGTGTGCGCCACCACTACTTAGCAATTTTATTGGTTTTTGATAATATACCAGCAATATTAAGTCTATATACTAATTATCAAATCTATTGCCTAGTTTGTATTCCCCCAATAACCTAGATCTAGAAATGATGTATACTGATGAATTTGGGAGCATCTCTGAAGTATTTATTCATGTGGGTATACATACGACATTTCTGAAGCAAAGACTTCTATACAAAGCACTCAGTAAAAACCACCATGAAGAAAAACACAAACCTGGTGGGTGTTTATGGAGAAACTTGTTTGGAAATCTGCTTGGTTCTACTCAGTCTTAAGCCTGAAAGTCTCCTCTGGCAGAGTCGGGCTCTTTGTGTTCTTGTGTGATGGGCAGATTTACACAAAACTGTATGATTTACCTCCGCCCAAAGTTTGCTTCTTTGTGTTAAGAGCACACATGGCAAATTCTCTTTTGAAACAAGTCTTGTGTAATAAGGCACACTCTATAAAATAGAACATTTCAGCAGGGTGCCAGGACTAAGACAGGCAACCAGCTGTGAACCAGCCAGGTAGGAGGCCGGCTCCACAATGATAGCCCTACTTGATTGAACCCAGCTCAAACTGTGAATATGAATGAATGAACCCAAGAGGTTCAGATTACCGGAGAAGCTCCTGGAACACCCTTTCAATCTCACGCTGCACAGCCCCATCGTCCTCCACTCTCTTCCGGAGAAAAGTCGTCATTTCCTGGAGGCCAGCAGCCTTCTGTTTGACCTGGTAAAGCCAACCACCAATGTGTCAGGGCTTGTGGGGACTTGATTGGAGACGTCTGTCTTTGACTTTTCCTAACAAGCCTATCTTTCTCAGAGATTAATAAAAGTCTAAATCTCTGCCAGCAGGTGAGTTATGTAAAACATGGCTGGCACATTCCATGAGAAATTTAAAGAGTATCAAATTGGCCTCTTGCTGAAAAGCATGTATGCAACTGTGTGTGTGTGTGTGTGTGTGTGTGTGTGTGTGTGTGATGTACATGTCTGTATACCATTTTTAAATCTGTTCCCAATGCTTTACATGAAATTCTAGAATCATAGACAAGGACAATTTGCCGATCCGCTGTATGTGCACTGGCTTTAGGGAATTAGGAGGGAGGAGACAGAGGCATCAGGAAACAGAAAGGTCATGTCACAGCTAAGCACGTTCTCACATCTTTACAGTGCTATAGCCCCATCCCTCTTCTGGCAAAGGATGAGGCTGCCTCTGGTGAGCTAAACATAGTCTATGCAAAACGAGATCACATCTAACAGCGCTGTCCAGGAGAAAAGCGCTGTGAGCCACGCATGTAACTTAAGTGTTGTCGTCACATTATAAAAAATGAAACGAAACATAAACTTAATTTTACTAATACTTTTTATTGAACACACTCTCTCCAAGGTATTATTCTGCTTACAAGCAATGTGGAAATATTCATGAGGCATTTTCCATTTGTAGGTCTTCTAAGCCTGTATGTGTTTCCCAGTCAAAGCCCTTCCCGGTACTGGTCACATCTACTTCCAGTGCACACTAGCTGGTTAGCACCAGGGCCATCATTTTGAACCCTGAAGATTTATAGCAACACAAATAATACTACTTGTTTTGT
Source organism: Ondatra zibethicus (assembly GCA_004026605.1). NCBI lineage: Eukaryota > Metazoa > Chordata > Mammalia > Rodentia > Cricetidae > Ondatra > Ondatra zibethicus. Next base: position 14,385 of record PVIU01000618.1, read on the forward strand.
TATGTTGTTATTGATATTACTAACCCAGAAAGAGTATCTTAAAATCTTAGTTTTCCTGGATGTACTGACAGATGTGATATTTGCTATTAGTACACTTAAAATAAAATTTAAAACGAAGTTATATACTTTGTATTCATTTTCCACTTTTGCTCGTCTGGTTGTGCAGAAATGTTCCCAGACCAAGGGGTCCAAGCCTTCTGGCATGTTACTGATATTGTCCAGCTCATCCATGGATTTCATTAGCTGGGTAAAGTTGTCCTTATTTAACTTGCCAGATCCTGGTCGCTCTCCATAAGGAACAAGACTGTTCACATCTGCATGTGTTTTCTGTTTGTGAATCCTGGTATTAGCAAGAAAAGATCATCAGCCTTTCCTATTCTTAGAAATATCGAAAGAAAACAAAAAACATTGTTAGGTAACAGAGCATTAGCATAAGCCTGACACCGTATGGTAACTTCCCGTGTCCCTTCACGGTTGGTGAGTGGGTGACTCCAGAGACAAGCGCCCCCTTTGTTGTTCCCTGCTCTAGGTCCCCAGACCCACCCTGGACTTAGAAGCATCCCTCGTTGTTGCTGGCACCGGCAGCTTTACCCATGCTAGGAAACCCATTTCTTCTGTGTATTGTAGGTAGGCAAACAAACACCCAATAGCAGTGTGTGCCCCCTGGGTCTGTCTGGCATAGCCACATCTGGCATCGACTCTTCAGTAGAATATGCCTGGACATATGTAGACCTGGAGAAAGGCACTCTTTGTGTATATTAATAACTTAGCTTAGTTTTCTTGGGCTGCAGCTGGGAAGGGAAGAGGGTTACAGAGACCTGTCCTAGGCATGCCCCTTGGAGATACTTGACAGTGTACAGCCATAGTGATGGGTTCCACCCATATCTCTAGACAGGATAGTCGGGTTCTGGGAGAAGTTGCTGGCCCAAGGCCAGCTCTGGGTCTGAGAAACAGTGGAATCAGATTTAAAAAGTTCTATTTGATGATCCAGTGTTTCCCCTGGGTTTGTAATTAGCACACCTCTAGCCAGACCTGGTAACCTATACTGTAATCTCTCACTCAAGAGGCAGAAGCAAGAAAATAACTAAAAGTCTGAGGCCAGTTTGGACTACACAGTAAGCTTCAGGCCAGTCCGTGCTACATAGTTAAGACTCTGTCTCAAGAGGTGTAAAGTAAAACAAAAAAATGAAAAAGTGCTCCTAAGCTAGGGAGCCAGCTCCGTCAGTACTGAGCAGGATAAACATCTGACCTCAACCCTGGACGCCCACCACTGTGATCCATCCCAGCATTGGATGGGCAGATCCTGGGGCCTCTCTGGCTAGTCAGTCTAGGAGAACTGACAGGACCTAGGCCAGTGAGGGAATCTGTCTTGAAAACTAACGACGGTGACAACAAATAACTCCAAAGAGTGGAAGGCAATGGAGGGATCACTCTGGCTTACACACACTCACACACACACACACACACACACACACACACACACACACACACACACACACACACACACCACGGAGAGACAGAGGGACAGAGAGAGAGACAGGAAGACAGACAGAGACAGACAGGAGACAGAAATTAAGATGTGAAACAAGTCCTAGGCTAAACTCCCAGCGTTTCTGGGCGCCTGCCCAAGGTGAGAGCGTGGGTTTGTACCCCTCACATAAACTATCTCCCTCCTTTGTGACAAACAGCACACTTCTTCTGTACTGCATCTGTTTGAAAATTTCAATTTGTTAGCAAACTATTACAATGCTCCTTCCAGTTTAGAAACATTTCAGAACTCTAGCAAATCGTCGTTTTGTGCTATCTTTCTTTTGCTTTTTTTATTTTAAACTTTATTATTAAAAAAACATTGCAAATAAAAACTTTGTCATGAACATAGTCACATGAGATTCTCTGAGGAAAAGCAGTTTGTGGTCAGATACATTGGGAATCATACATTCCTATTCCTGGGAATCCAAAGGCCACTAGCAAGTTTGGGGAGGCTCAGCAATGAAGAACGCCAGTTAGCTGCAGAGACCCCCGATGTATGTGGTCTTATCAGCCCGTCTCATGCTCATGTAAAACTCTGATTTACACCCTAAAGAAGACTTAGGTTGTCTAGAAATATGTCTTGGGAAAATCTGTATGCCAGCTATGGTTTAAGCTTATTTCACATGTGAAGTAAGGACCCAGATACTTAGCTACTTTTAACAGTGGGAAGAAACCATTACACTTCATTTCCTGTCGTAAGACACCAGTGTGACCTCAGGATGTTTAGCTGATTATTTCTATCTAATTGGGAAAAGGTAAAACTTTATAACTATATTACTTTTTGACGTTTGTTTACTAGTTTGTTTATTTTCGTGCATGTGCACACACGTATATGTGTCATGGCGCACTGTGGAGGCCAGAGGGCAGCTTGCTCTCATTCCACCACATGGATCCCAAGGATACCACTCAGGTCACCAGGCTTAACCCTGCTGAGCCATCTCTCTGGCCCCTGCCCTCCCAGTCCCCAACATACGATAGTATAGGAGAAACAAACCTTGGCCGGCGTTTATAAAGTTTGTAGAGTATGTCCACCTGGTGACCAGAAATTTCAGAAAATTCTTTTTTGAAGCTGCGATCCAGAATCTAAGGATAAACACATTGTGTCCAGGATTGCAGACACAGAAGTTTCTCATTGGTTAACACAACCTCTAAGATGCAGACAGTGTCACTGTGACATTAAGACCTGGCTTTTATAGTTGTTGGAGAGCAACCACTCTCTATGCAAAGACTTCCTTGAAGGGCTGTGCCTAGGGAGCCTGCCAGTGCACCAAAAATGTTACCTTATAGAACAGACTTTAAAAGCATCTAGAATAGTAGTGTCCACAGATAATATTTATTCAGAAAACATGCAAGTCACTGTTCAATCCATTTCACCTTCTTCCTTCTCCACCTCATTTGTTCCATCTTATTGTTATTCGGGTTATTGTTTCTGGTGCACACTGCTGGCCCTGTTACTAAGTTGCTTTTATGAGCAACTCATGAGCTCCACAACCATAAGCTTGAGAGCACTTAGCTTGATGACCTCACTTAAAACATTTTTCTACAAGAAAAAGCTTAACTTTGGGAAATTTAAAAAAATTTGTTCTAACACACAGATTTTACAGAAATGTATAGCCATCCAGAATGAAGTTCACTCACAACTAAAGATGACAGAAAGAGAACAATCCATGAAGAAATTAATTTACGCCCTGTTCGCTGCCCTCTGCCAGTCCCAAGTGCAACAACTCTGCTCTGTCCAGGGGATGAGCCCGTGACTCACTTTGTCTTCGGCCACCAAGTTGTCATGGTGCTCCTTGAACACATCCAGGTCTTCTTTAGCTTTCTGGATGGCTTCTGCAGTCTTGCTCTACACGAACGGCAGGGACAGTTAATTGGAACTGGAGAGTCCTCAGGTTAGACAAAGCTATAGGTGTTTTTAGCAAGAGTAAAAAACCTCATAGGATATGCGATAGAGCGAGAGCTGGCACCAACATGAGTTATCCAGCTGCTCTGAAGTGGTCTCCTCCTGTGTCAAAGGCATCTAATAGCCTGCAGGAGTGTTGTGATACATTTCAGATACAGTCTTGCTATGTAGCCCAGGTTTCCTTTAACCTGTGCTCCTCCTGTGTTAGCCTCCCAAGTGCTGGATTATAAGAATGAGCCACCATGCCTGGTAAAAGTTCTTGGCATGTATAATAAACAACCGTTTTCTTTTCTTTTGGTTTTGTCTTTGACACAGGGTCTCTCTAAGTAGCTCTGGCTGTTCTGGAACTCATTATGTAGACCAGGCTAGCTTTGAACGCAGAGATCTGCCTGCCTCTGCCTCCTTAGTGCTGAGGCATGTACCACCACTCCTGGCCAGATAAACAGACTTAAAAGTGGGTACATAAGTCATTCATGATGCAGCACATGTGTGCATACTTGGCTTCATCAACAAAATCGATGCGGGCTGACACCTGCTAAAGCATTAGTATTAATAATCAGCATTGATACTCATCTCCTTAATAAACCGCATTCATTCATGTTTCTACTTAGTGTTTCTGAATATGAAAGTTTTCATTCTATAAGCTAACCCATCACTTCAGGGTTCAGTGACATTCAGGACTACCACATGGTCCGTAGAGAACGATATTCCCTGGAGAATGGCCTGTGAACAACTTCAAAGAGTGTGTGCTTTGATCAAGGTCTTACAGCCAGTCCATGGTTAAAAGCTGTATTGTTGTTGTTGTTGCTAGTCTTGTTGTTTGAGACAAGGATTTTCTATGTAGCCCTCCTGGAATTTGTTCTGTAGGCCAGGCTGACCTCAAACTCACAGAGATCCCCTTACCTCTGTCTCCCGAGTGTTGGGACTAAAGGTATGCATAACTGGCTGGTATTAAAGCTGTATTTTTTAACTTCAGTCTGAGAAGTCTTGGTCTTCTATGTCATTTTGAAACTATAGTGTTCTGAATCTGAGCTGCAGAATCACATCAGCTAATTAAGAGACTGACATGGATACTTTACCTGGTTGTCTAGCAAAGTCCCAGAACTGGAACTGACTCTGAGCATGGCTGAGTAGGAAGGGCAGAAGGAAGACTATGTGGCAGAACATCCAGACATCATTTTGATGGGACTCTCCAAGGCGTTCTTCTTGTCTCAGAAGATCGCTTGATTAGAGTCGAGTCTGTGACTCTGATCAAATAAGGCTCTAGATGTGGAACCTGTGTCTGAATGAGCGGCAGAGGACGCTACAGGCCCAGACTTACTTTCTCCTCTTGCTTCTTCAGAAGGTAATTGTTCAGGAACTGCTCCCTGGAGCTCAGTTCTTCATCCAGCAGCAAAGAAAACACAAGGTTGTTTATTTTCAGCTCCTCCTGTGGAAATATTAAGAGGAAGAATGTTGAAGGTCAACATTCCTAGCGGAGAAAGAACGTTCTATTGGTGGTCATAGACTTGACTCTAATCAGGCAAGCTTATGAGGGGAGGAGTCGCTTAAGTGAATGCCTTGAAGAAAAGTCACGTAGGAACTTCTACACTAGTGTTTGGCTCTGTTCCCTCATCCACCACTTTCCTGTAAGCAAAACACATAGAAAAATACTTAACGCCAATGAATTATTCAATGAGTTATGATACAGGCCAATGCTCTTATCTTCATTACTCAATTAAAAAAAGTCAGCTTCTCCAGCCCAGAACCAGGTGTCATCAGAGGCTCAACCCTGACAGTGACTACTTTTCCACTTCGGCCATAACAAACTCCCATGCTTCTGTCACTGCCTCAGTGTGAATGCCTGGCACAGTGGCATAGCTCATCTATTAAAAATATTTTGTCACATCTTCTAAATCTCTTAGAACCTTTGTGTCCTCTTATGTCTCCTTCACTCCTTTTGTAGCAATCCACAGTCTGTAGTTTCCTGTCTCCCCAGCTGAGTGCAGGTTATAAAACTCCCAAATCCCTTTGAGGCCTTGAAAACTGGCAGCTGGATCCAGAGGCCTGGTCAGTCCTTGGTTGAACCCTTTTGGCAAAACCGTGGGTTATTCTGTGTTCTCTGGGCTTATACAGTACTGTGCTGTCTTTTTGGGGTTTGTAGCTCTGGATGCTCAAAGCACAAGCCCAGGATACCTATTGAGAGCGGCAAAATGATCATTATCTATTTTCACTTTTTCCATTTACTAATTGAAATATTATATTATTTATTTATATTTTATTATTTTTATATTTTTCGAGACAGGATTTCTCTGCATAGCCCTGGCTGTCCTGGAACTCACTCTGTAGGCCAGGCTGGCCTTGAACTGACAGAGATCTGCCTGCCTCTGCCTCCCAAGTGCTGGGGTTAAAGGCATGTGCCACCACCACTGCCCAGCTTGAAATATTTTATAAACAGATGCTTCTACTTATCATTTTCTTGCCTAGGGGCAGAATTTGAGTCAGTACAGATATTAGCTACTTTACAGCTTGGGACACTGCCTGAAGGCCACAGATGTTGGTGCTGACTGTTGACTTGAAAGGCTCCAGGATCAGCAGGGAGGGACCTCTGGGCATGACTGTGGGGAATCATCTGGATTACCTCTGGAGGGAAGACTCATCTTGATTGTGGTGCGGGTCACTTACTAGATAATGGACCACAGGCCGCATAAAAGGAGGAAGAGGCATTGGCAGCACACACATCCATTGCTGCTCTGACTGGATGTAACGAGATCCGCTGCTTCAGACTCCTGATGTTTGGACTACCCTGCTGTGGCGGACTGTCACTCAAAACTCTGAGCTAAAATAAACTCGCTCTCCCCTTTGTCAGAGGATTTTATGAAAGCAGCAGGACAGGAAACCGAGACGGTGACCAACAGGCATTTTCTTCTTCAAATGTCACAAATCCAGGAGTTTGGAAAAGTTTGAGGAGTTTCAACAAATTGCAATAACAATAAAAATAATACATAACAACAACAATAATAAATAATTGTTGTTATCATTGTTGATGCTGGAGCCTTGTATATGCAAGGCAAGTGTTTTACCCCAACCTCTTATTTTTGATTGTTAAATGGTGTCCTTTAGAGCCGAAGTGACTGTAACTCCTGAGTTCTTTGGACATTTACTGGTAGTCTGGTCCCCCCTCTTTTTTTTTTTTTTTTGGTTGGGAGAATTTTGATGACTGTTTCTGTTTCTTTAGCAGTTATAGGTCTATTTAATATGCTTATCTGGTCTTGATTTAATTTTGGTAAGTGATATTTATCCTGAAAATTGTCCTTCATTCCTACTTTATATCCATCTCTCCCAGAACCTCTCAGAAGCGCCCCTCTTTCCCTAAAAGCAGCTACTCTCCCTAAAGTGAGCAGGAGAGAGAGGAAGTGGAGCAGAACCTGTCTGACTGCGGGGTGGGGGGGTGGAGAGGGACTGTGGAGGGACTGTGGAGAGGAGGATTGGGGCAGGGCCTCAGGAGGGACTGGGGAGGGGCCCACCAGCAGGCAGAGTCTCAGCACCGGGTCAGAGCCTAAGAGGGATGGATGACCCACAGGCTACTTGAAAGGACAAGATCCAGAAACGAAGCTTTCATTTACCTGGTTGACAACCATCTCTGCCTTCACTCTTCTTTCGAAGAGTCTCTTCAAGTGCTCGTCAAAGTTCTGGGTGCTTTCTTGGATAGAGTTTTGAAGTTTCTTCAATTCTGTTTCTAAAGACTAAATGGGAGGCAATAGAATAATTGAATGCTTGCTGCAACTGGTGTTTGCACTTTACCTGTAGCCTGGAAGCAGCAGAGGGAAGGGGGACAAGCACTACCTGAACCCATCTCAAGTGCTGCATGCTTGCAAGTTTGCTTTCACTTTTCATTTTATTTCCTTTTCTGTGTGTATTCGTGTGTGTTGTATATGCATGTGTGCATACTTGTGTGTGTGTGTGTGTATGTGTGTGTACGCATGTGCCTGTATACACAGGTGTGAAGGCCCGATGATGACGTTGGGTGTCCCGAGTTATCACTCTGTTTTATTCCTTTGAGACCACTAACCCTGAAGTTCACCCTTTGGGGTAGGCTGGCTGGCCAATGAGCTTTCAGGATATGCCTGTGCCCATGCCCACCCTCCACCCCCCTCACTTCCCCAACCCCGTGCCACAGTACTGGGGTCACAGTTATGCGCAGCCAGCTCTGGTTTTCTTAAAGTGAGAACTAAGAATTTAAATTCAGGTTCTCATGTTTGTGCAATAAGCTCTTTAACCAGGATACAGAGCTGTCTTCCCAGCCTGGATGTTTGAAAATTACATTGGAGGAAAATAATGTTAAAGATCACTAATCGAGTAGGCCTAGTAAATCGAATTGCAGCAGAGAAATTCTGACAACAGAAAACAATTTACACATACAACATTTGGCCCTACAATTTTTTCTTCCTCTCCTGTTTTTGAATACCTTGTTTTTTTATATTATACATTTTGTTTTGATATTTAAGTAAAAATATTTACGTGTGTGTGTGTGTGTGTGTGTGTGTGTGTGAGAGAGAGAGAGAGAGAGAGAGAGATAATGTATATATGTGTGGGCAGGTGCGCATGGAGGCCAGAAGAGGGTGTTGGATCCCTTGGAGCTTGGGCTCCAAGCATTGTGCATAGACTGATGTGGGTGCTGGGATCCAAAGTCCCATCCTTATGATTGAGCAGTGAACACTCTTAACCTCTGAGCCATCTCCCCAGGCTTCTGGACCTGATTTTATATTACTGAAAAATTAGTTCAATGTCCAGTGTTAGGGAAGAAGATGGGGTGTGGGAAATGAAACAAGATTAGCTCTAAGTAGACCTATGCGCCAGCGTGAGAACGCCGGGCAGAGTAAAAAGTAAGACAACATGGAAAGGCTCTTGAAAAATCCACCTGAGATTGACGTTAACCATGGGGGGGGGTGTAAATCTGTATTTTGTGTTTGTGTTTTGTTTTGTTATTCGCTGCATGAGAGCAGGTGCAGAGGAGGCAGGAATACTGTGCTTGCTAGTTTTCTGTCGGCTTGGTACAAGCTAGAGACATCTGGGAAGAGGAAACGAGGGGTCGTCACCATCACATAGCCTGTAGACAAGTGGGGGGCATTTTCTTGATTAATGACTGATGTGGGAGGGTCCAGCTGACTTCCTGGAACCACCCTGGGCAAATGGTTGTACAGGAAACAGGCAGGGAGAGTCATGGAGAACAAGCCAGCAAGTCGTGTTCTTCCTCAGCTTCTGCTTCCAGGCTCCCGTCTTGAGCCCTGGCCTCCCTTCATGATGGGCTACAGCTGTAAGATGAAATAAACCCTTTCTTCTGACTCAAGTTGCTTTTGGTCACTTTTGGTCATGATGTTTTATCGTGGCAATAGAAAGCAAACCAGGACAAATACTGAATTGAATCAAGGCTGGGGTTTCACCAGAGAGCTACATGGCCGCTCAGGGAAGTGAGGGCGAAGGCAGGAAACTACTTTAAAACATGGGGTGAACACAGTTTAAGGGTCACTGCTTGTCCTCGTGCTTTCTGTTGCTGTGATAAACACTGTGACCAAAGCAGCTTGGGGAAGAACATCAGCTTACATGTCCTGGTTACAGCCATCAGGGAGGCAAGTCAGGGCAGGAACTGAAACCGGGACTAGGCAGGGACCATGGAGGACGCCTTCCACCACCCGGGATCACCTGCCCAAGGGTGGAACTGACCTCAGTGGGGCTAAGCCCTCCCATATCATTCAACAATCAAGAAAATGTCCTACATACATGCCCACTGGCCAATCAAATGGAGACATTTCCTTGATTCAGGTAATCTTTTCCCACTTGAGTTCGTGACAAGTTGACAGAGCTACTCAGAACACCACCCTTTACTCTTTGGGCAACTATACCCCTCCCTCTCCAAACCTTGACTTCTTCCACGATTAGCTCTTTGGGTTCTTTAGGCTTTTGGTTTTTAAACTTAGTTAAAAATACAAGGGAGAACTACAGAGAATAATAATAATAGCCAAGCAAGAGATTCAAAGTTGCTGCAAAGACAATGCCATAATAAAGCTGGTAAATTGTACCTGAGCGACAGTGTGGTTTTACTGCCTTCATAAAAGAATATTATTTGCTCTGTTATGTAACATCAACATTCTGGGGGGTTCTTACTATGTAGCCCAGGTTTCTTAAGACTCTCCTTGATGTGCCTGTCCTACCTTCCAAGTGCTGGGATTGTAGGTATGGACTATCATGCCCGATTACCGCCAATTTTTATGTCTCTTCTACAGTGTGAGACATTTTCATGTGGGGATGTTTTTTTTGAACTGGGAGGACCATAAAAATGGAACTATATTGCAGAGCCCTCAAATAAGAACTGAACTATGGGTCGTGTTGGTTGTAGTTTTCTCTTCTCAAATCCTTTCCTTGAGATTGAGACTAAATCAGCCAGAAGCACGAACTCTAATCACTGTAGCCAAGACAGAACAAGCCCTTGTAATGTCTTGCATGTGCTAGGTGTCCCTTAAGCACATGGAGAAAGAACAGAGGATCAAACGAATGGTAGCCTGTGGGAAGTGTTGACATTAACAAGAACTTTAAAAAATATTATGTGTTTCATTTTTTTAATGTCTCCAGCCCTCAGTTTTTTCTATTCCAACCTCTAAGTTCTCAAGGGACTTTAAGTCAAATCATTATCCCTAAGCTCTTAAAGGCATTAGGAAAAATTTGACCTAGAGAGTCTAGAGATGTTTTTATTAATTTTCTGTTCTTCTAACCTTTCTGTACTTATCTCTCTCTTCATTTAGCTCCTTGACTTTTTTCTCATAATCTTTGAATTGTTTCCTTTCTTCTTCACTCCACAAAGCATCGGATTTTGCCATGAAAGCAGGTTGAGGGATCACCTGGAGACACAAGGAAAGAGCATGTTCTCGCATATGTAAGCTGCGTCAATGGACCACTACCATAACCCCCCCCCAGCGCGGGTGGCAGTTAAGAAGGGAAACATTAAGGGGGATAACCTGACACTTAGATGGAAGGATGTGGGAAAGCCTTACAACCGGGTCCTAGGATTCTGAGAGGATGGTGGTCGTTCTAGGGTTTCCCAGACTCTTAAGGAACAGACTCAGATGGTGCTGGCATCTTTGT
>PVIU01000618.1:25036-41689 GCA_004026605.1 Ondatra zibethicus
CTTCTTCTTCTTCTTCTTCTTCTTCTTCTTCTTCTTCTTCTTCTTCTTCTTCTTCTTCTTCCTCCTCCTCCTCCTCCTCCTCCTCCTCCTTCTTCTCCTTATCCTCATCCTTCTTTTCCTTCCTTCCTTTCTCCTCCTCATCCTTCTTTTCCTTTCCTTCCTCCTTCTTCTGGTGGGGTGAGTGTATGTGAGAAAGGAAGGCAAATTTGTTGTTGACCCACTGTGGCATCTTTCTAGATAACTGAATACTGGGGGCGGTAGAATTTCTAAAACTGAGTTTTACAGGAAACAAAATGACGAACTTTAAGTAGCTCTTTCTGCCTCATTTCATTTTCCCTAAAGATGGCAAAGTAGCTCACCATTCTCAAGATGTCTTCCTTCTTGACTTCCAGAACACCCCCCATCATGTCCATCAGGCCTCTCTGTCTTTCATTGGAGGCCTGGAGAGAACCGGGAACAGAGAAGGTATTTAAAATAGAATAGACAGTTATAGACAGTCAACAGACACCTGCCTGCCTGCCATTAGAATGATTATATTTGGGACTTTGGAAGTGACAGAAACATGGGGAGAGAACAGAAGGACAGCAGCCGGGATCCAAATGACCTCTGGACTGTGACAATGCACGGGTGTTTCTTGGATGGAGAGAAGGGTTTGGGTACCACTGAGCAAAGCCACATACCTGTGCTTGCTGCAGTTGTTCCATTTCAAAGGGTGTGGACATTGCTGTTTTTGATTTTTGCCATGGAGCAAGGTGTTTTTGAAATGAAATCTGAAAGAGAAAGTACAGGCTTTTTGTTTGTTTGTTTGTTTGTTTTTGCTAAGTTTCTATAAAAAATATCAAGTCAGATTTTCCTTCCACATTCTGGGAAAAGTTAAAAGATATTAAGGGGGGGTTAAAAGAGCATTCCAGATTTTCAACCAGTTTTCTGCTGTAGGATGAAGGTCTAGAATGTGAGCACGGAAAAATGGGCCCTCACTTACCTATTAACTCTCAGATACTGACTCCTCTGAGGAAGAATTTTACTTAGATAAAGGCGGAATGGCGGGAATTAGAATCACATAAGTCATACCCAGAAAGATAGAGTTAAGAGCCTGAGCGGTCAAGGAGCTCTGAACCAGAATGTGCGGTCAGAATAGGAAACTCACTAGACAAGGAGGAGGTGAGAGAAAGGCTCTATGGGCTTTGTTCTCACTTGTGGCGTGAGCAGCTGTGCAGGGGCCAGGCAGAGCAAGGGCATCACAGACCTGGCAGAACAATTGTTCTCCCGAGTGTAGAATGGCTTAGAGCTAACACCAAGCAGAGTGGGGGTTCACTAACATTGCAAAAGTGATTGCCAGGACAGGGCCCTTAGAGGGTGGCAGGGTGGGGTCTTCGTTGTCACCCTGCCCCAGGTCTCAGGATGTGCAGCAATAGGCAAGGAAAACGGACACAAGTGGAGGGGAAGTGACTGTCCTCTGAAGTGTGACGACGGACAGTGTTCAGATCTCAGCTCTTATTCATTAGCTGGGAGACTATGCTCAAGCCACTTCTCTGTGCCTCGCTTTTGCCATCTGTGAAATGGGATCAAGCTGGTCTAATCACACAAGCTGGTCTAATCCCAGTCTTACTGGGGCCCTTAGAATGAATGGTACCTAGCGTCTAGCAAAGATCACAAAAAGTGTCACTTACTTCTACCCATGATTATATTTTGCCCCCAAATAATTTCAGTTTATTTCATATGAGCCAGAGATTTCCTTTGTGTATTTCCTCTGTATTTTTAATTCTAAAAAGATATGTAGTCTTTTCTAAGCACTTCGGCTTTTTATTTTCAACTGCTTCTGTGGACATTGAAGACTATCTATCCATCCATCCTGTCTCCCTGGGGTCTCCATTGCTCCAAATGACCTGTTGGGGTTCTACTTCTAGTACCTGTACCCAAATTTGGCCAAGGAGCTCCTTTTCAGGCATACCTGGCGTTGGAACTAGAGTCTCACTGAGACGAACTGTCCTCTCTAGTAGAAGAGACATAAAGTGGAATTGCCAGAGGAGGTTAAACTGCACAGAGACTCGAGCTAAGGCTGAAGACAGCCTTCTGGATACCCCACAATGTCCCAGCCTTGGGCTCCTGTTCTCTCTAGGTTTGATGTTTAGATCATCCCTGGATGCATGGGATTCCTCTCTGCTGCAGGCCACCTGTAGGCCACCTGCATGTGCTCTATGTAACTAAATGCTGCCTAGTGCAGCTGCTTCTAAAAGTAGTGCAGACAAGAGGATGGACAAACCAGAGCTAGTAAGATCTCCCAAGACACGGGAAGGGATAAGACGGCTGGTCTGTACCTCATCGTCTTCCACAACAAGGGCTCTTTCTGGCTTCTCACAGTCTTCAAACACTGGTTGCCAGACCTTTTCTTCCAGTTCCAGGTCTAAAATAATTTCTTCAATTCTAACATTCCTTTCTTTCACGCGTGCAATTTCAATCTCTTTTTGTTTATAGGCAGCATCAAATTCGCTGTTGAAAGCCTTTTTTACCTTGTAAATGATATCCTGAAATATCAATAGGTTACTGAAGATGCATCATGTCTTATGCCTTTTCTGGTAACACGATCCCATATACACCTCTAAGATCATTCCAGAAACTATCATTTAAGAAGGTCAAAATTGTCTTCCCAGACTGGTATTTACAGAACGTCATTTCTAGGTTTAATAATATACAGGGGTAGCTAGCCGGGTTTGGATTAAGGCGGCAGCAAGATTTACACCCTAATCGCCTCCTTCCTAAGATATGAGCTGTAATTCAACATGCAGGTCTGCGGGGAAGTACTGATGGGTGTTTGGAAGCTTATTGGACAATTCTACTTTTTTGCATGTCCCTAAAAATCTACCATAAAAATTTTAAAGCAATATACAGAACTCAGCACTTCTTCCTTGGAAACTTGATAGAGATGTGGAGAAAGGAAGCAACGGTGTTTGGAGAGTCTTACAGAGAAGGATCACTGTGCCTGTGTGCTTCCTTTATAGAGCTAAGTCATTCTCAAATAGAAGGGGGAACATGAATAAGCCAACTAGGTCGGCCAATAGCTATGGGATCCAAGTGGATTGCCCCAACTCAACCCAAGTGCTAAAGGTTCAACTCAAAGTGGCAACTCTGATTCAAACTCAGGTTTATGTTAAGTCAAAGTCTGGTCCATCAGTTTCTCACACTAAAGATGAAATCATTAAAGTAGGCTGGGAATGATTTTAACACCTAGGACTATAGGTATTTTGGGCTCAAATGACCTCCTTAAAGATAGACAGCAACAGGAAGAGGGGCAGAAACCAATCAGGGGTGACTAAGCAGTTGTGTGAATAAATAAACAGACGTACCATGGGTAGGAGGAGGAGAAAAGGATGGGAAACAAGGGCTGAGCCACATGGAAAGGGGGACAGAAACTGAAGACACAACTGAAGAACTTTGGATAATGGGAATAGCTAATGGAATTTCAAATTGCTTATAACCTTAGTTATTGATTTAAACAAAATATTCACTAATGTCTCTTGTTCCAGGTGTATTCTGAGACTGTCTCATTTGGCAGAAGTCAAGAAGTGGGAGCTTGCAGCCAGAGGAACCTCATGTTTATTTTAAGGTCACTGTATTTCTCTGTGTTAAGTAGACAGATCACATCCTGACCTTACAAGATCCTGAGTGATGCAAGGGTTACTGGGCACATGGAATTAAAGCATTTCTTTGAGTCAACTAAAGTTCTAATAAAAAAGTCTGTTGTGTCAGTTAAGGAAAAGCATTCCCCAGAAAACTTGGCATCATCAAATGCAGTTTGAATGGGTGGGAGTTTCTTTTGCATACAAGCTCTGTCTATAAGACATGAGAGCTAGTCATGTGTATTTCTCAAGGGTTATAGAGGTATCACTTGACTACTGCTACGTTTCTGTGTGAGCCCTTGAAAGGATCCTTGTGGGAAAATGTCAGAGATTTTTTTTTAATAAAAAAAAGAAACCCACTCACTTTTAGTAGTATAATTTGGTTGATTTTCTCCTCTCTGGAATGAAGTTCCAATTGACTTGTCAATAGAGAGGTATCTGCCCCAAAATCAGTACTCAAACTACCAAGTAGGTAGTTGGGCAGACTGGTGTCTTTCTCTACATTTTCTTCATCCTCTTCTTCTTCATTGTCCTCTTCATGAAGCTTTTTAATCAAAGTGGCCGAAGACTGGACCTCTACAATTTCCTTCCGTAGCTAAGCATGGGGAAGGGATGACATGGAGTTCGTGAGATCAGAATTCCATGAAGGGCAAGTTTTAGGTGATTTAATTATTTCAACAATCATTGTAAGAGGTTAAATTGTCTTGCCAACAATTTGGCTCAATATGATGGATGCTGAGATGGCTACAGAAGAGATTAAAGCTTCAGAAACTGACTCACTGTAAATCAAAAGAATAAAAGCAACCCTTGCTAGTCCATAGTATTTACGTTTCTGTGTCAGGATGATACCTGCTTGTAAATATTCTGAGTTTCTCTTGGTACTTAAACTAGAAAAAATATCTTCTCCTCATATATTATCAAGGAACTTGTTCACATGGGATTAGAGAGTGTAAGTTGATTTAAGTATGCCTTCATTTTACGTTTCAGAAAAAGAGGGGGTACAAAGTTCTGGCCAAAACTAAGTTATGCCACAGGGACACTTTTTACTGCTTTGATGGAGACTGTTGTTTAGAAATTGTAGCTGGGATTGCTTTAGGGAAATCATAAATTTCATCGACACAGATTCAGTTTCATCTTTGGTCAATGACCATAAAGCATGGCCCCTAATGTGAGGGAGGACAAAGAAGGGATTGTAGATCCAGACAACCTCTGAGCAGGATATGAGAAGCACCCAAGGTACATCTTTAAAAATCAAATTCTCATATTTGGAGACTAATCAACATATAGGATATAGACTCCATTTTTTATTATTTGGATATTTTATTATATAGGATTATGTATTTATGATGATACAGTCTATAAATTATCAAGGAATATAAATATACAATATATGCAAACTTAATATTAATTTAATCTCAGCACAAATCCTCATGATGGGGACTGGGGACTGTCCTAGCTAGCGTTTCTTCCTTCCTTCCTTCCTTCCTTCCTTCCTTCCTTCCTTCCTTCCTTCCTTCCTTCCTTTCTTTCTTTTTCCCCTGTTTTGTTTTTTTAAGACAGAATTTCTCTGTAGCTTTGGAGCTTGTCCTGAAACTAGCTCTTGTAGACCAGGCTGGCCTCAAACTCACAGAGATCTGCCTGCCTCTGCCTCCCGAGTGCTGGGATTAAAGGCGTGTGCCACCACCGCCCAGCTTTAGCTGGGATTTCTATTTCTGTGATAAAACACCATGACAAAAGAAACTTGGGGAGGAAAGGGTTGATTTGGCTCACACTTCCACATTACTGATCATCATTGAAGGAAGGAAAGACAGGAACTCAAGCAGGGCAGGAACATGGAGGCAGGAGCAGATGCAGAGGCCACAGACGGATGCTGCTTACCAGCGTGCTCAGCAATCTCAGGCCGCCAGCCCAGGACAGCACCACCCTCCGTGAGCTGCGCTTTCCCACATCAATTGCTAATTAAGAAAGTGTTCTACCGCAGGTTCTTATGGAGGCGTTTTCTCAATTGAGGTTCCTTCAATTCAGAAGACCCTAGCCAGCACGGGAAACCCTTAATAAATTACATCATGTATGTAAACACACGCCCATGTTTAACGTGATACCTTAAGACACTCTGCCTCGGTCTTCTTTTGCTGCACAACTCTCTCCAACTGCTGCAGCTCTTCTTCTGTGCGCGCTTTCATGGGGAAGTTCTCAACCACGTAGGGGATATGGAAGCACTCGGGTGGAAAGCAAGATGAATCAAGTTCATTTTCTACTGTACTTGTGGGCATCAGGGGAGACAGGGGCTGTTTCCTTTCATTAAAATCAATTCAGAGGTTATTACACAGTAAGTGGAGCTGACCCCGGGATCTTTACAATGAAGCGGTGTAACGCTGTTCTTAGAGCATGGCCTTTACATAAAACAGCGTGCTTTTGTGAGGGGATTCGTCCTAGAGCAACGATTCTCAAGACCAAGTTTTTCCACATCCTCTTCCTCTCCCAGATACACTGGGAGTGTCTCAAGACCTTCTCTATTGCTACTTTAGTAGTCTGAAGCTGTCCCTGTTAGTAGATAGAGGCCAAGGAGGGTGTAAAACATCTGTCAGGACATAGGACAGCTCTGGCAAAAGCATTGTCTGCCTCCACGCATGCCACTCGCGCTACCCAATCCCATACGTGTGCGGTGGCTGTGGGGATAGGAAGGGAAAGGCATATTTGAAAGAGGGAAAAGGTGCTGTTAGTAGCTATTTAAGGACACGTGCATAGAGCAAGATGTTTGTTTACCCGATGTGTGCCCTATACAAAGAGGTGAGAGAATGGCCGTTTAGAACACAGGAGGGTAAGCAGAGGTATAAATGCGAACAGTGCTTTGTCTGCCTTTTAATCTGTGTAGAGCGTGGTTAGATAGCCTTTTGGGGTGGCAGGCATTAAGAGAAGGATGCGGGGCTACAGAGGACAGAGGAAAAGGTACTAAGAGCAACCTGGAAGTACACCGTCTCGAAGTGTACGGGACTGAGCGGAGGGAGGAATGAATCAGAGGAAGGTGTCAGAACTGGTGGAATCCGGTGCGGGCAAGGCCACAGAATGCTCTGTTGTGTGGATTTTCTTTACTTTTTTAAAAGGTTACATGATGGAATTTTTAAATGAGAGTTCTCATCAGTTGGGATTCTGTTGCCCGGGGTCGTGTGTGCATTACCTTCAGGGCTCGGCCCTTCACAGCCATGGAATTCCAGCACTCCTCCCGTATGAGCTCAGTTAAATAGCTCTTGGCCAAGTTATGCATCTCCACATCCTTTCTTATCTTGAAGTAAGGGCAAAGATCAAAGTGAAAATATGGCTGCTTAGGAAAAAATACATTATCACCAGCTCACTTGCTAGTCAGAGCTGCCCAGTTAGTGGGAGTGTTTTTACAGTATTTCCCACGGTTGCCCTACACTGTGGTGAACTTCTGGGCCACACAGTCCTATTTTGAGAATGCTTCCTAAGGCTTGGGTCAAGGCTTAGATTCCTTGCCTTGAAGACTGCTGGGTCAATACAAAGGCCCGTAAGGGAGGCCAGGTGAACCGTGAACAAAAGAGGCTGTGTGGACAGACACCCACTAGGGGTAATGAAAGCAGAATGACTGACCCAGACGGACCTGTGGAAGTCAAGCGCCATGTCTTCCTCGGCTCTCTCTGTACAGACACGTGCACATGTGTATGTATGTACATGCTAGAGGACAGCTTCAAGTGTCTCCCTCAGAACGCCACGTCGTTTGCGGCAGATCTCTCGCTGCCGTGGCTCCCCACGTAGGCTAGATAGCTGGTTTGGTGACTTTCAGGAACTTTCTCATCTCGGCCTCCCCAGGGCTAGGACTACAGAGAGAGGAAGCTCCACCCAATTTTGTTTTGTTTTTAACTCTCTCCAGTCCCCTCTCTCTGTTTTATCAAAAGAACAATGAAACCCATATTTTCATATAATGCAACAGGATAGTCAATGATAGCTTCATTCCTGTCTGCACATATGAAGGGCCAGTTCCTGGCCTATGTCTGAAAATTTTTACTTAATTACTCTTTTATTTATGTTTATAATAAAATAATATCCACTTATCTAGGGAACTAGATTATTTACTTTTTAAAAATTGATAAGCATACATGTAGCTTCAATTGGCTTTATTTGCTGATATCCCTTAATAGATAAGCAATTAAGTGTCCCTGTTTAAGAGCCTGCCCAAAAACCCAGTATGAAAGTGAACCACAGCAGTTCTTGTTCCTCAGGCTCCTGTCTACCAACTTCCTTGTGTTTCACTTTGGTGGCAGGATTATTTACAAACTGGTTCAGAATAATCTCTCATGTAGTGACATTTTATTTGTACTTTATTAAATGAAGCTTGCCTGAAGATCAGAGTGCAGAGCTAAGCCACTAGAAGCCAGGCAGTGGTAGCACACACCTTTAATCCCAGGACTCAGGAGACAGAGGCAGGTGGATCTCTGTGAGTTCAAGGCCACCCTGGCCTACACAAGATCTATCCAGAAACAGATCCAGGTGCTGGTGGCTCACACCTTTAATCCAGTGTTTGGGAGTCACATAGCTTTAATCCTAGCACTATGGAGGTGGAGACAGAAATATACAGGGGAAGAGACAGGAACTCACTGGAGTGTGGAGTCTGAGGTTTGGTGGGGACACAGTCCAGGCAGTCTGAGGAGCGCCCCTTCTGTCTGAGCATTGGTAGAGGTCAAAGGTCTCTCTAGTGGCGTACAGCTCTGCTTCTCTGATCTTCAGCTTTAGCCCCTGTATCTGGGTTTTGATCATTCATGCTACACTCTCAGATTAATTTCTTCACATTCCTTTTCATTTGTTTGCTGATCAAATGACTTTTTGGATTTGCGTTCCACTTCCTTTTTATTCTGATCCCTGGAGTCAGTGGCTAATACGGTTGCCCTTGATGTACCAGCTGTCTTGAGTTGCAGTCTTTTAGCCTCTATCTGCCCCCTCACTGAGACTCTCCAATCAGCTCCCTTAGATTCTGTGTCCAGGAAGGTGACTGCCCTTTGTGTCTTTCTCTACTGTGGAACCCCAATGGCTGGGGCTGTCTAGAGCCCTAGGGTCATTGAGACCCCTGACTTGGGGGTGCCACTTCTTCTCTCAAGGACTCATATTTTATACCCAAATGTGCTAACAGTTAGGTGGGTTTATGGTGCCAGGCGTTAGTGATTCTCTTCAGGAGTTAAATCTAGGGTTGGTATTTCTTCCAAAGACGGGAGTGTTGGGAGACCTACATGGGAAGAGCCTTTCTGGGCATTGCTCTGTTTTACATCTCTCATGTCACACTTGGGGACTTTGGGGAGGCCCTGTCATACCTTTGCCACCTCCTCCTCACTCTCATCGTGAAGCCTCTCCAGCTCCTCAAGGTCCAGGCAGAATTCCTGTCCCTCTAACTTTGAAATTGGTTCCACTTTTTCGTTTTCTTCCATCATGCCTGTAATCTGAATTTTGAAATACGAAAGTGTGTTGGCAGGTAAAGAGTGGAACACTAAAACAGGTGTTGTGTTTCTCTGGACATACTATGGAATAAAGAATTCGATTCTAGGCTTATTGTGGTTATCAAAGTTTTAGGTCTGCTATTTAGAAATTCATTTTGTCTAATGACAAACAGCAGTTTGTCACTGCGATGGAGTGGATTCACTGAGGAGACAGGTCTCTGGGCAGGAAGGTCAGGAAGTTCGTTGCTTCTGGGGAGGGTTATAGAGAATTATGTTGGTTAGGCTAATTAAGGTAAGAAGATTCTTGGAGAAAGTGGGTGGCTCCATTCTCAGGAACGCATGCGTAAACATGTCAAGAAACGGTAGAAGGAGGCCGTTTAGAAAGAGGAGGCACACAACAGAAAAGGTGGGAAAAGCATGAGAACCATGGCGAAGGGCAGTAGGACAGAGGCCGCTTTTAAAGAAAAAAAAAAAAGTCAGTGTATAACTTTGAAGAAAATAGGTATTAAAATACAACGTAAGATGGGACACTTTGGGGGAAGTAGAGGAGGAACGCACTGTTTGTTCAATGTTAAAAAGTGTGATATAGCTAAGTTTTGACCCGGTTAGAACACCCTGGAAACCTCATACGGTGTGAAACAAAACAAGATGAAAATGTAATTTTTGATGGAAGGCTGATGCATTTCATTGCATGCAACCATGCGCTTACAATTCGAGAAAGCTCCTTGATTCCTCTTTTGATCTCTTTTCTTTTCTGTGAAAACAGTCTGACCTCGTTTTTGATGGCCTGAAATGGAGCAAGCACCTCACTTAGTAAGGCGGGAGAAGATGACGGGAGAGTGGGGAGTTACTCTGATAGATACATAGGTAGCACATCTTGAAAATGGAAATAGAACATTTGCAAAGACTGTAAAATATACAGGGGGTGGGGCATGGCTCACCCAGAGAAGATTTGCCACACGATTGAGGGCACCAAAGTTTGGATACCCAGAAACACACATAAATGCTAGATGGGTGCGGCAGCCCACCTGTAATTCCAGGCTCAGAAGGTGACTCCCTAGAGCAAGCTGGATAGCAACACTAACCATATTGGTAAGCTGAGTTTGCCTGAGACCCTGCTTCAGTGAGTAAGGCGGAAGAGTGGTGGAGACTATCCCTGACATCCACCTTGAGCCATCACATGGACAAACATGTGCACGTGAGCCAGCACACATGCATGCACACATGCACATGAGCGAACACGTGACTATGTATTCAGGAAAAACAGAAAAAAAAAGCAAACTATGAAATCATATCCCTGTGATACTTGCTTAATGGTTTGTAAATGACCACTGAGACAACATCAGACTGATGTCAGTCATACAAATTAGAAATAAATAGTGAAAATCAAATAGTGAATAACTGACACAGGAACACTAGGCTAATGTGTTCCTTGGCCTGAACTTGAGTGAGACTGGATCTAGCTTTGCTTTCAGCCTGCTGCTCACCTTTATAATGTCCTCAGCCACAGTAGCCTTTCTGTTTCCAGCCCACCCTTTTAAGACAACATTTCTCAAAGCACAAACATGGAATCTCATGGGTCCTTCTTGGTTTTGGCTTTCCTGGATACTTTTGTTGGATTTCCAGTTATATATATATATATATTTTTTTTTTCTTTGTGATTTTTCAAGACAGGGTTTCTCCATGTAGCCCTGGCCATCCTGGAACTTGCTCTGCCTTAGGTGTGTATTTGCTTTTAGAAAAGTCATTTGTATAACGCAATGTACTGCAAGCAATTTCTCACATAATGTTCTAACTCTCCCCCTATGTTTCCACAGAAACAGAATGCAGTGGGCACATCACAGAGTATTAATTCAAACCTATTTCATGTTTTATAAATATCTTCTCATGGGCTGGGCATGGTAGTGTATACCTTTAGTCCCAGCACTCAGGAGGCAGAGGTAGGTGGATCTTAGAGTTTGAGGCTATCCTGGTCTATGGAGCAAGTTCCAGAACAGTCAGGTCTACACAGAGAAACCACGTCTCAAATAACAAACAAACAAGCAAGCAAATACCTCTTTCCTTTTTTGTTGGATCCAAGAAATTTCCTTGTCAGAACTGATGGTTAATTCCTCTTGTGATGAGTCCAAGCTCAGCTTTTTCTAAGAGAGATTCGAAGGAGACAGAAAGTTCTCACAAAGCGTCAAGTTCTTCTCTCACCTTACTTCACTGAACCCCTTTGCACTTGTCTCACTTAAAACGAACCACAGACATGTGCCTGCCTAGATGCTTTAACCCTCACACCTCTGTCCCAAAGAAATAAAGATGTCTTAAAGAGTGATGGTTGTGGAAATTACTTTGAGTATGTAAAGATATGCTTCATTTGTTCATGCTGCATTTGTTTAATGATGTAAGGATGTGTTGCATTTGTTTCACCTTGTCTGCCTAAGGCATCTGATTGGGCTAATAAAAAGATGAACGACCAATAGATAGACAGGAGAAAGGATAGGTGGGGCTAGTGGGCAGAGGGAATAAATAGAAGGAGGAATCTAAGATGGAGAAGAAGAGAGAAGAGAATAGGAAGAATGAGGGGGGGTATGCCTTCCTATGGGATAATGCTCTTATACCCTGTAAAGATTTGTCACTTGTATTGGTTTTAATAAAATGCTGATTGGCCAGTAGCCAGGCAGGAAGTATAGGCAGGGCAGCCAGAACAGGAGAATTCTGGGAAGAGGAAAGGCTCAGTCTGCAGTCACCAGCCAGATGCAGAGGAAGCAAGATGAGAATGCTTCCCTGAGTATCAAGCCACGTGGCTAAACATAGATAAGAATTATGGGTTAATTTAAGTTGTAAAAGCTAGTTAATAATAATCCTGAGCTAATAGGTCTACCGGTTTATAATTAATAAAAGTCTGTGTGTTTTGTTAGGACTGAATGGCTGCAGGACCCGGAGGCACAGAACTCTGTCAACAATGCCTGAGGCCAGAAGTCAGGCAGCTGCTAACCAGTCAGACAGAGACATCAGGAAAGATACACAGAAGGAAGAAAGGCAAAAGGTAGATAAAGAGAAACAGGTTTATTTACGTTAAAAGAGCTAGCCAGAAATGAGCCTGGGCTAGGCTGAGCATTCATAACTAATAATAAGTCTCTGTGTCATGATTTGCTGGTCTCCACCCATCATATACCAAGCAACTTGTTCCTCTGTCCTGAGTTCTCGTGCCTCTCCTCTTTGCAAGGGTCTGATCCTATGGAGAGGCTAGCCCAGTGATCATTGTTTCCCAACCGTTCTTATTTCACGTGTTCACTAATCTTCTGCTTGTGTGCTTGTGTTTCCATCTCTCTGAGCTCCAGCAGCCCCATTGGAATGGAACATCAGAAAAGAAAAAGTCTTTGCCATCGCGGAAGTGTCTGACCTAGACCACCACTTTGTAGGTACCCAATCATTATTTGTTGACCCCTTTCTGCTCTGTTGTGATAGTTTTTATTTTGTGGTGGGTTCATATATAAAAATGTAAAAGGCAGAGGCAGGCCAATCTCTGAGTTTGAGGATAGCCTGCTATGTAAGCGGGTTCCATGACAGTCAATGCTATACAATGAGGCTTTGTCATGGAAATAAAGACAAAAACAAGACAAACAAAAACCAACCAACCCATAATTGGCAATGAAAGTGTAAAAAACCCTGAGCAACACTCATTGCTTCAGAATGTCCAGTCAAACTGTGTGAAAGTGTAGCAAGGTGTGCAGAGTTTGAGAGCAGACAACTATTTCAGGGGCTTCCTTAAGCTAGCTATATGATATTTTTATGTGAGCTCATCATAGTAAAGTGATTTTTATTTAATTTTAAAAAGTATTTGTTGAAGAATCACATAAATATTTCTAGCCAGACCCTTCTTAAATCACGAATATGATATGAAGTAGAGAGACTGCTTTGACCAAACACCAATATTGGTTAAAAAAAATTTTTTTTGAGAAAGCCCAGATCTTACAGTTTAAGTGAAATTTGAGATATAATATTTGTGATCCTTTTAAGAAAATATGAGTTTTCTAACAGATGTAGCTTATATTCTAGTTGAAAAAACACTGGACATCTGGGTAAGAAGAAATAGCAAGCCAGGCTGTAGTGGCGCACGCCTTTAATCCCAGCACTTGGGAGGCAGAGGCAGGCAGATCTCTGCAAGTTCGAGGCCAGCCTGGCCTACAGAGCGAGTTTCAGGACAGCTAGTGCTGTTACACAGAGAAACCTTGTCTTAAACAAATAAACAAGCAAAAAACCTGAAAACTTCCATATTATGTATAAAGAGGGAGAAAGTGAGCTAGCTACATTGGATTCAGTTGGCTCCTCTTCTTGCTCCACATCTTGGGAAACTCCTGATGTGGCTAAATATTCATTTTCTTTTTCCAGCGTGTTGCTCAGACTGGCTATTAGTCGTTGGCAGTGTTCAAAGATCTCACTTGCTAAGTTTGCTCCAAGCCTCCTAATATTAGACAGAGAGAAAGAGAGAGAGAGCGAGAGAGCACAGAATTATACAATCAGTTTAAGATAATCACACTTAGCAGTGTTCTTCCCAGACAATTACACAAAGAAACCTGGGGAGTTCTCCACAGTGGCCTTCAGTCACTGAACCTCTATTTCTCAGAAGAGGACCTTTTCGTGGACCTGACCCTTCTTGGGTGGTCTCTCCTTATGTTGTCTTGTACCCTCACTCAAAATGGCCTTTGGCCACCACACAGAAGAGCCACTGCTGTAACTGAGCCCCCAGAATGCACCAGGATTTATCATATACATGATCTCATTATTTGATTTGGCCCTCAGAGCCCAACCCAAAAGGTTATTTCCATGCCACACGCCAAGGCATCTCGAACTTCACACTTATTTCAACTGGGAGGGCTTGGGAAAAGACCTTCCTGGGCCTATTTACTCCTCTGGTTAGTTTCTCTTGTTACCTCTATTAAACTGGCCTGTTAGCATGTCTCTGGGGCATTATTTTGATTGCTGAGGTAACAGGGCCCAGAATACAGTGAGCAACCTGTCTCTTGGTAGGTGGGTTGTGCCGTATACACAAGCTAGGGGAGGCAAAGCCAGCAAGCAGTGTTGTTTAAGCTCCCGCTTTGAGTTTCTGCCTTTGCATCTCTCAGTGATGGACTACAAATCTTTGAGCTGAAATAAATCCCTTTCTCAAGTTTCATCTGGTCGTAGCGTTTATCAGGGCAACAGAAAAGCAAAGTAGGACTCTGAGGGCATTAGAGGGGATGGCACCCGGACGTGGATTTCTAACAGCTTCACAGAAGCTGAGGGCCACCAACCTTGAGTGACACAGTTATAGACAACTTAGAGCAGTGGTTCTCAGCCTTCTTAATGCTGTGAACCTTTAATATAGTTCTTCATGTTGTGGTGATCCCCAACTATAAAATGATTTCATTGTTACTTCATAGCTGAAATTTTGCTATTGTTATGAATCATAATGGCAATAATTGTCATGCAGGATATCTGGTATGTGACCCCCCCCAAGGGGTCATGACCTATGTGTTACAAACCACTGGCTTAGAGGTTTCATTGAAGGTGTATGGGCCACAAGGGTCATGAGTCCTGGACCAAGGTTCCAATCACAACTTTGTTTAGTGTGGGAGTTCAGGCGGCCTTCCTTTCCTAAGTAGAGCACCTGCACTTGCTGTTGCTGGAGACACTGTTTATTCACTGGCTGTAAAGGGCATGCTATGACTTATTTGATGCAAATTTCTATTTTTTACTCAGGGTTTTCATGTATGAAATGGATATGATGATGGCCATTTTCAAACAGGTCCTTGAAATAAGCAGCGTCCCAAATGTTATGATACAAAATCCCCACGGTATTGAACATTTCCACCATGGTTACCAAGGAAGGCCATGTTTTAAAGGTACTGTTGCCAGAGGGAACTGCTCATCAGTAAGTGATGTCCCTCAGCAGCTCCCATGAGACAGCCTTTAAAGTCCAAGCTGTCTTTTGGGTGTCATATTGAAACACGGGTTGAATCAATTCCCGGAGATGGCGATAACTCCCCCTAGAGCATCCTTTCAAATGCTATCAACCAATCCTGAGGCCATACTCTGGACAACTGCTGGGGAGAGGGGAGCTCTCACACTTAGGGCCATTGAGGCTACTAGAAGCCTCAGGGTCAAGTTCCTACAACAAGAAGTAGCTCCTATCCTTCAGAACTTGATCTCACCCATCCCAGTTCACGCCTATCCTTCTAAATCCTTCTTTTGGAAATGATGGTTCTGGCTGTGTTTCTTCCTCATCATCCTTCTCCATCCTGGGGCTTCCCACAAGGCTCCTACAGCAAGCATTGTGTTTGCCCTCTCCTCCCAGATCTCTGTGTGTAACAGTCTATCTCTTGAGATACTGGTCTTCTGAGTTTAAAACACCACAGCACATAGCATTGCTGACTGTGCGCCATACGTACTTCCACTTGAGGTAGACGAGGGTACCATCATCTTTCCCATTCACCAGGATGTGCTGGCCATCCATGGACATTTTTATGTACTGGATCCCGTGCCCCTGGTGAGAATGACTCCGACACTGAGCAAACGTTTCCTCCATAGTTTTAGGGATAAAATGGAGAAATTATAAATGCAATTCTCCAGCATTTTTTTCCAACATCATATATACTTTCGCTAATGGGTAATTTTGTTGTACTTCTGGTGACATTTTAGTCAGTACAGAGGTAGTTCTTGGCAGTACAAAGCACTTAAAACCTCTAGTTCACCCAACATTGATTTATTTTCCCATTACTTTGTGTAATGTGGAAGGACAGTGATCAGAACCAGGGGTTTAAACCAGGCAATCAGTCACTCGGTCAGCATACTGGCCGAAGGCTATGGAGTTAGGGGAGAGACCTTAAGTGAACACAATTAGGATGCCTTCAAGAGTCCAAGGCCCATGGGCAGGCTCGTAGGTGGACTCAGACAAGGGTCTCGCTGCCCTTTTCTGCTCTTTCTGAAGGGTTGAGGACAGCAACAACAAGCCACGACCTCCAGGCCAGAGCGGCACTGCTGCCAAGCACATCATTTTCAAAGCAGTTTCCCTTCCTAGAGGCCCTAGCAGGCAGGGAGCAGGTTCCCTAACTTCACCACAGAGCACTGGACGCTCAGAGCCTCTCAGGAAGTTTCCAAGGAACAGCTTAACAGTAGGAAACTGGGCAGGAGCCCTTCTGCAGTGCCCTGCCCATGCTCTGTGTGTGCCATATGGGGTTTCCTCCTTTAGAGGGGCAGGCCGACTGGGAAGACTCTTAAAGATCATTAACATGCTCAGTGAGTGAAGAAAAAAAAAGAAATTGGGTCAATTTTTCTAAGGAAGCTGATTCCTCTTCTATGGGTTTTGTTTCTGCCTGACATCCATGTGCATGCTCCATGCTGCAGAAATGATTCCTATTTAACCATGAGTGTGTGCACGTGTGCACAGGAGCGTGTGTTCGCGTGAGCACAGGAGTGAGTGTTCACGTGAGCACAGGAGTGCGTGTGGGCGTGAGCACAGGAGTGGGTGTGGGCGTGAGCACAGGACTGCGTGTGGGCGTGTGCACAGGAGTACGTGTGTGTGAGCACAGGAGTGCGTGTGGGCGTGAGCACAGGAGTGCATG
>PVIU01000618.1:51581-76616 GCA_004026605.1 Ondatra zibethicus
AGTGTCCTCCCTGCAGTGCTAGTGCAACAGTGTCCTCCCTGCAGTGCTAGTGCAACAGTGTCCTCCCTGCAGTGCTAGTGCAACAGTGTCCTCCCTGCAGTGCTAGTGCAACAGTGTCCTCCCTGCAGTGCTAGTGCAACAGTGTCCTCCCTGCAGTGCTAGTGCAACAGTGGCACAAAGCTTGTGGGAGTCACCGACCAACGTGACTGGATTGAAGGCCCATGCCATGAGATGGAACTCATCCCTGGCCAAAAACTCGAGACCTAGGGGATAAATCAGAGACCTAGGGGATAAATCAGAGACCTGGGGGACCCTAATACTACTGCTCTGCTAAAGGAACGTCGTCGTAATGACATTCTGTCGACGACATTCTGCTATACTCATAGGTCGGTGTCTTGTTGAGTCCCTGTCAGAGAAACTTCCTCCTGCAGTAGATGGGGGCAGATACAGAGACCAACAGCTGGACAGTGTGTGGAGAGCGGGAGACCTCGGAACACTCAGCTCTAAATGGATGTGCCCATAAAGTTGCCCTACCTTGGGGTTCAAGGA
The DNA here is from genome assembly GCA_004026605.1 of Ondatra zibethicus. NCBI lineage: Eukaryota > Metazoa > Chordata > Mammalia > Rodentia > Cricetidae > Ondatra > Ondatra zibethicus. Next base: position 52,131 of record PVIU01000618.1, read on the forward strand.
ACCCTGTGCAAGAGGAGGTATCAGAATTTTCAAAGCCAGAGAGGATGGGGAACACCGAGGAAACATGACCTAAACAGAGCGGGACTGGCACACATGCGAATTCAGAGACTGGCAGCATGCACAGGACCTGAATGAGTCTGTGCCAAATGGGGTCCCAGTGCTGACAGAAGTGGACATATGTCCCCTCGCTATAGAAGCAATCTCCAATTGATAACTACTTACAAATGGATAGCTAGTTTTCTCCAACAGTCTCACTAGGGATACAAATCACTCTTAAAGGTAGCCCCATGCCCAGCAGCAGATGGCCAACACACAAAAAATTCAGTGGTATCTTTGGAGGTTCTTTGTCTCAACATTTAGTCAGGGCATTTATTTTTTAAAATTATTTTTATTTTATTTACATTATAGGTACTTTGCATATATATTATGGTTTTCACGTTTGTGTTTTTTGTGGGATTCCTGTGTCTGTGTCTGTGTGTGTGTGTGTGTGTGTGTGTGTGTGTGTGTGTGTGTGTGTGTGTGAGAGAGAGAGAGAGAGAGAGAGAGAGAGAGAGGGAAGCCATGTCTCTCTGTCTATATGCATTTCTTGTGCTTTTTCCTCTTCTATTTGTTTGTTTTGTCCTTTTCTGATTTGCTTCTGTCTTACTTTATTATTCTTTAGACGGCTATTTGTTTTCTAATGAGAGTCGGAAAGGGGGTGAAATCTGAAGGGAGGGGAGGTGGAGAGGCTCTCAGAGGAATTGGGGGTGGAGGAACCATAATCAGAATATTTTGTGTAAAAATACCTATTTTCAATAAAGAAAAAGTAGAAAGAAAAAGAGGAAACAATAATTGTAACGAAACATGAAGTCATGACATCTTTAAGAAAATGGGTGGAACTGGAAACTCTTAGGTTAAACTAAATAGGCCAGACTCAGAAAAACAAATACTGCATGCTTGATCTCATAAACAGATTCTAGATTTTAGAGTGTGTGTGTGTGTGTGTGTGTGTGTGTGTGTGTGATGAAGCTAGAAGGGGCCACAAGAGGGAAGAGGGATCCTAAGGAGGGGAGGAAAAGGAGGAGATAATGAAACATAAAAGCAGAAAATGGATCTTGAGGGGCAGCAAAAGGGGGAGGGGAAAATGGTAGCAGAACACAGGTGGTGAATGACAATGAAGTATGAAAAGGTTATCACAAAACTCATTGTTTTCCATAATAATGTAAAAATCAGTAGAAATACCTTTGAGACTATTGCTTCAAAGGATTTGCAGTAATTTAAACGTCCATCAGGGTACTACTGTTTGAGAAAATGATGAGGCGTGCATGTATAATGGAGCTCCACACCACCAGACAGAAGAATGACCTGGCCTTTGATATGGATGCTGAACATTCCCCAGTGGGGCTGGGGAGACAGCTCAGTTGATAAAGTACTTGTCCCTCAAGCATGAAGACCAGTGTTCGAGCCCCAGAACCTGCCTGACAGAAAGCCTTAGCGGCCTCTGTACAGGATCTCAGGGCTGGGGAGGTGGAGACAAGATCTCTGGCCCTCACCGGCCAATCCACCTAGCCTAGGCCAATCAGTGAGTTCCAGGCCCAGTGAGAGAACCCATCCCCCCCAAACAAGGTGGATGGCATCAGAGGAAATACCTTAGGCTGGCCTCTGCCAGCATGCTTGCGCACGTTCCTGCGCCCTCACACAAGAGCACACACCCCAGCCTCTCTCATTATTTGGCGACCATGTAAGTGAACAGTCTTCATGCTTATTTGTGGATAAAAATGTCTTTGTGAAGAGTGACATCAGAAATGGGTAATAGGCTGCTCCTGGGAGCAAGCTGTGTGTGAGGCACTGTCTACTATATGTGCCTTTGTACTTTTCAAACGCTGAACCAAGTGAACGTTCAAAATAAATGAAATGTGTGGAACTGAGAAAGCAAGGTTGCATCGCTAGATCCCCGGTCGATAGCTGCCTGGTGATAGCATAGCCGGCAAAGGAGATGGCTTACATCAAGATCTTCACCGGTGACTCGGAGAGGAAGATCCTGTGAATCACCCGAGGGTCCTCTACGTTGTGGATGTCCAGGAAGTATAGATAGCCATCCACTGTCCCCACCACAGCCGTCGTGGAGGAAGGGGAGCATGCTAGAGTTGTTGCCTGTTTAAGATAAACCCGAGAATGAGGCCTGCCCCACATATAAGACTCCTGCCGGGCGGGAATGTGACTCAGGGCTATAGGCCCTCTATTTCATCCTCCACCCTGCCCCACCCCACCTCAAATGCTTAGAATTTTTGAGAATCTTGAAAGCTTGCAATGGTACTTATTTCTTTTCAGAAAGTCAGCATTCCTGAATCGGACTAACTGCGTAAGCAACCGCGAGAATATCTCTGTGGTATTTTATGCTAAGACTAGAATGACGGTACCTAAAGAGAAAACTAAGCTGTGGTGTCACAGGGAAACACGGGGTCCCTCATGTCACGGAAACATGGGGTCCACTTAAAGATTCTAAGTCTCATGTATAGAAGGATGCAGAATTGGACTCAGAAACCCAAGGACATTTGTATTGGGGTTTGAGAAAGAAAACAAGAGGGCAAGCCAGACGGGGATTTGTCGGCTGCTGTGAGGACAAAGACAAATAAGATCGAGTTGGTGACAGGCTGGTGACAGTGTCCAGATGAGCACTCAGGGCTCTGACTCTCAGAACAGAGCCTTCTTCTAACCAAGCAAGCGTGTTTTTTTTTTTTTTTTGCTGAGTTTGTGGGTGCGTGTATGAGTGTTCACATACATCTGTACATGTGTGCATGTGTAGGTCAAAGATGGTCATTAGCTTTCTTCCTCGATTGCTCTCCACCTTATATACTGAGGCAGGGTCTCTTGCTTGAAGTCAGAGCTTGCTGACTCAGCTAGTCCAGCCTGCCAGCTTGCTCCACTGGGGCCTGTTTCTGCCTCCCATACACCAGGAGCACAAGTGCCCATCACACCCGCACAGCATTTACATAGGTACTGGAGATCCTGGTCCTTATGCCTGCACAGCAGGCACTTTAGCTGCAGTGCCTCCACCCCTCCTTCCCCCAGCATGTGCCTTTACCGGGCTCCCTTCAGTGGACACTTATTATTGCATATTAATTGAAAACCTTAACAGGACCTCTATCGACTGTGTGTTTGTGTGTGTGTTCGTGTGAGTATGTGATTCTCCTCAAATAAACAACTGAAACTCTCCTGCATTCTAGAGCTATAGTGAGCTACTCTAAATAGCAGTAGCCAAGGGAGTCTTAGGTCCTCTCACAGGTGACTGCAAGGGAAGTTCCTGCAGTATGGGCCTCTAGCCATGATGGCGCTGGGTTGGAGAACCTGTGGAGAACCACCGTCTAAAGTGTTCACAGGGAAACAGCCATGGCAGAGGCAGAAACATGTGGCTTCAGCATCACTGGGGCTGTCTAATGATCATGTCTCTGTAGAGTGGTGGGATCTACCGTAAGAAAAGACCCATGTCTCCCGAGCAGAAGCTGGACCACAGCCATGTATCTGCCTGGCTTGGAGCTCAGTGAAGGTTGGCCAAGACCTTCTGACAGTGGCTGTATTCCGCCTTGTCCAAGAGGAGCAAGGTGAATCCTGGTTACACAGCCTCCTGGGGGTATTATTACACACTGGCTTCTTGTCTGCAAACAGAGATGATTGATAGCTCTAAAGGTTCTACTAGAAATTGGCACATGCAAGCCTTTGGCACACAGATTATGCCGTGTTTTTGATTTCATGGCTTTTTAGACAAGACTTTTAATTGTTACATTTCTGGGAGGGAAGGTATCATTTATTTATTTATTTTGCAACTTGTAACATTCTATGGCATGATACCTAATATTATATCTTATATAATTGATAGAAATAAGTCTTTTATAATTGAGATTTTTAGTTTTGTAGGAGAGAAGGGCTGGAATTTCCTTACCTTCTAAAATGCAATGGGAAAAAATCCAGCACTTCTGTTATTTATTAGGTCTTTACAGTTTTTCCACATTATTTTTATGCAAAACGCACTGTGGATTGCGCAGGAGTGATGCATGTTGGGCCATAGGTGTTTGTCAGCTGTCATCTAGATGTCTCCTTTCTAGAAGAGCCTTGAATATCCACTGAGAAACCCCTTCCCATCATTTCTAGGGCTCTGTGGGATGAATGTGACCCAGTTTCAGGGCTGAGCTTATGTTGACTAGCATTGCTCCTCTCTTTATTCACAGGGACTACTTCCTTAGAAGACTCTCTTCGGGACCTTCAGAGAAGGGGAACTTCTGCTCTGTCTTTGTTCTCCTCCTGTGGGATGCGAGGTTGGCACTGTGCCAGGTGGGTTTGACTAAATCAGGGCTTCGTAAACTCTAACTCCGTCTGGGTGAAACAATGCAGTGGCGAGGATTTTCACAGACCACTGAGATGTGAGGCAGAAAGGTGAGTGGTATCAGAACAAATATTTTAAACATTGATTTATCGGGTACACTTACGGGAGTTCCCAGCAAAATCCTGCTTGCACAAGTGCAATCTTCTATCCACAAAATAGCAACTTCCCCTGAATTTGTGAGCGTCTGTGGGAGAAAGAAAGGTAACAGGACCGTTAGACTCTGTGAAGGGAACACGTGCTAACCATCTAGTATGTTAACCTGTTAAAAGCTTTACTGTTTGTACAGGTTATTAATAATTCATAAATTCAACTCAATTCTGAAGAAACATTAACTATTACCTTTTAAAAAATCCTCCTGTTTTCTTCTCTCTCTCCCTCTCTCTCTGGCTCCCTGAGACAAGGTTTCATACATAATCCAGGCTAAGCTTGAACTCCCAGTCCCCCTGTGAAATATTCCTTTCTACTGTCATTGTGATTGGTTTAATCAAGAAGCTGACAGGATAAGGTTAGGTGGGAGAACCAAACTAGGAGAACTCTGGGGTCTCGGGAGGCAGGAAGAGAGCATGGGGTGCAGAGCAGGATGGGAAGTAATGAGGTAAACAAGCCTTGGGGCAGCGCACAGATTAATAGAAATGGGTTAAATTATAAGAGCTGGCTGAAAACAAGCCTAAGCTATTGGCCGAGCATTTATAATTAAGTCTCTGTGTGGTTATTTGGGAGTGAGCTGACTAGATGGAAACTTCTGCCTACATCCCTCTGCCTCCCTTCCCACATGCTGGGATTACACACAAACTATCATACGTGGGGTCCTTTTGTGTTTTTATAACGATTATCTTCAGCAGCTGAGGGGCAAAGGGAGGTGGATCTCTGTGAGTTTGAGGCCTGCCTGGTCTATATAGTTCCCCACCAGCCAGGGCTACAAAGTAAAGATACATTCAGTGGGCAAAGACACTTGCTACCAAGGCTGATGAGCTAAATTTGATCCAGGGACCCACATGGTGGATGGAGATGACCAACTCCCACAAACTGTCCTCTGATGCCCTCATGTGACAGCATGCATGTGCATACACACTCCCTCACACACATAATACATAATAAATGATAAAAATATAAGAAATAAAATAAGTTATTTTTTTAACATAATTTTTATTGATTTCACATTATGTACCCCAATCCTGCTAATTTCTTAGTCCTTCCATATCCACTCTTACCCTGTAGCATTCCCCAAAGAAAATTTTAAAAAGTATTAACTGAAAACAAATCAAACCAACCAAACAAAAGAACGGCTTCTCTTCTCCATCTTTCTCACCTCTTCAACACATCTTCGTCTTTGTGGCCCCGGGAGCCATTTCATGCAATGTGGACCCTTTTGTCCATTCAGCTTTACTTGCAAATGTTCACTGCAATGAGTTGTTGATCTGGCCAAGGCCTCTGTCTTCTGGCACACCATCAGTTCGGGACCCTTGCTAGAACTCCTCTCAAAGATCCTGCTGTTGCTCCTAGTCATGGAGACCCTGTGGCTATGGTCCTACAGAACCTGTCCCTTCATGCACTCAAGCAGGTCATGGATGGGATAGATGTTAGCATGGGCCAACTCAAAGTCCTGGATGTGGATCTGGGTGGTAGCTCATCTGGCCAGTCTGGGCCGCTGGGGCCTCTCTCCTCAGGTGAGGGGCAGAGCCAGCTCTTCAATGTCTGTGCCACGGGGGCCAGCTCTCCCATGCCCATGGTGAGGGGTGGGGCCCTCTCCAGTGTGGGGCCAGTTCTGCCCTGAGAGGCAGGACCATCTCTTGCAGGGCCAGCGAAGGGAGGTGCCAGTTCAGCACAGCCCTTGGATTTCAACAGTCATGGCTCTTTTGGCTTCCTACAGTAATAGGAGCCACAGAGAGCAACACGGACCCTGGCTGCCATAGGGCTATGGACACAGACATGGCCCTCAGCTGCAGCCTGGGCCCAGATGTCACCAAAGCAGGCAAACCATATCAGCCTGTTTCTCACCACCTTTGTTTCTTCAGCTCTACTTCTTTCCATCTGCATCTCTTTCCCATTTCTTCACCTTGTATTTGCCCATCATAATTGTGTCTACCTGCCCAGAACCTTGTGGTGCCAGGTGGGCCTATGGATGTCTTCAGCCCAAACAGGGCTGTGAGGATTCAGGCAGGCCAAAACAAATTATTTTTAATATGATTTAAATAACACAACGAGGTTAAGAAAAGTAAAATAAGTAACTAGAAAAAATATGGCTTAGTAGTGAAGATCACTGACTGCTCTTCCTGAGGATCAAGGTGTGACTCTCAATGTTTACATGGCAGTTTAACAGCCCTCTGTAACTCCAGTTCCAGGGAATCTGGTGTCTTCTTTTGGCCTTTGCGGCACCAGGCACACATGTGTGCACAATCATACATGCAGGGAAATGGTGCAGGAGGGTCTTCTATTTGTGTATTGCCCTCATTGGTTAAATAAAGAAAACTGCCTTGGCCTTTTGATAGGGCAGCCCTTAGGTGGGCAGAGTAGATAAAACGGGAATGCTGTGAGAGAGAAGGCAGTGTGGGAGAGGCAGACGCCATGCTTCTCCAGCACAAGATGGACACTGGTTAGCCACAACTCAAGTGGCGATACACATTAATGGAGATGGGCTAAAATAATATGTGAGAGTTAGCCAATAAGGGGCTGGAGATAATGGGCCAGGCAGTATTTAAATGAGTACAGTTTCCGTGTAATTATTTCGAGTACGCACTGGGAGCCAGGTGGGACAGAACAAGGGGCCCTGCGCCGAGAACCAGGCGCCGGGAGCCCGCGCGCCTCTTGCAACAGGTAAAACACTCACACACATAAAAAATAAAGTAAAATAAATATATCACCATGATCATACTTCAAATAAAAATCCCCTGGAAACTCAATGGGATCATTGCCTAAATGATAAGGATTAAGCCTATCAACAGCAAATTATATATTGTTCTTTCAAAATTCTTTGACTTTTAGAGCACTCTTAGGACTATAGATGTTTTGAGCAGCAAGTCCAGTGGATCCCCCGCTCCCATACACACCGAATTCTCTGTGGTTGACAGCTTCCATCAGAGTGGAACACAGGCTACAGCAAATACATCCATACTGATAGTTACTGGCTAATGTCTATAGTTTACATCAGGGCTCCTTCAATCTTTGTGCTGCTCATTCTGAGAGTTTTGGCAAGTTTGTAATGGCAGGCATTACAGCACTGTATATACAGAAGACAGTTTCTCTGCCTTAAAAATAATCACCTCCTGTCTATTCCTAGCCTCCCTCCCCACACTCCTGACAACCGCTGATCATTTTTACTGTCTCCACGGCGTTGCTTTTTCCAGAATATCCTGTTAGAGTCAGAGAACATGTAGGTTTTCCCACACTGGCTTCTTTCACTTAGCACTATACATTTATGGCCCCCCTCCAAGTCTTTTGGCGGCTTGACAGCCTTATTTCTTTTTATTACTGAGCAACACCGTATTGTGTAACTGCTCCACAGTCTCTCCATTCACTGGGGGAACGGCACCTCGGTCGTTTTCCGTGTTTGGGCCATGATGAACAATGCTGCTATAAACGTGCGCATGGAGCTTATTTTTTGGATGGCGTTATGTTTTTAGCCCATGTGGATAAATACGAAGAGGAATAACCAGCAGGGCATATGGTGTTTGTCTAGTGTTGAAAGAAACTGACCAACCAGCTTCCAAACTGGCCATACCTACGTGCAGCGAATGAGTGCTCCAGCCTCTCTGTGGCTGCCTCTGTCATTGCCAGCATCTTAGATTGCAGACATTCTAATAGTCTTACTGAAACTTGCTACGCCATGTTTTGCTGATATCCAAGCGAGGCCTGCTCTTTTCTGAATAGAAGCAGAGGAGGAGGGGAATGTGGTGGGGACAAAGGGGGGTCGGATGAGGGGCTGGGTGCTGGGAGGGGAAACTGCAATCTGATTGGGATGTAAAATAAATAAATAAATAAATAAAAATAAATAAAAGAAAGTGAACAATTTCGCTCATAAATGGCAAAAAATAAACATGAACAGACTCCACACTACAGGAGACATATGGCCAGAAATAAGTATATGAAGAGAAGCTGGGAACATCATCCTTAGGAAATTGCATGTTAGGAGCAATGAGCTGTCACTGCCTGTTAGGATGTCTAAAATCTAAAATGACCCGTGGTTTGCTCTTCGTGTGGTGTTTTCTCCGGCTTAGGTATCAAAGGAAAGCCTTGAAGGGTGAGTTAGGAAGAATTTCTTCTGCTTAGAACTTCTAAACGGCATGTGGATAGTGGGGTTGGTCTTCCCTGTCCATCTGGTCCCAGCACCTCCATTTCTGGAGCATTATTATTAATCCAATGTCTTTGACATGGGGCTTTCAGAATATCTCTTTGTTTGAATGTGGGTTTTGAAAAACTTTGCCTATCAAAGACTTGGTCTAAAGATACTCAGTTCATGTGGATAGAAATTTAAACATAGCAACTTTGATCCTACAGCGTCCCAGGAGACTATTTCTTACCAGGAAATGTTTGGTTCCGGGTGTGATGAAGTCCATTGCCTGGACTTTCCCATCATAGGCTTCTAGGACTTTATCTAGCGCTGGCTCTGCACCAAATGTGTAGATATAAACAGTCCCCTGAAAAAGCCACAGCAAGAAAAGAAAACATAGAATTAATTTATATGTTGTTAATTCAGTGGCCACTGTGAGCAACAGACACACTGTTTGGGAATAGGTGATGGGAAATCATAGACCTACAAGGTCCTTGAGGAGCTTAAAATTTAGAAATCTTACTTATTAATTTAAATGAGTGAATGACTCAATGCATCAATAATATAGCAAGAGTCAAACATGTGGGAGATAAGGTCAGGGATGGGAAACGGAATCTATGTTGTGAAGGGTCATTTAAAACATGGTGTTTGGGGGTATTTACTCAGAATGAGAAACCACCATGGGTTATGAGTGACCAAGAGAAATGCTTTGTCTGTATGGACTGCTATGCCAAAAATACATTGCTCATCCCACCACACACAGAGAATACATTGTTCATCCCATCACACATGGAGAACACATTGTTCATCCCATCACACATGTAGAGAAGCCTCTTAAAACCCTTGGTTTTTCCTAGTCGTTCCATCATGTATTATGTATATTTGTGGCTATGTTGTTAGACACCTATATGTTTTACATGTTCATACATTCTGATAAATTTCATATTCTTTCATTTGAAAATAAGGGATTTTAACCTCTGTAACCTCTGTATGATTTTTTCATCATAAGGATTTATTCATCTACTGCCAACAGAGTGCCACTAGATGCCTTCTGGCTGGCGTTTGAATGATGCATGTCCACTCTTTTGCGCCATCTATTGGACCTTGGTGTGCTGTTGCAGTGAAGAGTTGGGTTTGCTTCTCTGATTTTTTTTTTTTTTTTTACATTCTTCTTAGGATCTTTCCCCCCTTGCTCTCATGAAGTACATTTATTTTAAGAGTTTTCTGTAGTGACAGCCTGCTGCTCTTGGTTTTAGAGTATCTGAAAGTGTATTTGAAATAAATTTTCTCCTTAACTTAATTAACTCAATTTTTAAAAAGGATTTGTCTTGGTTTTTCAAATGGGTCATCTTGGGAACTAGAAGTATGGATGTCATTTTGTTCCCCTTGGGATTTACTGTGTCTCTTAAATCTGTGACCCCCCTCTCTTTACTTAGCTCTGGAAAGCTATGTGTTTCCTGGAGTATTACCTTTGTCCCTCCACCCAGGACTTCAATCAAAAATTGAAGAAAAAATAACAGACATGTTTTTTTTTTCTCTGTATAATTCACATATCTTCTCCTTCCTTCGGGACTTCCTTCCATTCTGCTTGTCTAGGCAATGGTCTCGATAATCTCTTCATCTATCTCCCAAGTCAAGTCTTTTGTTGGGTATGCTCACTGAATCTTTTAACCTTTATTTTTTATGTTATGTGCATGGGGTGTTTTGCTTGCTACATGGGTGCCATGGCCTCATGGAGGTCAGGAGAGAGCTCTGATGCTCTGGGACTTGAGTTATATAATGTTTGTGAGCTGCTTTGTGGGTGGGAGGAATTGACTAACAGCCTTCTGGAAGAGCAACCAGCTCTTAAACTATGAGCCATCTCTCCAGACCCCAGATATGTTCATTTAGTGCTTCTTTGTTATGTTTTTTTTTGTGTGTGTGTTTTAGTAATTTTATTTGGCTATTTTCTTTTTCTATTAGGACACTTTTAAAGAATAATCTCTTATTCTCAACAGGTATTTTTAATTTTTTATTTATATATAAAACATAATACCATTGTTTTAACTTCTGATAATTACCAGAAATTTAATTCTTCTCATATTTAAAGTCAAAATATTTAACTTTATTTGCAATCTGTCCAATATTGTTGCCTAGCAATACTGGGGATTGCTAATCTTGACTTTTGAGAGTCATTTTATGAATTAGGGGTCTTTCTAACTGTATAACTCATAACTATGCACTTATTCCTCAGCCTTCTCTTTATACAGAATTCATATTTAGGTGGGTTTACTAGAACCAAAGTCCAAGGATAGAGATTTGATTGGCCTGGCCAATCAGAACTCAGACTTCTCCTGACCAAAGTGCCTTATACAAGTAGATGGGTGACCAAGTTAGTCTAACACATCTATATTTCAGGACATTTCTATTTCCCAGTTGGGAACTTTCTTCTAAAGTTATCAATAGGACAGAAATACAAGCAGCAGTAGTGGAAGGCGCTAAATACAGAAAGTCTGTAAGGAAAGAGAAACAGTCAAGAGACTTGGAAGGCAAGACGAGGGGGGACCAGGAGGAGAATGTGGGACCCTAGATTCAAGGTAGGGGGTGGGGGTGGGGGAGAAGGAGCATACGGGACCCTACATTCAAGGCAGGGGGCAGGGGGATGAGGGAGTATGTGGGACCCTAGATTCAAGGTGGGGGCAGGAGGGGGAGCATGCAGGACCCTAGATTCAAATTTGCTCTTTCCTCTGTTAGTGTGTATACAAAATCAAACAGATTTTTTTGGGTGGGGGGCTCAAGACAGGGTTTCTCTGTGTAATCCTGGCTGTTCTGGGGTTCACTCTGTAGATTAGGCTGGTCTCAAACTCAGAGAGATCCTCCTGCCTCTGCCTTTTAAGTGCTGGGATTAAAGGCGTGTGCCACCACTGACTGCTCGGCCAAACATGTGGTTTTTACTCTGGTCTTTGTTCATAGAGTATTTCCCATCTGCAATAGAGTTCCGATGAGAGGAGACACAACACACTCTGTCCTTTATTCCCATCACACATTGACAGTGTCTGCAGACCGCGTCGAGAGTAACTGTCTAATAATGTACCTTGTCCGTTTGAATCAGCAACGTTTTGTAACTAGGGGAAAACATCAAATGTGCCACTGGCGCATCAACCTCAATAAAATTCTTCACCTGGTACTTTGAATCTTTGACGATGAACGAGTATATCATGCCGTCCTACAGACCAAACACAGTGAGACAGACACTAGTCAGTCTTGTCAAGGCATAGTCCGTTTATGTGTTTACACTTAAACGCTTGTGTATTAATTCTCCGCATTTCAAAGGGCATTCATTTGTCCTAAGAGCATTTTTAAGTCATTACTATGTACATTTTTTAAGCACCTCTGCGACATAAAGGTAGGAGTGTGTCTTTTATTTACTTTAGGTCTTCTCCAGTCCCTCAGACGGTGCTAGAACATGGCAGGCACTCACTGAGGATGGCTGGTCAGCCAGTTGCTGATGATAGACTTAATGGAATGATTTCAATAGGCATGCAAGCTCTTTCTACAATAGTTAAGAGGCTTGGGGAGAAGGCAGCCAGCGCTTTCTGGAGTGTAACTAGCGCAGACTGTGGCTTGGGTGGTGGGGAAGTCGAGCAGGCTGCTTTCCCCTGGCTCATTATCATTCTCAGCCCCAGCAGAGCAAGACAGCGGCCTTGAAGAAGATAAGAATCTTAAAGGCCTGGAATGCAGACTAAAGGTGCGAAATGGGAGGCAGTTTTCTTTGACAACTCCAGGAAGGAAGACGTAAGTGGAGTGTAAGCTTAGAAGACATTCATGGTGGCTTCTTCTAGGTGGAACCAAATCGTTCACCCTTATGTCTTTGCCTCACGGGTGTCAAGGTGAGCCATGGCAGAGAAAAAGACAAAGCTAACAATGTCAACTAGACCTCTTGAGATTTCAATGTAATGCTGTCACCAACCTTGACATTGATGACACTGATTACAGCCACATGGACACACATGATCTGCCCACATTTCAAACTTCCTGGGACTGCGTGTCCTAGTAGATAAAAGCATAGGCCTTGGGTTCATGTCCCAGGTTCACTTCCTGGTAACTGCTAAAAGACGTGGTACTTGCACTTGTACAAGGAGCATGTCAAATTTCTGCCAGATGAAGTTTTGAGGATTAATAATGCACTTTGTATGGTGCCTGGCACAAACTGTGGCTAACTCCATCTGCGCAGGCAAATGGAGATTAGTATACTGAATCTCATTAGCATCTCTAACAGGCAAGAGACCTAAGCTCATATCTGACAACCCAATTCATTATCGTAGAATCAGGCACCATCTGGGCTGCAGAGAATTGGGTGTTTCTTTCCCCTGGGTGGGAGGAAGAGCAGCAGATTTTTAGAGCCCTCTTTCCTTTATCTGCAGCAACATAGACATGATCATTCATTACCTGTCTTCTCTTTTTGCATGTGATGGAAAGTTTTGCTGGTAATTTTTTTTGATCATAAAATTCAGCAAGGAAACAATTGTAATTGCTAATCTGGAAGAACCCAGTGTGCCAAAATATGGCTTATAAACATAAGCAGCAGCAGCAGGGGGAGCTCTGCGTTTTCATGACATCGAGGAATTCTGAGAAACAGAATACATTACAATTCCAGAAGTGAGCACGCCGTCCTTCTGGTACACCAGTGTGAGCGGACTGATAAGTTGGCCTCCATCTTTGGGGAAAAGACAAAAAAGAAATTAGACATCATAATTAAGAGAGCGGTAACAATGAACAGTAAGAGCTGTATGGGAATGATTAACTGGAGAAGCCAAACGAATTGTGTTGGAGGTCTAGAACCAACCTGTGGACTTGCATTAAAGAACTATATAGTAAATACATTTCTGTTTTCAGAAAAACATTGCTAGAGATTGGCAAAGACCCATGAAATCAAAACCATACTATTATTGGACTGTGTACTTAAGATTTGTGCATTTTATGGCATGTACATTTATATCGATAAATAAAACACATTAGGGGGGAAGTTCTGCAAGAACTTTTATTAATAAAATATTAATAAATTTATTAATAAAATACTGTCTTTGTGGAGGAAATAACAAAACCATGTTGCCAGTTTATATAGTGGTATATTATTTGTGTTTTAATAAATAAAGCCTGCCTGAAGATCAGTGCAAAGCACCCAAACTAGTCAGCCCTACAGGCCAGGAAGTGGTTGCACACACCTTTAATCCCAACAGCCACAGTAGGTAGCCATAGAGGCTGGGTGGTGGTGGTACATGCCTTTAATCCCAGTACTAGAGAGGAATGTAAAACAGGAGGAGACAGGTCTCACTCTCAGTCTCATTCTGAGAATTTGTGGAGACGGGATCGTTCATTTTTGGCCTGAGGTAGAGGTAAGAGCCAATGGATGGGGCTCTTACCCCATAATTGTCTCTGGGTTTTTCTTATTTGTGCTACATTTGGTGCCCAACATTTGGGGTACAAATTTATGAGAAAGTTGTTTGCCTATGGCTTTACAGCCACTGGCATAGGCCAGGGCTACAAGCGCCTAGAGTCACTGCCCCACTGGCTAGGGTTTTCTTGTTTCTCTCCTGGTGAACTCTCTCTGAACCCACTTCTCAGGCTGCTGCTAAACTAGGGAGCCTTGAAATCCAGTCAGGCCTTTACTGTTCTTCACAGCAGCAATCAGCCTCACATCTTCATCAACATCGCCTACAGATTTGGTAAGATAATTGGGAATTCTTAAAAGGAGGAATTAGAAGAGAGAGTTTTTTTCCCACATTAAAAATGGGAAACATCATTACATTAGCAGGACTTGTGTCTCTGTATGATCATACGCTAGACAGTTTGAAAATGGAATGATTAAATGAGAGGATATCTAATTTAGATGGGATTTATGCAATGTCAATTATAAACATTATCAACTTGATCATTTTTGTTTTATCACTAAAAAAAAAAAGGTGGTTAATTTGAGTGTTAAGATACAGGCCTTAGAAAAACTTAATAAAACAGATCACAGAGATATTCATATCCAGACAGAGGAATTTAATGGAGAACCAATTTCAGCACTGCAGTATAAGAACTGAGAGGAACAGCTTAAGATTTTCAAACAACCAACCTTAATATATCCAGTAACCGTACAAGAATTGCCAAATGACAGAGTAAGAACTAAATGGACTCCTGTGCCAATGTTAGATCTAAGGAGATTCAGCGAAGCAATAGTCTCATGTGGCATGCATTCACCTTTCATGAATGTTAAACTCCTGGTCAGTTTGTAATAGAATTATCCTTAACAACTGGATAGAGCTGGTTAAAGCTGTTTTAGAGCCTGGTCCACAATTACAATGGAGTACCTGGTTCAGAGAAAAGGCTAAGATTATTGGACAATGGAATAAAGCTAGAGTTATTGGGAGCAAGATCAAATTCTTGGAGAATAAAATTATGCTACTGTAGAAAGGTAACCTCCATATGATAGTCACATCTGGGCTGGTTTCAAACTCGTAATCCACCTGCCTCAGCCTCTTGAATGCTGGGATTACAGTCTCTTTAGCCACCACATCCAGTTGATAAGTACATATTTGAAAGCATTTATAACACAGTAAAAAAAAGAGTATACAGAAAAGAAATCGTAAACAATGTTTAAGACAATGGGATTAAGCCTGATTGTATAAAACACATTAAAAATGTGACAGGTATTCAGATTGAGAAGCGTTGCTTCATAATTCATTCTACAAGTGCTTGCAGCAGCCACTTAAATATGTAGAAGGATTAAAGAGTGTCACAAGCCTCTCAGTGACCTCAGCCAGCTGATGGTCAATTGGGGCCATTGTGATAGCCCAGGGTGAGGGTCCAGTGAGCTGTAGTGTCCATGGTACTCCAGTGTGAGCACCTAATTGGCCTGAAGGTTGGGGTGGGGCTAGGGCAGGATCCACAGGCAAGAGAGAAATGGACATCTCTAACAAAGGTAACTACAAAAGGCAGCAAAAGAGCACAGGAATGATGAGAAGTCTGAACAGGTTTAAGGGGAAGGACCTGAAGATGGACGGAGCCTACAGAGGCTTGCTTTTAGAGAGCATCCAGGTAGATCCTCTGTAGAGAGGAACAGGGCTGCAGGGCCAGTCACAGTGAGGAGGGGCACGTGGGGAAGCTTTGCCACGGAAGTGTGAGTCAGGGGTTGGGAGAGGGAGTCCATGAAAGACACTGAAGTTGTAGGAAATCTGCAATAGGGAGAGATACCTGAGCCAGACCTTGGGTAAAATGGAGAGGAGAAACAGGCATTGGGTAAGACGGGGAGAAGAAATAGCAAAAGAATGAGGAGGCAGATGTGTGAAAATCCAGGAAAAACAATGGTCAGTGAAACTCATCCTGAGACCAATGGAAAACGAGTTCAATGTGGCAGCTAGGAACAGGTGGGACATCAGGGCAGCATCGACTCTGAGCTGAGTGTTAAACGCAGGTCTTCAATATGGGCAATTTGATGGTAACCAGCTGTTTGCTTTGGGCTGGATGTAGATTAATGTCAGAAAAATGATATTTGTTGCAAAAATCAAGGTGTGAAAAGATGAGCTGGATGATAGAGTGCATGATGCATGTTTGAGTAGCTGGCCCCAGCGAGGTCCCCTTCCCAGAGCCCCGCTTGGGTGGGGGTGGGTTCTTGTGGTCCAGGTGCTACACTGGCCCCAGCGAGGTCCCCTTCCCAGAGCCCCGCTTGGGTGGGGGTGTGTTCTTGTGGTCCAGGTGCTACACTGGCCACAGCTGATGGAACCAAGGACGGATGGATATTCGATGTAAGGGAGAGCTGATAGCATGGTCCCTGAGATAACAAGCCACACAAAAAGGGTTTTAATCTGCAGGATGGTGGATTTAAAGAGACAGCTGCCACGGGAAGGGGGGTTGAAAGGAATGGGAGGCAGAAAAGGACATGATTAGCTGACAAAACAGAACGAGAAAGGTTACTGGTTCAGAGATCAGAACTGGGAAGTCCGAGACCTTGGTCCCTGGATTCAGGTGTTAGCCCCACAGCTTATATGAATGTGACTTTGTTGGGTTTGAGCTTGCATGTGTGTGGTGGGAGGGATGGGTACATGCACCACAATTTGTATATGGGTATTCTGGGGATCAAACCCAATGGTGGCAAGCCCCTTAACTTGCTGAGACATCTTACTGACCCATGAAGATGAGGAACTTTTTTTAAACCTCGTGTGTTGTGGAGTGTATCTCTTTATGGTATGCAGAGAATTTCATGACATGAACATATAAAAGGGTATCAGAACACTAAGGGCCTAACACTCAGTAAACAGTGGTTAGGCACAAGGAGCATCCACAGGGCTTGGTAATAGAGGATCAAACTGAGGAGGCCTCAGGATGTCTCTAAGAAGGGAAAATCAGGGACCAAAACTGTTGTGGGATATTTGTACCTTGTGTGCAGATAATATTGCTGTGACTGGTTTAATAAAGATCTGAATGGCCAATAGTTAGGCAGGAGGTATAGGCGGGACTTCCAGGGAGAGAGAGGAAGTAGGAGGAAGAACCTAGGCACACAGGAAAAGCTTGGAGACATGGAGAGGAAACAGGAGGAACAAGATGGAAGAGAGGAGATGCCACATGATAGAACGTAGATTAATATAAATGGGTTAATTTAAGTTATAAAAGCTAGTTAGGAACAAGCATAAGCTATAGGCCCAGTTTTCATAATTAATGAGCAATATCTATGACATTATTTGGGAGCTGCTGGCAGGACAGAGAAAGACTCCACACACAGTGTGCGAGGCCGACTCCACAGCTGTGCTTCAGTACTGCCGGCAGAGCAGTTTCTTACCCAGCAGTGATATCTCTTCCACCTTCTGGAGCACAGTCACCTTCAGAGTCTCTGCGTTAATTGTCAGAAGATGACCCTCTTCACACCCAACGTACAGGTCACTCGACGGAGTCCAGCAATGCATAGTCGGGTGGAGCAGAGGGTAGATATCATCTTTCGGCTACGTGAGAGGAGAGCATTCACATGTTAAGACAGCAGCCATGGTCAAGGCCCACAGAGACACCCAGCACTGCAACTGTTGCCAGAAACCAGGGTGAGTGGCCTGAGGGAATGCGTTGGCCTTTCATTTTCAACACCAGAGTCAGTTCTCCTTTCTCCATTTTTCTCTGCATATTTGACTTCAGCACAAACACCTAAGGCCATCCTGCTACACTCAGAGCTCTCTCTTTGCAGACTCTGATGAAGTTTTGATCAACACCCCATTGACTGTTTCTTAGTGGCCACCTTTGGCTCCAGTCCTTGGTTGGCTACAAACACCCCCCTTTCTGGAAGGACTGTCATAACGCCTGTCTTCTGGTCTTGCAGGGGTCACTAATGTCAGAGGTCATTTTGGGGCCTCCGCTTGACTGGCTTCCAAAGGCAATGAGATGACCTTTGGCCTGACTCCATGTGTGATCATTCCATGTGCCTTGATTCCACAGGAAAGGAAATGCACACAGTCAGCAGATGTAAGCAGGAGTTGACTTGGGCCCTGCAAACAGTTTGGACCAAGTTGAAAGCACGTTGGGCTGTTTTCCCCTATAAAATACTAGGGAGTGGGTATTTCAGTGTTTGTGGACTGCACAGATTGAGTCATATGTCCTTCCTTTCTTCTTCATAACCCTCAAAGGTGTAAAATCTGTTCTCAGATTTTTGAGTCACAAAAAGAGGCCATAATTTGTTCAGACGTGCCTTAGATGGTGATATTAACTGTTCCTTCACAGCCTTTAGCACTATGCACAGCAAGGAGAGGCTGTCCCTTGTCAGCAGGGCCAAACTCCAAGGCCTCCTCTTAGTAAGCCTTGAACAGACCACACAGTCTCCTCACTGAAGCTCAAGGTGGCTTTGACAACCATGTCAGAAATGTTGCCCACAGCGCCAGATTTTAAATGGAGGATATTAGAATATGGCCTCAATCTTTCCTCCTCTCCTTCTCCCCTTTTCCCCCTTTCCTCTTTCTGTCTCCATCTCTCTCCCCTCTTCTTCCCCTCTCTCCATCTCTCTTCCTTTATTTTCTCTCCCTCTCTCCTCCCTCCCTCCTTCCCTCCCTCATTCCCTCCCTCCTTCTCTCTCTCCTTCCTTCCTTTCTCTCTCTCTCTCTCTCTCTCTCTCTCTCTCTCTCTCTTTCTTTTTTGGCAGTGCTGGGGCCTCTTCTATGCTAAGCAAGCATTCTACCACTGAACCACATCCCTACCCCACTCCTTTCTATTTAACTATTAAACTATTAACTATTTCTATTAAACTATTAAACTATTAACTATTAAAATGTACTAGTGTGTGTGTATGTACCTGCAAGTGCATGTGTGTGTACCTGTGTGTGTGTGTGTGTTGAGCTTCCTGTAGCTCTACACAACTAAGAATTGTACCTTATTTTTCTTTGGGCATCCTTGTACCCACTGACATAAACTTTGTTAACAAGACAGAGGCCAAATTCCTAGCATGCTTAGATTCTATAAGAGTTTTCTTTTTACACGGTGGTGTCGCATGCGTTTAATTCCAGCAAAGCAAAGGCACGCAGATGTCTGAGTTCAACTGAGGCCAGCCTGGTCTACAGAGCGAGTTCCAGAACAGCCAGGGCTGCACAGAGAGAGCCTGTCTCGGAAAACCAAAGCAAACCAAGCCAAGAGCAAGAAAGAGTTCCATGTTTTCTGCCCTGCGAATGCAGGCGCTCCTTCATCTAACCAGCTTCCATGGAGTGTTTGGCCCTTTCCAGACGGTGCTGTGGGCAACTCCCTTCCCTTACAGAAGTTACCGACCAGTGAGAGGAAGCACACTAACAAAGAAGTTGCAAAGCTGAATGTGGAGAATGTGCTGAGAAACACGATGGAGTCAAGTGGGGGGCGGGAGCTAGAGTTGGGAAGCACTGGCAACCATATGCTCGGCAGGCACCCATTATGAGCTCCTTGCTGTGCTAGCCACCTTCCTAGTAAATACCCAATTGTTTGATAATAGACAACACATTGCCCTTTTAATTGATGAAATAGTTGTAGATTCAAGGCAGTGACAGCAGCAGTCCCACTAGATTCGCTACTGATGTAGGTTGTTGATGTTACATAGTCCAACACATATGCGCTAGCAATGGGCAGTCATTGCATCCAGTCTAGTTTCTTCTCAACAGGACGGTCATATAGAGAAAAATCAGTGAGCAGCAGAATCAGAGAGCTGGTATAGGAGGTTCTTCTGTCTATGTGTTGTTTCATTGGTTGAATAAAGAAACTGCCTTGGCCTTTTGATAGGGCAGAACTTAGATAGGCGGGAAGGACAGAACTGAATTCTGGGAGGAAGAAGGCAGAGACAGGGAGATGCCATGAAGCTCCTGCCTGAGACTGACGCTGGTTAGAATCTTTCCCAGTAAGCCACGACCTCGTGGTGTTACACAGATTGGTAGAAATGGGTTAGATCAGGATGTGAGAGTTGGCCAAGAAGAGGCTAGATATAATGGGCTAGGCAGTAATTTAATTAATACAATTTCTATGTGATTATTTTGGGTGTAAGCTAGCTGGGCAGCCGGAACAAAAAGCAGGCCTGCCCCTCCTGTAACAGAGAGTGATTGATGCTGAGCCAGGCATGTGGGTTACAGGAGCAGTGATGATACAGCTCCTCCTGGCTGAGTGAGAAGAGTGGACAGAGAAGGACCCTGAAATACCACCAAGGCAGTGTCAGACGGAAGATGCATCACAATGATATTTTACAGGGGGAGGTGGCTTTAATTGCATGATTGACTTAGTTCATGTCTTCACAGACTTGGATAGTTAGGAAATAAAAGCCTGAATAATTACCACTTGCCCACCTCCCCACCCTGCTTTTAAAAAAGGCACCACCCACCAACCAAAGGGATTAGACTGTCACCAATAAATGGCTTTTCTGTGGGATCTGACTGAGTGACATTCACTGAAGCAGGGTACTTCAACCCTCTTGAGTGGCTCTGATGACATCTGACAGACTAATCATAGGAAAGACTCTAGTTTGGCACAGCTAAGTGTAGTTAACATTTTATTTATTTATTTTGAGATAGTATCTCACTGTGTAGCCCAGGCTAGCCTGGAACTTTTGATCCATCTGCTTCTATCTCCCCAATGCTGGCAAAGTACACCAGTGTCCAGCTTGCAAAATCTTAGAAAAAAAAAAAAAGACAACCTCCGTCCCCAAACTCTCCAAAATAAATGCCTCCAGTCTGGCTCTCCTAATACCAGGGGATCTGTGTATAAAATGGAGGTGAGGATTGAGCCCTGGAAATTTTCTGGCTGCAGAAAGTTAATCTACAATTAGACATTTTTTTTCTTTTTCATTTTTTTTGTAGGTTTGACTTTGTATTATTTTCTTTAATAATGTAGTTGTTTAAGAATAAAGGTGGGGGCACATGGAATGTTTGAGTAGATGTCAGGATTCTTGGTCCTGCATTTTGAAAGAAACAGGTGTGTGGTAATTGTGTCTAAAACATCAACCAACTCAACCTCCTTTTCCAGTCCTCTGGGTTCACACTCCCGACATTCTGACCATTTCAGGACCAAAATGGAAAACTGGAGTCCAACTTTGTACTGCATTACAAGTTGAAAAAAAAAACCACAGATATGTTGAAGAACATTTGCGCTCCTCCCCAGAGACAGGGTTTCCCTGTAGCTATCAAGCCTGTCCTAGAACTAGCCCTTGTAGACCAGGCAGGCCTTGAACTCACAGGGATCTGCCTGCTTCTGCCTCCCCTCCTGAGCGCTGGGATTAAAGGCGTGCATCACCACTGCTTAGTTTCAAAGAGATTCTTATTTACTGAATTCTGTCCAAAAAAGGGGGGGGGTAGATGGAACAAGGAAACTGAACCCTTGAGCTTTTTAATTCATTATGTTGGATCCGCTTTCTGCCCAGAAGATAATGTCTGCTTTTGATTTTGCCCCCACACAAATAGATAAGTTTCTAACACCCAGAATAGCTTGCACAATGTGTATCAGGCCTATTTAAAGACCTAAGATGTGCCATTCCAGAAGTAGCTACAAAAAAGAAAATGGGATTACTTAATGTCTGTAATCTTGTAAAAATCCCCGGCTTGCCAATTTTTGAGACACTTATATAGGTCAGGTCATTATTGATTTCTTTGCCATTAGTACCCAGGTCACAAGAAATGACAGTTTTGGAGCTGGAGAGATGGCTCAGCAGTTAAGAGCACTGGCTTCTCTTCCAGAGGACCTGGATTCAGTTTCCAGCACACACGTGGCAGCTCACAGCTGTCTGTAACTCCAGTTTCAAGGAATCTGATGCCCTCTTTTGGCCTCCTTGAGCACTAGGCATGCACATGGTACAGACATATATGCAGACAAAACACTCATACACATGACAGAAGTCAAAAGGTAAGTCAAAATAATAAGACATAAGTCAAAAGATATGTTACTTTAGGGAAGAGGTTTTGCTTTTGTTTCCACAAGAAGTGAGAGTCTGTGTATTCATTCTTAGTTAAGAAAAACAAGGTTTGGTTGAGGAAGACCCCCTGAGAAATCTCCAATGGGAATAGATGATCCAACGATTTAGAGCACCTCTGTTGCAGTTTTCTCTGAGTTCTACATCCAGAACAACCTCAAGACTGCTGGCTGAGAGGATCAGGCCTCACAGAATACTCCAGTAAGGACTTGACAATAATCCTAAATTTTCTTTGGGTACCCATAAGATTATTCGTACCCCCCAATCAGCAGGAAACAGCCTAGAAAACCACACCCACATTTACAAAAAATGGATTATGGATGTTTGTCTTTGTTTAATGTGTTGGTTATAAGTTGTTATGGATAATGGTCAGGAAAAAAGCTAAACAAAGGAAATTAGATTCAAGGTTCTTATTTTAAAAAGAAAAATGGGGGATATAGAAATGATATGATAAAAGGATAGATTATTGAATCTGCTCTGAAAAGAAAAGAGGGACAATATAGCTATGATAAGATAAAAGGGTAGATTATTGAATAGACTTTTAAAAAGCAACTAATAGTTTTACATTGGATTAGACTTTTGCATATTGTACAGATTTTGTATACTGATAAAAATTTGAGATTAATTTTATTGAAACACACTGTACATACATTTGTAATCTTGTTCAAGGTGTTATACCTATATATAACTCACTTAACATTGTAAAAAAAGTTTCTAGTCCTTGAAAATTATTATTACCAACTGTTTAGGATAATAAGGAAATGCAGGTTAGTAATTAGTCACCTAGAATAATTGAACTTGTAGTCACATTAGGTATGTTTTCAAGGTCAAACAAAGATATATTTTAGGTTGACAGGTCATCTTCAAACGCTTCAGAGAACTACAGAATATGGCATTTAAGATGTTTTAATAACATAGGTTCTTTTTTTTTTAGGACAATAAGACATGTCTGCTCCTGGCAGTACCAATCTACTTCAGAGAAGATAATGGGCATCGAAGAAACTCCACATGGGGTTTACTTTCTTTGTGGCAAAAGTAAGCCATTGAGCAAGAAAACACCCCTGCCTTGACTGCTGACAGTATGCTGTCCTAATTAGACAAGCAGGACACAAAATATCCTGCTTCACAGAAAAGTGATATGCTAGGCCTGTAGGCTAAAGATGGATGCCCCATCGTTATAAATGATCTTTGGGTCACTGTCCAGGCAACCAGCTATTTCTGTCATTACTCACGGTTTTTTGGAAGTCGCTTGCTTGCACTTCCTGCTTCATCGGTTAATATTATTTCCTTCTTGGGTCTCTGAGGAAGTTAGAGACTAGATAGTTATCGTTATCATCTCCTTTGTTTATGAAAAGAAATTCACTAAGGAATTATAAAGTATATAAGGTTTAGAGATATCAAAAATGGTTTTGGATGGTAATGCAAGTTTTGATAGAACATAAATTAGGTACAAGACTTTGAACTCACCAAGATAGGATAGATATGGAGTATTTTCTCTGAATTTGTCAAATGCAAATGGATGAGACATTGTTGATGTATTAATTGCCTATATATATTGTATATAGTTATATATATTGTACTTATTGTATATAGTTTTTCTTATATTAGTTATAGCTTGTTAATTTTAGACAAAAGGGGAAACATAGTGCATTTCGATTGTATTTTAATAAATAAAGCTTGCCTGGGGATCAGGAGAGTAAAACAAGCCACACTGTGAGCCTTACAGACAGGCAGTGGTGAGACACACCTTCAATCCCAGTAGTCACACCAGTTGCCATGGAAATAGGGCCGTGCTCTTGATTCAACGCAATGCTCATCAAAATCCCAGCAAAATTCTTCAAAGACCTCGAAAGAACGGTACTCAGCTTCATTTGGAAAAGCAAAAAACCCAGGATAGCCAAAACAATCTGGGCAATAAAAGAACTTCTGGAGGCATCACAATCCCTGACTTCAAACTCTACTACAGAGCTACAGTACTGAAAACAGCCTGGTACTGGCATAAGAACAGACAGGAGGACCAATGGAACCGAATAGAAGACCCGGATATCAATCCACACATCTTCAAACACCTGATCTTTGATAAAGAAGCAAAAGATATCAAATGGAAAAAAGAAAGCATATTTAACAAGTGGTGCTGGCATAACTGGATATCAACATGTAGAAAAATGAAAATAGACCCATATTTATCACCATGCACAAAACTCAAGTCCAAATGAATCAAAGACCTCAACATAAAGCCAGTCACACTGAACCTTATAGAAGAGAAAGTGGGAAGTACACTTGAACGCATTGGCACAGGGAATCACTTCCTAAATATAACCTCAGTAGCACAGACACTGAGAGAAACAATTAATAAATGGGACCTCCTGAAACTGAAAAGCTTCTGTAAAGCAAAGGACATGGTCAACAAGACAAAACGACAGCCTATAGAATGGGAAAAGATCTTCACTAACG